>JASEVX010000004.1:117218310-117292918 GCA_031761405.1 Serripes groenlandicus
TACGTTTATTTATATACTGTATCATTTGCAATAAAATAATTATTCGGGAAGAAATAAATTAAAATATCCATTTTTAGTAGGGAGTAGATTTCATGATACCATAAAGTTGATGTTTATTATGCAAAACAAAAGGTTGTCAATTTTAATTCCACTAACTGCGTTTCAGTTCAAAAATCGCAATGTGCGTTCCGACGTGCGACATCGGTAAAACGGCATTCTGATTTACTAAAAATCGGCTTCACAGATTTTCTTGAAATTCTGGTAAATTGAAGTAGAAAGGGTGATCTTAATGATATGTATTTCTTAAAAAAAAATTAAAATGATGTAATTACTTTGAAAATATTCCAACGAAATTTTCATTAACAAACGGGTATTTTTATCTGAATCGTCATGGCAGAAACATTAAATTTATATCATGACACAGGTAACTTTATTCTCTATAATTCGGTGTTACAAATACCCGATTTTTAATGAAAATTTCGCTGGAAGTAATTGCATAATTTTTAATTTACTAAGCATTTACCCGAGTGATTTTTTAAACAAATACATATTAACTTTGGAAATTAAATTCAAGATAATACTGTTTACGGTAAACCGACGTTGACGAAAAATGTGACGTCATAAAATTGGAAATTCCAAACGTCATACGTTATGTCACTAATACAGGTTTTGTTGTGGACTGGTTCATATGTATGTCCGGCTATCTCTCCGTCTATCTGTTGGTGTTACTGTCAATTCTGCCTGTATGTTTAATATACATACGAGTACACGCCTGTATATGTGTGTGCGTGTGTGTGAGTGTGTCTGTCTGAATTTATGCCTATCTAAATTTATTTCGATCTCAGTGTATGTCTATCTATATCTAAGTCTTTATGTTTATGTATATATGTATGTCCTTCTATATGTTCGTTAACCTGTTGGTGTAACTGTGTTTCTATCATTATGTGTGTCTATCACTATGTATATATATATATATATATGTGTGTGTTTATGCATGTGTTTATGTCTATCTGAGTGAATGTTCATCTGTAGTTATGTCAAGCTTGATGTTTATGTATATATCTCTCCGTCTGTCTCTTAGTGTAACTGTCCTTCTGACTTTACGTCTGTATGCACGTATATACGTCTGTATGTCAACCAGTATGTTTAGCCGTCTATGCGTTTGTATGTCTATCCTTCTATGTATTTGTATTTCCCTCATTATGTATGTCCATCATCATGAATGTATGTCTAAAATCATGTGTGTCTATCATAGTGTATGTCTATCACTATGTATGTACATCTGTGTTTATGCGCGTGTCTGTGCATGTATGTCTATCTAAATGTATGTCTATCTGAGTTTATGTCTATCTTAGTGTATGTCTATCTAATCCGATATGTATGTGTATGTATAATTGTCTATATATGTCTATGTTTGTCACTGTAATGTTTATCTGTATGTATTCATGTCTCTCTGAAGGTATGCCTATCTGAATGTCTATCTATCCGAGGGTATGTCTTTCTGTATTACTATATTTCTGTAAACTAAGCCGGTCTTTAAATATATTACATATAAGACCAGTAGAAGTTACTTGGGGTGCTGCCTGCCTGCCTGCCTGCCTGCCTGGCGTTATGCCTGCCTGCCTGCCTGACGTTATGTCTGCCTGCCTGCCTGGCGTTATGTCTACCTGCCTGCCTGCCTGCCTGCCTGCCTGCCTGCCTGCCTGCCTGCCTGCCTGTCTGCCTGCCTGCCTGCCTGCCTGCCAGCCTGCCGTTATGTCTGTCTGTCTGTCTGTATGTCTGTCTGTCTGTCTGTATGTCTGTCTTTTTACGTTTTGAGGACTTACACTCGGGTCCTCGAAAGATTTTCTTGATATAAATCACCATTATGGGGACTACATTCTAAACGTTAAGAAACATGGTTGTCCTCATAATGTTTGTGCGATGTGATTTGTGTATTTCTGTCATACACAATTTACTCCGTGTGTGTATGTTTGTTCAATCGAAATTCGTCATAAAGATTTCCATTGGCCAATCAAATATATATATATATACCGGTGTCAACATAAAGTACTTCAATTTCTCATAATATCGAATGAGTAAGAACAGCGATTCCATGTATATGTTTGTCCAATCAAAATTCTTAATCAATACACTGAGTGTGTGTTTTATACGTTCTCCTAAAGACAAAATAGACACTGTCCTCGCACAGATGGTATACTCTGAAAGTCCTCTGACTGAAGGGCAGTATAGACTAAATGTCATTAAGGACTGTGTGTGTGTGTGTGTGTGTGTGTGTGTGTGTGTGTGTGTGCGTTGGTATACCCTACTCACCGAGGTAGATCATAGAAGTACACAACCACTGACCGAGGTACCAAAAACTACCGAGGTACTTTTTCCATTACCTCGGTGTGTTTACCTCTAAAGTAACGCAGAATGCTCGTCTATGCTTATATCTTTAAAAATGTACGATGCCTCGGTTTGTCAATTTTGGGCGTGTAAGGGTGCTGTGTGTGACCCCACACACCTCGTCCCGATATTCTGCTTAAACTCAGGCGTGCGCATGCGCAGTATATCAGAAAATGCACACAGCAAGTGACAGGGTCCCCACTTCATGAGGTATGTACTTTTATTGTGATTTTGATCATGGAAACACATGGATGTGTAGCAATTGTTGATGTAAAATATGTTTATGAGTTTGAACAGCTTCGCTTCTTTGCATACACGAATGAAATACAATTCTTGCCAAAGGTATAAAGCTATGGTTTGAAGACGTTTCGAATGCGCTACTTGAATGTATATAAATAAAGATGTCAATCATTTTTCACAGTTTTAAATGCAACATAGGACTCAGTTGTGATATTGAAGGATAATGACAAGTTTTCTCCTCGTTTCTAGAGCTCTGGGCAACAAACGGGTTAAGTAATTTATCTAGAAACCTTGTTAAACACATGAGATACACAAAGCTGATGTCTTTGTCTCCGTTTGTCAACAATGTGTTTACTGTGTGTCCCATACCGATTTTGCGGTGTGTCCACCGATGTTGCTGTGTGTCCCATACCGATGTTGCTGTGTGTCCCATACCGAGGTTGAGGGTGTCCCATACTGAGGTTGTTACCTCGGTGTGTTTACCTTGTACTGTTTCCAAAAAATTATACTACCCCAATTTGCTTATGATAAATGACATTCAGGACCAATTATTTATGCCATTACATTTGTCTTATATTTGAAACATGTCGAATGAGCATAGACCTCGGTGTGTTTGTGTGGAATTATATACCTCAGTGTGTTGGTTATACCAGTATGAGTGTGTGTGTGTGTGTGTGTGTGTGTGTGTGTGTGTGTGTGTGTGTGTGTGCATGTCTATCATCATGAATGCATGCCTATCATCATGTGTGTCTACCATTATGTTTGTCTATCATTATGTATGTATATATCTGCGTTTATGCATGTGTCTCTGAAGTTATGCATATCTGAGTGTATGTCCATCTGTTTGTATGACTTTATGTTTATGTATATATGAGCGAGTCCACGACAAAACCTGTATTAGTGACAAAAAAATATTTTTTGAGTTTTTTGTATTTCCTAAAATATCAACCGTTTACCTTCATAATGATACCAGAATTAGCCAAATAGTCCTACATATACAATTACGATATGAACATACCAACTGTCATAAGAAATCGAAAAAAAAAAAAAAAGGCTTTTTAATAAGGTGGAATCATACCTTTGAAATAACGTCGTTTTTGACGTCAAAACGTATGTCATTGCAACAATGATAGTGTGGTTAATGAAGCCGCCATTCTTTTCTCGTTTGAAGTGATATTCGGATAAAATAGACGGCAGACAGTAGGGAATAGAATGTCATGCGTGCTGATATCAATTCCATACATCTGCCATGACAAATTAGACAACAAAATGCGAATTAAAAGGAAAGTTTCTCCAAAACATTTTAACAGTTATAAGATTATTTCTGATTTATTAAAAATTCGCCAGAGAGATATTTATCTAAAAGATATATCATTTTAGGCACATGTTCGTCTACCATTTGCCGAAATTTTAAGAATATATATCGAGCCGATTTTTAATATATCATAATGCAGTTAAACGTCTGTCGCGCTTCGGAACGTTCACTGCACAAATATTAGATAGATACGCATCTAGTGTAGGTAATAAAATGCACACCACATGTTTTCATTATAATCATCAATTTCAATCTTTTAAGTACCCCCTTTCCCCCCTAGTAAATAATGGTAGGTTGTATTTATTTGCTTCTCTGTAAAGATTCAAAGTAGCTACTATATTGCAATTTATATAGTAAATACATTAAAAATACAACAAAAGAATACTTGAATTTTTACGAGATAGCGAGAATGATATTTTCAACAATATCGATATATGCTAAAGTGAGAATTGTGCATCAGTAACGCAACATATAGAAATTTCGTGATTCAATGAGTAGTGACGGGTTGATACCGTAATTCATGCTAACATAATTACATTTTTGGTATACATCCAATTCGAGCAGTGAGCCATGACGAAACCTAATGGATTGTTCTATTATCCAAAATAGGGATGAGCATAAAAATATTCGCCCGTTTTGATAATAAGTAAAATCCTGACACACCACCAGTTCGAATGCAAAGTTAGCGGTTAAACAAGAGCATTGAACTCGTTATGCCAAGGTCCCGAGTTCGAGTCGTAATGGATTACATGTACATCTTTTTATTCAAATATGTAGTTTCTACGTAACTATTAATCGCGCAATGTCCTTAATTATCGTGATTTTATATTTACCTGCGAAGGTATGAATGTGGCATACAAATGTAGAACGACGTATTATAGCATACACAGCCATCCAGTCGAAATCGCATTATAGTGATGATGATGATGATGATGATGATGATGATTATGATAATGATGATGATATATTATTTACACTATGTCAAGGTTTTTGATGATCTTTATGTAATATAGTTATAATGAATATTAACAAGAGCACCGCGTACGGCACAGACGCTCGACTGACAGGGAGAAAAAAAAAGAGCTAAACAAAAAACCTTAACCGGACGACCACGCCGCCGCCGCCACCGACGACGACGCCAGCGTCATGACAATAGCTCTCTTGTTTTCAAAAGTAGAGCTAAAAATGAAGAAAACAATGAAATCTAAAAATAAAAAATAAAAAAAAAATAATAAAACCTTAAATAAATATATGCATACATACACATAGATCAAAGCTAAATGGAAAAAAAAAGAAAATTGTGGTGGGATCGAACCCATGTCATAGGACTGAATTCGTTAATCTTACCGGCTCAACCGACTGAGCTAATAATCTATTATCATACTTTCTAGTCTAAACCAATATGTATTTATATATTTAACTGTACCGAGGCGTTCCGAATACAAAAGTTACCTCCTCCTGCCAAAAGTGTATATTTACATCGCTAGTGACTGCTTGACTCCTGGTGAACTCCACTGAATAAACATTTCAAATTACTATTTTGATTTTTGTCTACGTTGAGATATAATTTTATTATTTAGCATTTTGCTGAATTTCCTAAATTTGACGTTCATTTGACGTCTTTTTTTACATAACGTTCTTGCACGTCGCTAAACAACTTTACTATTTCACAACAAAATAATGTCATGCACATTTTCGGTATCTTCTGTTTGTATGTATTTGAAATATACACAGCTTAAACTGGTACTTTCTTGTTAAATTATGCTGTGGCCCGCCTATGCCTCAACTCGTTTCTTTGACAACAATTTATAACTAAACTAATGACAATTTTAGAAATATTAATTCGCCATAAGGTAGAGCAAAAACAAATATACATATGGTATGAATTCCGAAATATGTATTAACTATTACAAGAATCACTTTGATTACCCCTTGTATAATAATATATAAACATATTTCCAAGTATGATTAACCCTGTATCCTGTATTACGTTTATTTATATACTGTATCATTTGCAATAAAATAATTATTCGGGAAGAAATAAATTAAAATATCCATTTTTAGTAGGGAGTAGATTTCATGATACCATAAAGTTGATGTTTATTATGCAAAACAAAAGGTTGTCAATTTTAATTCCACTAACTGCGTTTCAGTTCAAAAATCGCAATGTGCGTTCCGACGTGCGACATCGGTAAAACGGCATTCTGATTTACTAAAAATCGGCTTCACAGATTTTCTTGAAATTCTGGTAAATTGAAGTAGAAAGGGTGATCTTAATGATATGTATTTCTTAAAAAAAAATTAAAATGATGTAATTACTTTGAAAATATTCCAACGAAATTTTCATTAACAAACGGGTATTTTTATCTGAATCGTCATGGCAGAAACATTAAATTTATATCATGACACAGGTAACTTTATTCTCTATAATTCGGTGTTACAAATACCCGATTTTTAATGAAAATTTCGCTGGAAGTAATTGCATAATTTTTAATTTACTAAGCATTTACCCGAGTGATTTTTTAAACAAATACATATTAACTTTGGAAATTAAATTCAAGATAATACTGTTTACGGTAAACCGACGTTGACGAAAAATGTGACGTCATAAAATTGGAAATTCCAAACGTCATACGTTATGTCACTAATACAGGTTTTGTTGTGGACTGGTTCATATGTATGTCCGGCTATCTCTCCGTCTATCTGTTGGTGTTACTGTCAATTCTGCCTGTATGTTTAATATACATACGAGTACACGCCTGTATATGTGTGTGCGTGTGTGTGAGTGTGTCTGTCTGAATTTATGCCTATCTAAATTTATTTCGATCTCAGTGTATGTCTATCTATATCTAAGTCTTTATGTTTATGTATATATGTATGTCCTTCTATATGTTCGTTAACCTGTTGGTGTAACTGTGTTTCTATCATTATGTGTGTCTATCACTATGTATATATATATATATATATGTGTGTGTTTATGCATGTGTTTATGTCTATCTGAGTGAATGTTCATCTGTAGTTATGTCAAGCTTGATGTTTATGTATATATCTCTCCGTCTGTCTCTTAGTGTAACTGTCCTTCTGACTTTACGTCTGTATGCACGTATATACGTCTGTATGTCAACCAGTATGTTTAGCCGTCTATGCGTTTGTATGTCTATCCTTCTATGTATTTGTATTTCCCTCATTATGTATGTCCATCATCATGAATGTATGTCTAAAATCATGTGTGTCTATCATAGTGTATGTCTATCACTATGTATGTACATCTGTGTTTATGCGCGTGTCTGTGCATGTATGTCTATCTAAATGTATGTCTATCTGAGTTTATGTCTATCTTAGTGTATGTCTATCTAATCCGATATGTATGTGTATGTATAATTGTCTATATATGTCTATGTTTGTCACTGTAATGTTTATCTGTATGTATTCATGTCTCTCTGAAGGTATGCCTATCTGAATGTCTATCTATCCGAGGGTATGTCTTTCTGTATTACTATATTTCTGTAAACTAAGCCGGTCTTTAAATATATTACATATAAGACCAGTAGAAGTTACTTGGGGTGCTGCCTGCCTGCCTGCCTGCCTGCCTGGCGTTATGCCTGCCTGCCTGCCTGACGTTATGTCTGCCTGCCTGCCTGGCGTTATGTCTACCTGCCTGCCTGCCTGCCTGCCTGCCTGCCTGTCTGCCTGCCTGCCTGCCTGCCTGCCAGCCTGCCGTTATGTCTGTCTGTCTGTCTGTATGTCTGTCTGTCTGTCTGTATGTCTGTCTTGTTACGTTTTGAGGACTTACACTCGGGTCCTCGAAAGATTTTCTTGATATAAATCACCATTATGGGGACTACATTCTAAACGTTAAGAAACATGGTTGTCCTCATAATGTTTGTGCGATGTGATTTGTGTATTTCTGTCATACACAATTTACTCCGTGTGTGTATGTTTGTTCAATCGAAATTCGTCATAAAGATTTCCATTGGCCAATCAAATATATATATATATACCGGTGTCAACATAAAGTACTTCAATTTCTCATAATATCGAATGAGTAAGAACAGCGATTCCATGTATATGTTTGTCCAATCAAAATTCTTAATCAATACACTGAGTGTGTGTTTTATACGTTCTCCTAAAGACAAAATAGACACTGTCCTCGCACAGATGGTATACTCTGAAAGTCCTCTGACTGAAGGGCAGTATAGACTAAATGTCATTAAGGACTGTGTGTGTGTGTGTGTGTGTGTGTGTGTGTGTGCGTTGGTATACCCTACTCACCGAGGTAGATCATAGAAGTACACAACCACTGACCGAGGTACCAAAAACTACCGAGGTACTTTTTCCATTACCTCGGTGTGTTTACCTCTAAAGTAACGCAGAATGCTCGTCTATGCTTATATCTTTAAAAATGTACGATGCCTCGGTTTGTCAATTTTGGGCGTGTAAGGGTGCTGTGTGTGACCCCACACACCTCGTCCCGATATTCTGCTTAAACTCAGGCGTGCGCATGCGCAGTATATCAGAAAATGCACACAGCAAGTGACAGGGTCCCCACTTCATGAGGTATGTACTTTTATTGTGATTTTGATCATGGAAACACATGGATGTGTAGCAATTGTTGATGTAAAATATGTTTATGAGTTTGAACAGCTTCGCTTCTTTGCATACACGAATGAAATACAATTCTTGCCAAAGGTATAAAGCTATGGTTTGAAGACGTTTCGAATGCGCTACTTGAATGTATATAAATAAAGATGTCAATCATTTTTCACAGTTTTAAATGCAACATAGGACTCAGTTGTGATATTGAAGGATAATGACAAGTTTTCTCCTCGTTTCTAGAGCTCTGGGCAACAAACGGGTTAAGTAATTTATCTAGAAACCTTGTTAAACACATGAGATACACAAAGCTGATGTCTTTGTCTCCGTTTGTCAACAATGTGTTTACTGTGTGTCCCATACCGATTTTGCGGTGTGTCCACCGATGTTGCTGTGTGTCCCATACCGATGTTGCTGTGTGTCCCATACCGAGGTTGAGGGTGTCCCATACTGAGGTTGTTACCTCGGTGTGTTTACCTTGTACTGTTTCCAAAAAATTATACTACCCCAATTTGCTTATGATAAATGACATTCAGGACCAATTATTTATGCCATTACATTTGTCTTATATTTGAAACATGTCGAATGAGCATAGACCTCGGTGTGTTTGTGTGGAATTATATACCTCAGTGTGTTGGTTATACCAGTATGAGTGTGTGTGTGTGTGTGTGTGTGTGTGTGTGTGTGTGTGTGTGTGTGTGTGTGTGTGCATGTCTATCATCATGAATGCATGCCTATCATCATGTGTGTCTACCATTATGTTTGTCTATCATTATGTATGTATATATCTGCGTTTATGCATGTGTCTCTGAAGTTATGCATATCTGAGTGTATGTCCATCTGTTTGTATGACTTTATGTTTATGTATATATGAGCGAGTCCACGACAAAACCTGTATTAGTGACAAAAAAATATTTTTTGAGTTTTTTGTATTTCCTAAAATATCAACCGTTTACCTTCATAATGATACCAGAATTAGCCAAATAGTCCTACATATACAATTACGATATGAACATACCAACTGTCATAAGAAATCGAAAAAAAAAAAAAAAGGCTTTTTAATAAGGTGGAATCATACCTTTGAAATAACGTCGTTTTTGACGTCAAAACGTATGTCATTGCAACAATGATAGTGTGGTTAATGAAGCCGCCATTCTTTTCTCGTTTGAAGTGATATTCGGATAAAATAGACGGCAGACAGTAGGGAATAGAATGTCATGCGTGCTGATATCAATTCCATACATCTGCCATGACAAATTAGACAACAAAATGCGAATTAAAAGGAAAGTTTCTCCAAAACATTTTAACAGTTATAAGATTATTTCTGATTTATTAAAAATTCGCCAGAGAGATATTTATCTAAAAGATATATCATTTTAGGCACATGTTCGTCTACCATTTGCCGAAATTTTAAGAATATATATCGAGCCGATTTTTAATATATCATAATGCAGTTAAACGTCTGTCGCGCTTCGGAACGTTCACTGCACAAATATTAGATAGATACGCATCTAGTGTAGGTAATAAAATGCACACCACATGTTTTCATTATAATCATCAATTTCAATCTTTTAAGTACCCCCTTTCCCCCCTAGTAAATAATGGTAGGTTGTATTTATTTGCTTCTCTGTAAAGATTCAAAGTAGCTACTATATTGCAATTTATATAGTAAATACATTAAAAATACAACAAAAGAATACTTGAATTTTTACGAGATAGCGAGAATGATATTTTCAACAATATCGATATATGCTAAAGTGAGAATTGTGCATCAGTAACGCAACATATAGAAATTTCGTGATTCAATGAGTAGTGACGGGTTGATACCGTAATTCATGCTAACATAATTACATTTTTGGTATACATCCAATTCGAGCAGTGAGCCATGACGAAACCTAATGGATTGTTCTATTATCCAAAATAGGGATGAGCATAAAAATATTCGCCCGTTTTGATAATAAGTAAAATCCTGACACACCACCAGTTCGAATGCAAAGTTAGCGGTTAAACAAGAGCATTGAACTCGTTATGCCAAGGTCCCGAGTTCGAGTCGTAATGGATTACATGTACATCTTTTTATTCAAATATGTAGTTTCTACGTAACTATTAATCGCGCAATGTCCTTAATTATCGTGATTTTATATTTACCTGCGAAGGTATGAATGTGGCATACAAATGTAGAACGACGTATTATAGCATACACAGCCATCCAGTCGAAATCGCATTATAGTGATGATGATGATGATGATGATGATGATGATTATGATAATGATGATGATATATTATTTACACTATGTCAAGGTTTTTGATGATCTTTATGTAATATAGTTATAATGAATATTAACAAGAGCACCGCGTACGGCACAGACGCTCGACTGACAGGGAGAAAAAAAAAGAGCTAAACAAAAAACCTTAACCGGACGACTACGCCGCCGCCGCCACCGACGACGACGCCAGCGTCATGACAATAGCTCTCTTGTTTTCAAAAGTAGAGCTAAAAATGAAGAAAACAATGAAATCTAAAAATAAAAAATAAAAAAAAAATAATAAAACCTTAAATAAATATATGCATACATACACATAGATCAAAGCTAAATGGAAAAAAAAAGAAAATTGTGGTGGGATCGAACCCATGTCATAGGACTGAATTCGTTAATCTTACCGGCTCAACCGACTGAGCTAATAATCTATTATCATACTTTCTAGTCTAAACCAATATGTATTTATATATTTAACTGTACCGAGGCGTTCCGAATACAAAAGTTACCTCCTCCTGCCAAAAGTGTATATTTACATCGCTAGTGACTGCTTGACTCCTGGTGAACTCCACTGAATAAACATTTCAAATTACTATTTTGATTTTTGTCTACGTTGAGATATAATTTTATTATTTAGCATTTTGCTGAATTTCCTAAATTTGACGTTCATTTGACGTCTTTTTTTACATAACGTTCTTGCACGTCGCTAAACAACTTTACTATTTCACAACAAAATAATGTCATGCACATTTTCGGTATCTTCTGTTTGTATGTATTTGAAATATACACAGCTTAAACTGGTACTTTCTTGTTAAATTATGCTGTGGCCCGCCTATGCCTCAACTCGTTTCTTTGACAACAATTTATAACTAAACTAATGACAATTTTAGAAATATTAATTCGCCATAAGGTAGAGCAAAAACAAATATACATATGGTATGAATTCCGAAATATGTATTAACTATTACAAGAATCACTTTGATTACCCCTTGTATAATAATATATAAACATATTTCCAAGTATGATTAACCCTGTATCCTGTATTACGTTTATTTATATACTGTATCATTTGCAATAAAATAATTATTCGGGAAGAAATAAATTAAAATATCCATTTTTAGTAGGGAGTAGATTTCATGATACCATAAAGTTGATGTTTATTATGCAAAACAAAAGGTTGTCAATTTTAATTCCACTAACTGCGTTTCAGTTCAAAAATCGCAATGTGCGTTCCGACGTGCGACATCGGTAAAACGGCATTCTGATTTACTAAAAATCGGCTTCACAGATTTTCTTGAAATTCTGGTAAATTGAAGTAGAAAGGGTGATCTTAATGATATGTATTTCTTAAAAAAAAATTAAAATGATGTAATTACTTTGAAAATATTCCAACGAAATTTTCATTAACAAACGGGTATTTTTATCTGAATCGTCATGGCAGAAACATTAAATTTATATCATGACACAGGTAACTTTATTCTCTATAATTCGGTGTTACAAATACCCGATTTTTAATGAAAATTTCGCTGGAAGTAATTGCATAATTTTTAATTTACTAAGCATTTACCCGAGTGATTTTTTAAACAAATACATATTAACTTTGGAAATTAAATTCAAGATAATACTGTTTACGGTAAACCGACGTTGACGAAAAATGTGACGTCATAAAATTGGAAATTCCAAACGTCATACGTTATGTCACTAATACAGGTTTTGTTGTGGACTGGTTCATATGTATGTCCGGCTATCTCTCCGTCTATCTGTTGGTGTTACTGTCAATTCTGCCTGTATGTTTAATATACATACGAGTACACGCCTGTATATGTGTGTGCGTGTGTGTGAGTGTGTCTGTCTGAATTTATGCCTATCTAAATTTATTTCGATCTCAGTGTATGTCTATCTATATCTAAGTCTTTATGTTTATGTATATATGTATGTCCTTCTATATGTTCGTTAACCTGTTGGTGTAACTGTGTTTCTATCATTATGTGTGTCTATCACTATGTATATATATATATATATATGTGTGTGTTTATGCATGTGTTTATGTCTATCTGAGTGAATGTTCATCTGTAGTTATGTCAAGCTTGATGTTTATGTATATATCTCTCCGTCTGTCTCTTAGTGTAACTGTCCTTCTGACTTTACGTCTGTATGCACGTATATACGTCTGTATGTCAACCAGTATGTTTAGCCGTCTATGCGTTTGTATGTCTATCCTTCTATGTATTTGTATTTCCCTCATTATGTATGTCCATCATCATGAATGTATGTCTAAAATCATGTGTGTCTATCATAGTGTATGTCTATCACTATGTATGTACATCTGTGTTTATGCGCGTGTCTGTGCATGTATGTCTATCTAAATGTATGTCTATCTGAGTTTATGTCTATCTTAGTGTATGTCTATCTAATCCGATATGTATGTGTATGTATAATTGTCTATATATGTCTATGTTTGTCACTGTAATGTTTATCTGTATGTATTCATGTCTCTCTGAAGGTATGCCTATCTGAATGTCTATCTATCCGAGGGTATGTCTTTCTGTATTACTATATTTCTGTAAACTAAGCCGGTCTTTAAATATATTACATATAAGACCAGTAGAAGTTACTTGGGGTGCTGCCTGCCTGCCTGCCTGCCTGCCTGGCGTTATGCCTGCCTGCCTGCCTGACGTTATGTCTGCCTGCCTGCCTGGCGTTATGTCTACCTGCCTGCCTGCCTGCCTGCCTGCCTGCCTGCCTGCCTGCCTGCCTGCCTGCCTGCCTGCCTGCCTGCCTGCCTGCCTGCCTGCCTGCCAGCCTGCCGTTATGTCTGTCTGTCTGTCTGTATGTCTGTCTGTCTGTCTGTATGTCTGTCTTTTTACGTTTTGAGGACTTACACTCGGGTCCTCGAAAGATTTTCTTGATATAAATCACCATTATGGGGACTACATTCTAAACGTTAAGAAACATGGTTGTCCTCATAATGTTTGTGCGATGTGATTTGTGTATTTCTGTCATACACAATTTACTCCGTGTGTGTATGTTTGTTCAATCGAAATTCGTCATAAAGATTTCCATTGGCCAATCAAATATATATATATATACCGGTGTCAACATAAAGTACTTCAATTTCTCATAATATCGAATGAGTAAGAACAGCGATTCCATGTATATGTTTGTCCAATCAAAATTCTTAATCAATACACTGAGTGTGTGTTTTATACGTTCTCCTAAAGACAAAATAGACACTGTCCTCGCACAGATGGTATACTCTGAAAGTCCTCTGACTGAAGGGCAGTATAGACTAAATGTCATTAAGGACTGTGTGTGTGTGTGTGTGTGTGTGTGTGTGTGTGTGTGTGTGCGTTGGTATACCCTACTCACCGAGGTAGATCATAGAAGTACACAACCACTGACCGAGGTACCAAAAACTACCGAGGTACTTTTTCCATTACCTCGGTGTGTTTACCTCTAAAGTAACGCAGAATGCTCGTCTATGCTTATATCTTTAAAAATGTACGATGCCTCGGTTTGTCAATTTTGGGCGTGTAAGGGTGCTGTGTGTGACCCCACACACCTCGTCCCGATATTCTGCTTAAACTCAGGCGTGCGCATGCGCAGTATATCAGAAAATGCACACAGCAAGTGACAGGGTCCCCACTTCATGAGGTATGTACTTTTATTGTGATTTTGATCATGGAAACACATGGATGTGTAGCAATTGTTGATGTAAAATATGTTTATGAGTTTGAACAGCTTCGCTTCTTTGCATACACGAATGAAATACAATTCTTGCCAAAGGTATAAAGCTATGGTTTGAAGACGTTTCGAATGCGCTACTTGAATGTATATAAATAAAGATGTCAATCATTTTTCACAGTTTTAAATGCAACATAGGACTCAGTTGTGATATTGAAGGATAATGACAAGTTTTCTCCTCGTTTCTAGAGCTCTGGGCAACAAACGGGTTAAGTAATTTATCTAGAAACCTTGTTAAACACATGAGATACACAAAGCTGATGTCTTTGTCTCCGTTTGTCAACAATGTGTTTACTGTGTGTCCCATACCGATTTTGCGGTGTGTCCACCGATGTTGCTGTGTGTCCCATACCGATGTTGCTGTGTGTCCCATACCGAGGTTGAGGGTGTCCCATACTGAGGTTGTTACCTCGGTGTGTTTACCTTGTACTGTTTCCAAAAAATTATACTACCCCAATTTGCTTATGATAAATGACATTCAGGACCAATTATTTATGCCATTACATTTGTCTTATATTTGAAACATGTCGAATGAGCATAGACCTCGGTGTGTTTGTGTGGAATTATATACCTCAGTGTGTTGGTTATACCAGTATGAGTGTGTGTGTGTGTGTGTGTGTGTGTGTGTGTGTGTGTGTGTGTGTGCATGTCTATCATCATGAATGCATGCCTATCATCATGTGTGTCTACCATTATGTTTGTCTATCATTATGTATGTATATATCTGCGTTTATGCATGTGTCTCTGAAGTTATGCATATCTGAGTGTATGTCCATCTGTTTGTATGACTTTATGTTTATGTATATATGAGCGAGTCCACGACAAAACCTGTATTAGTGACAAAAAAATATTTTTTGAGTTTTTTGTATTTCCTAAAATATCAACCGTTTACCTTCATAATGATACCAGAATTAGCCAAATAGTCCTACATATACAATTACGATATGAACATACCAACTGTCATAAGAAATCGAAAAAAAAAAAAAAAGGCTTTTTAATAAGGTGGAATCATACCTTTGAAATAACGTCGTTTTTGACGTCAAAACGTATGTCATTGCAACAATGATAGTGTGGTTAATGAAGCCGCCATTCTTTTCTCGTTTGAAGTGATATTCGGATAAAATAGACGGCAGACAGTAGGGAATAGAATGTCATGCGTGCTGATATCAATTCCATACATCTGCCATGACAAATTAGACAACAAAATGCGAATTAAAAGGAAAGTTTCTCCAAAACATTTTAACAGTTATAAGATTATTTCTGATTTATTAAAAATTCGCCAGAGAGATATTTATCTAAAAGATATATCATTTTAGGCACATGTTCGTCTACCATTTGCCGAAATTTTAAGAATATATATCGAGCCGATTTTTAATATATCATAATGCAGTTAAACGTCTGTCGCGCTTCGGAACGTTCACTGCACAAATATTAGATAGATACGCATCTAGTGTAGGTAATAAAATGCACACCACATGTTTTCATTATAATCATCAATTTCAATCTTTTAAGTACCCCCTTTCCCCCCTAGTAAATAATGGTAGGTTGTATTTATTTGCTTCTCTGTAAAGATTCAAAGTAGCTACTATATTGCAATTTATATAGTAAATACATTAAAAATACAACAAAAGAATACTTGAATTTTTACGAGATAGCGAGAATGATATTTTCAACAATATCGATATATGCTAAAGTGAGAATTGTGCATCAGTAACGCAACATATAGAAATTTCGTGATTCAATGAGTAGTGACGGGTTGATACCGTAATTCATGCTAACATAATTACATTTTTGGTATACATCCAATTCGAGCAGTGAGCCATGACGAAACCTAATGGATTGTTCTATTATCCAAAATAGGGATGAGCATAAAAATATTCGCCCGTTTTGATAATAAGTAAAATCCTGACACACCACCAGTTCGAATGCAAAGTTAGCGGTTAAACAAGAGCATTGAACTCGTTATGCCAAGGTCCCGAGTTCGAGTCGTAATGGATTACATGTACATCTTTTTATTCAAATATGTAGTTTCTACGTAACTATTAATCGCGCAATGTCCTTAATTATCGTGATTTTATATTTACCTGCGAAGGTATGAATGTGGCATACAAATGTAGAACGACGTATTATAGCATACACAGCCATCCAGTCGAAATCGCATTATAGTGATGATGATGATGATGATGATGATGATGATTATGATAATGATGATGATATATTATTTACACTATGTCAAGGTTTTTGATGATCTTTATGTAATATAGTTATAATGAATATTAACAAGAGCACCGCGTACGGCACAGACGCTCGACTGACAGGGAGAAAAAAAAAGAGCTAAACAAAAAACCTTAACCGGACGACCACGCCGCCGCCGCCACCGACGACGACGCCAGCGTCATGACAATAGCTCTCTTGTTTTCAAAAGTAGAGCTAAAAATGAAGAAAACAATGAAATCTAAAAATAAAAAATAAAAAAAAAATAATAAAACCTTAAATAAATATATGCATACATACACATAGATCAAAGCTAAATGGAAAAAAAAAGAAAATTGTGGTGGGATCGAACCCATGTCATAGGACTGAATTCGTTAATCTTACCGGCTCAACCGACTGAGCTAATAATCTATTATCATACTTTCTAGTCTAAACCAATATGTATTTATATATTTAACTGTACCGAGGCGTTCCGAATACAAAAGTTACCTCCTCCTGCCAAAAGTGTATATTTACATCGCTAGTGACTGCTTGACTCCTGGTGAACTCCACTGAATAAACATTTCAAATTACTATTTTGATTTTTGTCTACGTTGAGATATAATTTTATTATTTAGCATTTTGCTGAATTTCCTAAATTTGACGTTCATTTGACGTCTTTTTTTACATAACGTTCTTGCACGTCGCTAAACAACTTTACTATTTCACAACAAAATAATGTCATGCACATTTTCGGTATCTTCTGTTTGTATGTATTTGAAATATACACAGCTTAAACTGGTACTTTCTTGTTAAATTATGCTGTGGCCCGCCTATGCCTCAACTCGTTTCTTTGACAACAATTTATAACTAAACTAATGACAATTTTAGAAATATTAATTCGCCATAAGGTAGAGCAAAAACAAATATACATATGGTATGAATTCCGAAATATGTATTAACTATTACAAGAATCACTTTGATTACCCCTTGTATAATAATATATAAACATATTTCCAAGTATGATTAACCCTGTATCCTGTATTACGTTTATTTATATACTGTATCATTTGCAATAAAATAATTATTCGGGAAGAAATAAATTAAAATATCCATTTTTAGTAGGGAGTAGATTTCATGATACCATAAAGTTGATGTTTATTATGCAAAACAAAAGGTTGTCAATTTTAATTCCACTAACTGCGTTTCAGTTCAAAAATCGCAATGTGCGTTCCGACGTGCGACATCGGTAAAACGGCATTCTGATTTACTAAAAATCGGCTTCACAGATTTTCTTGAAATTCTGGTAAATTGAAGTAGAAAGGGTGATCTTAATGATATGTATTTCTTAAAAAAAAATTAAAATGATGTAATTACTTTGAAAATATTCCAACGAAATTTTCATTAACAAACGGGTATTTTTATCTGAATCGTCATGGCAGAAACATTAAATTTATATCATGACACAGGTAACTTTATTCTCTATAATTCGGTGTTACAAATACCCGATTTTTAATGAAAATTTCGCTGGAAGTAATTGCATAATTTTTAATTTACTAAGCATTTACCCGAGTGATTTTTTAAACAAATACATATTAACTTTGGAAATTAAATTCAAGATAATACTGTTTACGGTAAACCGACGTTGACGAAAAATGTGACGTCATAAAATTGGAAATTCCAAACGTCATACGTTATGTCACTAATACAGGTTTTGTTGTGGACTGGTTCATATGTATGTCCGGCTATCTCTCCGTCTATCTGTTGGTGTTACTGTCAATTCTGCCTGTATGTTTAATATACATACGAGTACACGCCTGTATATGTGTGTGCGTGTGTGTGAGTGTGTCTGTCTGAATTTATGCTTATCTAAATTTATTTCGATCTCAGTGTATGTCTATCTATATCTAAGTCTTTATGTTTATGTATATATGTATGTCCTTCTATATGTTCGTTAACCTGTTGGTGTAACTGTGTTTCTATCATTATGTGTGTCTATCACTATGTATATATATATATATATATGTGTGTGTTTATGCATGTGTTTATGTCTATCTGAGTGAATGTTCATCTGTAGTTATGTCAAGCTTGATGTTTATGTATATATCTCTCCGTCTGTCTCTTAGTGTAACTGTCCTTCTGACTTTACGTCTGTATGCACGTATATACGTCTGTATGTCAACCAGTATGTTTAGCCGTCTATGCGTTTGTATGTCTATCCTTCTATGTATTTGTATTTCCCTCATTATGTATGTCCATCATCATGAATGTATGTCTAAAATCATGTGTGTCTATCATAGTGTATGTCTATCACTATGTATGTACATCTGTGTTTATGCGCGTGTCTGTGCATGTATGTCTATCTAAATGTATGTCTATCTGAGTTTATGTCTATCTTAGTGTATGTCTATCTAATCCGATATGTATGTGTATGTATAATTGTCTATATATGTCTATGTTTGTCACTGTAATGTTTATCTGTATGTATTCATGTCTCTCTGAAGGTATGCCTATCTGAATGTCTATCTATCCGAGGGTATGTCTTTCTGTATTACTATATTTCTGTAAACTAAGCCGGTCTTTAAATATATTACATATAAGACCAGTAGAAGTTACTTGGGGTGCTGCCTGCCTGCCTGCCTGCCTGCCTGGCGTTATGCCTGCCTGCCTGCCTGACGTTATGTCTGCCTGCCTGCCTGGCGTTATGTCTACCTGCCTGCCTGCCTGCCTGCCTGCCTGCCTGCCTGCCTGCCTGCCTGTCTGCCTGCCTGCCTGCCTGCCTGCCAGCCTGCCGTTATGTCTGTCTGTCTGTCTGTATGTCTGTCTGTCTGTCTGTATGTCTGTCTTTTTACGTTTTGAGGACTTACACTCGGGTCCTCGAAAGATTTTCTTGATATAAATCACCATTATGGGGACTACATTCTAAACGTTAAGAAACATGGTTGTCCTCATAATGTTTGTGCGATGTGATTTGTGTATTTCTGTCATACACAATTTACTCCGTGTGTGTATGTTTGTTCAATCGAAATTCGTCATAAAGATTTCCATTGGCCAATCAAATATATATATATATACCGGTGTCAACATAAAGTACTTCAATTTCTCATAATATCGAATGAGTAAGAACAGCGATTCCATGTATATGTTTGTCCAATCAAAATTCTTAATCAATACACTGAGTGTGTGTTTTATACGTTCTCCTAAAGACAAAATAGACACTGTCCTCGCACAGATGGTATACTCTGAAAGTCCTCTGACTGAAGGGCAGTATAGACTAAATGTCATTAAGGACTGTGTGTGTGTGTGTGTGTGTGTGTGTGTGTGTGTGTGTGTGTGTGTGTGCGTTGGTATACCCTACTCACCGAGGTAGATCATAGAAGTACACAACCACTGACCGAGGTACCAAAAACTACCGAGGTACTTTTTCCATTACCTCGGTGTGTTTACCTCTAAAGTAACGCAGAATGCTCGTCTATGCTTATATCTTTAAAAATGTACGATGCCTCGGTTTGTCAATTTTGGGCGTGTAAGGGTGCTGTGTGTGACCCCACACACCTCGTCCCGATATTCTGCTTAAACTCAGGCGTGCGCATGCGCAGTATATCAGAAAATGCACACAGCAAGTGACAGGGTCCCCACTTCATGAGGTATGTACTTTTATTGTGATTTTGATCATGGAAACACATGGATGTGTAGCAATTGTTGATGTAAAATATGTTTATGAGTTTGAACAGCTTCGCTTCTTTGCATACACGAATGAAATACAATTCTTGCCAAAGGTATAAAGCTATGGTTTGAAGACGTTTCGAATGCGCTACTTGAATGTATATAAATAAAGATGTCAATCATTTTTCACAGTTTTAAATGCAACATAGGACTCAGTTGTGATATTGAAGGATAATGACAAGTTTTCTCCTCGTTTCTAGAGCTCTGGGCAACAAACGGGTTAAGTAATTTATCTAGAAACCTTGTTAAACACATGAGATACACAAAGCTGATGTCTTTGTCTCCGTTTGTCAACAATGTGTTTACTGTGTGTCCCATACCGATTTTGCGGTGTGTCCACCGATGTTGCTGTGTGTCCCATACCGATGTTGCTGTGTGTCCCATACCGAGGTTGAGGGTGTCCCATACTGAGGTTGTTACCTCGGTGTGTTTACCTTGTACTGTTTCCAAAAAATTATACTACCCCAATTTGCTTATGATAAATGACATTCAGGACCAATTATTTATGCCATTACATTTGTCTTATATTTGAAACATGTCGAATGAGCATAGACCTCGGTGTGTTTGTGTGGAATTATATACCTCAGTGTGTTGGTTATACCAGTATGAGTGTGTGTGTGTGTGTGTGTGTGCATGTCTATCATCATGAATGCATGCCTATCATCATGTGTGTCTACCATTATGTTTGTCTATCATTATGTATGTATATATCTGCGTTTATGCATGTGTCTCTGAAGTTATGCATATCTGAGTGTATGTCCATCTGTTTGTATGACTTTATGTTTATGTATATATGAGCGAGTCCACGACAAAACCTGTATTAGTGACAAAAAAATATTTTTTGAGTTTTTTGTATTTCCTAAAATATCAACCGTTTACCTTCATAATGATACCAGAATTAGCCAAATAGTCCTACATATACAATTACGATATGAACATACCAACTGTCATAAGAAATCGAAAAAAAAAAAAAAAGGCTTTTTAATAAGGTGGAATCATACCTTTGAAATAACGTCGTTTTTGACGTCAAAACGTATGTCATTGCAACAATGATAGTGTGGTTAATGAAGCCGCCATTCTTTTCTCGTTTGAAGTGATATTCGGATAAAATAGACGGCAGACAGTAGGGAATAGAATGTCATGCGTGCTGATATCAATTCCATACATCTGCCATGACAAATTAGACAACAAAATGCGAATTAAAAGGAAAGTTTCTCCAAAACATTTTAACAGTTATAAGATTATTTCTGATTTATTAAAAATTCGCCAGAGAGATATTTATCTAAAAGATATATCATTTTAGGCACATGTTCGTCTACCATTTGCCGAAATTTTAAGAATATATATCGAGCCGATTTTTAATATATCATAATGCAGTTAAACGTCTGTCGCGCTTCGGAACGTTCACTGCACAAATATTAGATAGATACGCATCTAGTGTAGGTAATAAAATGCACACCACATGTTTTCATTATAATCATCAATTTCAATCTTTTAAGTACCCCCTTTCCCCCCTAGTAAATAATGGTAGGTTGTATTTATTTGCTTCTCTGTAAAGATTCAAAGTAGCTACTATATTGCAATTTATATAGTAAATACATTAAAAATACAACAAAAGAATACTTGAATTTTTACGAGATAGCGAGAATGATATTTTCAACAATATCGATATATGCTAAAGTGAGAATTGTGCATCAGTAACGCAACATATAGAAATTTCGTGATTCAATGAGTAGTGACGGGTTGATACCGTAATTCATGCTAACATAATTACATTTTTGGTATACATCCAATTCGAGCAGTGAGCCATGACGAAACCTAATGGATTGTTCTATTATCCAAAATAGGGATGAGCATAAAAATATTCGCCCGTTTTGATAATAAGTAAAATCCTGACACACCACCAGTTCGAATGCAAAGTTAGCGGTTAAACAAGAGCATTGAACTCGTTATGCCAAGGTCCCGAGTTCGAGTCGTAATGGATTACATGTACATCTTTTTATTCAAATATGTAGTTTCTACGTAACTATTAATCGCGCAATGTCCTTAATTATCGTGATTTTATATTTACCTGCGAAGGTATGAATGTGGCATACAAATGTAGAACGACGTATTATAGCATACACAGCCATCCAGTCGAAATCGCATTATAGTGATGATGATGATGATGATGATGATGATGATTATGATAATGATGATGATATATTATTTACACTATGTCAAGGTTTTTGATGATCTTTATGTAATATAGTTATAATGAATATTAACAAGAGCACCGCGTACGGCACAGACGCTCGACTGACAGGGAGAAAAAAAAAGAGCTAAACAAAAAACCTTAACCGGACGACCACGCCGCCGCCGCCACCGACGACGACGCCAGCGTCATGACAATAGCTCTCT
This sequence comes from Serripes groenlandicus, assembly GCA_031761405.1. Taxonomy (NCBI): domain Eukaryota; kingdom Metazoa; phylum Mollusca; class Bivalvia; order Cardiida; family Cardiidae; genus Serripes; species Serripes groenlandicus. The sequence continues at coordinate 117,241,168 of JASEVX010000004.1, forward strand.
TGTTTTCAAAAGTAGAGCTAAAAATGAAGAAAACAATGAAATCTAAAAATAAAAAATAAAAAAAAAATAATAAAACCTTAAATAAATATATGCATACATACACATAGATCAAAGCTAAATGGAAAAAAAAAGAAAATTGTGGTGGGATCGAACCCATGTCATAGGACTGAATTCGTTAATCTTACCGGCTCAACCGACTGAGCTAATAATCTATTATCATACTTTCTAGTCTAAACCAATATGTATTTATATATTTAACTGTACCGAGGCGTTCCGAATACAAAAGTTACCTCCTCCTGCCAAAAGTGTATATTTACATCGCTAGTGACTGCTTGACTCCTGGTGAACTCCACTGAATAAACATTTCAAATTACTATTTTGATTTTTGTCTACGTTGAGATATAATTTTATTATTTAGCATTTTGCTGAATTTCCTAAATTTGACGTTCATTTGACGTCTTTTTTTACATAACGTTCTTGCACGTCGCTAAACAACTTTACTATTTCACAACAAAATAATGTCATGCACATTTTCGGTATCTTCTGTTTGTATGTATTTGAAATATACACAGCTTAAACTGGTACTTTCTTGTTAAATTATGCTGTGGCCCGCCTATGCCTCAACTCGTTTCTTTGACAACAATTTATAACTAAACTAATGACAATTTTAGAAATATTAATTCGCCATAAGGTAGAGCAAAAACAAATATACATATGGTATGAATTCCGAAATATGTATTAACTATTACAAGAATCACTTTGATTACCCCTTGTATAATAATATATAAACATATTTCCAAGTATGATTAACCCTGTATCCTGTATTACGTTTATTTATATACTGTATCATTTGCAATAAAATAATTATTCGGGAAGAAATAAATTAAAATATCCATTTTTAGTAGGGAGTAGATTTCATGATACCATAAAGTTGATGTTTATTATGCAAAACAAAAGGTTGTCAATTTTAATTCCACTAACTGCGTTTCAGTTCAAAAATCGCAATGTGCGTTCCGACGTGCGACATCGGTAAAACGGCATTCTGATTTACTAAAAATCGGCTTCACAGATTTTCTTGAAATTCTGGTAAATTGAAGTAGAAAGGGTGATCTTAATGATATGTATTTCTTAAAAAAAAATTAAAATGATGTAATTACTTTGAAAATATTCCAACGAAATTTTCATTAACAAACGGGTATTTTTATCTGAATCGTCATGGCAGAAACATTAAATTTATATCATGACACAGGTAACTTTATTCTCTATAATTCGGTGTTACAAATACCCGATTTTTAATGAAAATTTCGCTGGAAGTAATTGCATAATTTTTAATTTACTAAGCATTTACCCGAGTGATTTTTTAAACAAATACATATTAACTTTGGAAATTAAATTCAAGATAATACTGTTTACGGTAAACCGACGTTGACGAAAAATGTGACGTCATAAAATTGGAAATTCCAAACGTCATACGTTATGTCACTAATACAGGTTTTGTTGTGGACTGGTTCATATGTATGTCCGGCTATCTCTCCGTCTATCTGTTGGTGTTACTGTCAATTCTGCCTGTATGTTTAATATACATACGAGTACACGCCTGTATATGTGTGTGCGTGTGTGTGAGTGTGTCTGTCTGAATTTATGCTTATCTAAATTTATTTCGATCTCAGTGTATGTCTATCTATATCTAAGTCTTTATGTTTATGTATATATGTATGTCCTTCTATATGTTCGTTAACCTGTTGGTGTAACTGTGTTTCTATCATTATGTGTGTCTATCACTATGTATATATATATATATATATGTGTGTGTTTATGCATGTGTTTATGTCTATCTGAGTGAATGTTCATCTGTAGTTATGTCAAGCTTGATGTTTATGTATATATCTCTCCGTCTGTCTCTTAGTGTAACTGTCCTTCTGACTTTACGTCTGTATGCACGTATATACGTCTGTATGTCAACCAGTATGTTTAGCCGTCTATGCGTTTGTATGTCTATCCTTCTATGTATTTGTATTTCCCTCATTATGTATGTCCATCATCATGAATGTATGTCTAAAATCATGTGTGTCTATCATAGTGTATGTCTATCACTATGTATGTACATCTGTGTTTATGCGCGTGTCTGTGCATGTATGTCTATCTAAATGTATGTCTATCTGAGTTTATGTCTATCTTAGTGTATGTCTATCTAATCCGATATGTATGTGTATGTATAATTGTCTATATATGTCTATGTTTGTCACTGTAATGTTTATCTGTATGTATTCATGTCTCTCTGAAGGTATGCCTATCTGAATGTCTATCTATCCGAGGGTATGTCTTTCTGTATTACTATATTTCTGTAAACTAAGCCGGTCTTTAAATATATTACATATAAGACCAGTAGAAGTTACTTGGGGTGCTGCCTGCCTGCCTGCCTGCCTGCCTGGCGTTATGCCTGCCTGCCTGCCTGCCTGACGTTATGTCTGCCTGCCTGCCTGGCGTTATGTCTACCTGCCTGCCTGCCTGCCTGCCTGCCTGCCTGCCTGCCTGCCTGCCTGTCTGCCTGCCTGCCTGCCTGCCTGCCAGCCTGCCGTTATGTCTGTCTGTCTGTCTGTATGTCTGTCTGTCTGTCTGTATGTCTGTCTTTTTACGTTTTGAGGACTTACACTCGGGTCCTCGAAAGATTTTCTTGATATAAATCACCATTATGGGGACTACATTCTAAACGTTAAGAAACATGGTTGTCCTCATAATGTTTGTGCGATGTGATTTGTGTATTTCTGTCATACACAATTTACTCCGTGTGTGTATGTTTGTTCAATCGAAATTCGTCATAAAGATTTCCATTGGCCAATCAAATATATATATATATACCGGTGTCAACATAAAGTACTTCAATTTCTCATAATATCGAATGAGTAAGAACAGCGATTCCATGTATATGTTTGTCCAATCAAAATTCTTAATCAATACACTGAGTGTGTGTTTTATACGTTCTCCTAAAGACAAAATAGACACTGTCCTCGCACAGATGGTATACTCTGAAAGTCCTCTGACTGAAGGGCAGTATAGACTAAATGTCATTAAGGACTGTGTGTGTGTGTGTGTGTGTGTGTGTGTGTGTGTGTGTGTGTGTGTGTGCGTTGGTATACCCTACTCACCGAGGTAGATCATAGAAGTACACAACCACTGACCGAGGTACCAAAAACTACCGAGGTACTTTTTCCATTACCTCGGTGTGTTTACCTCTAAAGTAACGCAGAATGCTCGTCTATGCTTATATCTTTAAAAATGTACGATGCCTCGGTTTGTCAATTTTGGGCGTGTAAGGGTGCTGTGTGTGACCCCACACACCTCGTCCCGATATTCTGCTTAAACTCAGGCGTGCGCATGCGCAGTATATCAGAAAATGCACACAGCAAGTGACAGGGTCCCCACTTCATGAGGTATGTACTTTTATTGTGATTTTGATCATGGAAACACATGGATGTGTAGCAATTGTTGATGTAAAATATGTTTATGAGTTTGAACAGCTTCGCTTCTTTGCATACACGAATGAAATACAATTCTTGCCAAAGGTATAAAGCTATGGTTTGAAGACGTTTCGAATGCGCTACTTGAATGTATATAAATAAAGATGTCAATCATTTTTCACAGTTTTAAATGCAACATAGGACTCAGTTGTGATATTGAAGGATAATGACAAGTTTTCTCCTCGTTTCTAGAGCTCTGGGCAACAAACGGGTTAAGTAATTTATCTAGAAACCTTGTTAAACACATGAGATACACAAAGCTGATGTCTTTGTCTCCGTTTGTCAACAATGTGTTTACTGTGTGTCCCATACCGATTTTGCGGTGTGTCCACCGATGTTGCTGTGTGTCCCATACCGATGTTGCTGTGTGTCCCATACCGAGGTTGAGGGTGTCCCATACTGAGGTTGTTACCTCGGTGTGTTTACCTTGTACTGTTTCCAAAAAATTATACTACCCCAATTTGCTTATGATAAATGACATTCAGGACCAATTATTTATGCCATTACATTTGTCTTATATTTGAAACATGTCGAATGAGCATAGACCTCGGTGTGTTTGTGTGGAATTATATACCTCAGTGTGTTGGTTATACCAGTATGAGTGTGTGTGTGTGTGTGTGTGTGTGTGCATGTCTATCATCATGAATGCATGCCTATCATCATGTGTGTCTACCATTATGTTTGTCTATCATTATGTATGTATATATCTGCGTTTATGCATGTGTCTCTGAAGTTATGCATATCTGAGTGTATGTCCATCTGTTTGTATGACTTTATGTTTATGTATATATGAGCGAGTCCACGACAAAACCTGTATTAGTGACAAAAAAATATTTTTTGAGTTTTTTGTATTTCCTAAAATATCAACCGTTTACCTTCATAATGATACCAGAATTAGCCAAATAGTCCTACATATACAATTACGATATGAACATACCAACTGTCATAAGAAATCGAAAAAAAAAAAAAAAGGCTTTTTAATAAGGTGGAATCATACCTTTGAAATAACGTCGTTTTTGACGTCAAAACGTATGTCATTGCAACAATGATAGTGTGGTTAATGAAGCCGCCATTCTTTTCTCGTTTGAAGTGATATTCGGATAAAATAGACGGCAGACAGTAGGGAATAGAATGTCATGCGTGCTGATATCAATTCCATACATCTGCCATGACAAATTAGACAACAAAATGCGAATTAAAAGGAAAGTTTCTCCAAAACATTTTAACAGTTATAAGATTATTTCTGATTTATTAAAAATTCGCCAGAGAGATATTTATCTAAAAGATATATCATTTTAGGCACATGTTCGTCTACCATTTGCCGAAATTTTAAGAATATATATCGAGCCGATTTTTAATATATCATAATGCAGTTAAACGTCTGTCGCGCTTCGGAACGTTCACTGCACAAATATTAGATAGATACGCATCTAGTGTAGGTAATAAAATGCACACCACATGTTTTCATTATAATCATCAATTTCAATCTTTTAAGTACCCCCTTTCCCCCCTAGTAAATAATGGTAGGTTGTATTTATTTGCTTCTCTGTAAAGATTCAAAGTAGCTACTATATTGCAATTTATATAGTAAATACATTAAAAATACAACAAAAGAATACTTGAATTTTTACGAGATAGCGAGAATGATATTTTCAACAATATCGATATATGCTAAAGTGAGAATTGTGCATCAGTAACGCAACATATAGAAATTTCGTGATTCAATGAGTAGTGACGGGTTGATACCGTAATTCATGCTAACATAATTACATTTTTGGTATACATCCAATTCGAGCAGTGAGCCATGACGAAACCTAATGGATTGTTCTATTATCCAAAATAGGGATGAGCATAAAAATATTCGCCCGTTTTGATAATAAGTAAAATCCTGACACACCACCAGTTCGAATGCAAAGTTAGCGGTTAAACAAGAGCATTGAACTCGTTATGCCAAGGTCCCGAGTTCGAGTCGTAATGGATTACATGTACATCTTTTTATTCAAATATGTAGTTTCTACGTAACTATTAATCGCGCAATGTCCTTAATTATCGTGATTTTATATTTACCTGCGAAGGTATGAATGTGGCATACAAATGTAGAACGACGTATTATAGCATACACAGCCATCCAGTCGAAATCGCATTATAGTGATGATGATGATGATGATGATGATGATGATTATGATAATGATGATGATATATTATTTACACTATGTCAAGGTTTTTGATGATCTTTATGTAATATAGTTATAATGAATATTAACAAGAGCACCGCGTACGGCACAGACGCTCGACTGACAGGGAGAAAAAAAAAGAGCTAAACAAAAAACCTTAACCGGACGACCACGCCGCCGCCGCCACCGACGACGACGCCAGCGTCATGACAATAGCTCTCTTGTTTTCAAAAGTAGAGCTAAAAATGAAGAAAACAATGAAATCTAAAAATAAAAAATAAAAAAAAAATAATAAAACCTTAAATAAATATATGCATACATACACATAGATCAAAGCTAAATGGAAAAAAAAAGAAAATTGTGGTGGGATCGAACCCATGTCATAGGACTGAATTCGTTAATCTTACCGGCTCAACCGACTGAGCTAATAATCTATTATCATACTTTCTAGTCTAAACCAATATGTATTTATATATTTAACTGTACCGAGGCGTTCCGAATACAAAAGTAACCTCCTCCTGCCAAAAGTGTATATTTACATCGCTAGTGACTGCTTGACTCCTGGTGAACTCCACTGAATAAACATTTCAAATTACTATTTTGATTTTTGTCTACGTTGAGATATAATTTTATTATTTAGCATTTTGCTGAATTTCCTAAATTTGACGTTCATTTGACGTCTTTTTTTACATAACGTTCTTGCACGTCGCTAAACAACTTTACTATTTCACAACAAAATAATGTCATGCACATTTTCGGTATCTTCTGTTTGTATGTATTTGAAATATACACAGCTTAAACTGGTACTTTCTTGTTAAATTATGCTGTGGCCCGCCTATGCCTCAACTCGTTTCTTTGACAACAATTTATAACTAAACTAATGACAATTTTAGAAATATTAATTCGCCATAAGGTAGAGCAAAAACAAATATACATATGGTATGAATTCCGAAATATGTATTAACTATTACAAGAATCACTTTGATTACCCCTTGTATAATAATATATAAACATATTTCCAAGTATGATTAACCCTGTATCCTGTATTACGTTTATTTATATACTGTATCATTTGCAATAAAATAATTATTCGGGAAGAAATAAATTAAAATATCCATTTTTAGTAGGGAGTAGATTTCATGATACCATAAAGTTGATGTTTATTATGCAAAACAAAAGGTTGTCAATTTTAATTCCACTAACTGCGTTTCAGTTCAAAAATCGCAATGTGCGTTCCGACGTGCGACATCGGTAAAACGGCATTCTGATTTACTAAAAATCGGCTTCACAGATTTTCTTGAAATTCTGGTAAATTGAAGTAGAAAGGGTGATCTTAATGATATGTATTTCTTAAAAAAAAATTAAAATGATGTAATTACTTTGAAAATATTCCAACGAAATTTTCATTAACAAACGGGTATTTTTATCTGAATCGTCATGGCAGAAACATTAAATTTATATCATGACACAGGTAACTTTATTCTCTATAATTCGGTGTTACAAATACCCGATTTTTAATGAAAATTTCGCTGGAAGTAATTGCATAATTTTTAATTTACTAAGCATTTACCCGAGTGATTTTTTAAACAAATACATATTAACTTTGGAAATTAAATTCAAGATAATACTGTTTACGGTAAACCGACGTTGACGAAAAATGTGACGTCATAAAATTGGAAATTCCAAACGTCATACGTTATGTCACTAATACAGGTTTTGTTGTGGACTGGTTCATATGTATGTCCGGCTATCTCTCCGTCTATCTGTTGGTGTTACTGTCAATTCTGCCTGTATGTTTAATATACATACGAGTACACGCCTGTATATGTGTGTGCGTGTGTGTGAGTGTGTCTGTCTGAATTTATGCCTATCTAAATTTATTTCGATCTCAGTGTATGTCTATCTATATCTAAGTCTTTATGTTTATGTATATATGTATGTCCTTCTATATGTTCGTTAACCTGTTGGTGTAACTGTGTTTCTATCATTATGTGTGTCTATCACTATGTATATATATATATATATATGTGTGTGTTTATGCATGTGTTTATGTCTATCTGAGTGAATGTTCATCTGTAGTTATGTCAAGCTTGATGTTTATGTATATATCTCTCCGTCTGTCTCTTAGTGTAACTGTCCTTCTGACTTTACGTCTGTATGCACGTATATACGTCTGTATGTCAACCAGTATGTTTAGCCGTCTATGCGTTTGTATGTCTATCCTTCTATGTATTTGTATTTCCCTCATTATGTATGTCCATCATCATGAATGTATGTCTAAAATCATGTGTGTCTATCATAGTGTATGTCTATCACTATGTATGTACATCTGTGTTTATGCGCGTGTCTGTGCATGTATGTCTATCTAAATGTATGTCTATCTGAGTTTATGTCTATCTTAGTGTATGTCTATCTAATCCGATATGTATGTGTATGTATAATTGTCTATATATGTCTATGTTTGTCACTGTAATGTTTATCTGTATGTATTCATGTCTCTCTGAAGGTATGCCTATCTGAATGTCTATCTATCCGAGGGTATGTCTTTCTGTATTACTATATTTCTGTAAACTAAGCCGGTCTTTAAATATATTACATATAAGACCAGTAGAAGTTACTTGGGGTGCTGCCTGCCTGCCTGCCTGCCTGCCTGGCGTTATGCCTGCCTGCCTGCCTGACGTTATGTCTGCCTGCCTGCCTGGCGTTATGTCTACCTGCCTGCCTGCCTGCCTGCCTGCCTGCCTGCCTGCCTGCCTGCCTGCCTGCCTGTCTGCCTGCCTGCCTGCCTGCCTGCCAGCCTGCCGTTATGTCTGTCTGTCTGTCTGTATGTCTGTCTGTCTGTCTGTATGTCTGTCTTTTTACGTTTTGAGGACTTACACTCGGGTCCTCGAAAGATTTTCTTGATATAAATCACCATTATGGGGACTACATTCTAAACGTTAAGAAACATGGTTGTCCTCATAATGTTTGTGCGATGTGATTTGTGTATTTCTGTCATACACAATTTACTCCGTGTGTGTATGTTTGTTCAATCGAAATTCGTCATAAAGATTTCCATTGGCCAATCAAATATATATATATATACCGGTGTCAACATAAAGTACTTCAATTTCTCATAATATCGAATGAGTAAGAACAGCGATTCCATGTATATGTTTGTCCAATCAAAATTCTTAATCAATACACTGAGTGTGTGTTTTATACGTTCTCCTAAAGACAAAATAGACACTGTCCTCGCACAGATGGTATACTCTGAAAGTCCTCTGACTGAAGGGCAGTATAGACTAAATGTCATTAAGGACTGTGTGTGTGTGTGTGTGTGTGTGTGTGTGTGTGCGTTGGTATACCCTACTCACCGAGGTAGATCATAGAAGTACACAACCACTGACCGAGGTACCAAAAACTACCGAGGTACTTTTTCCATTACCTCGGTGTGTTTACCTCTAAAGTAACGCAGAATGCTCGTCTATGCTTATATCTTTAAAAATGTACGATGCCTCGGTTTGTCAATTTTGGGCGTGTAAGGGTGCTGTGTGTGACCCCACACACCTCGTCCCGATATTCTGCTTAAACTCAGGCGTGCGCATGCGCAGTATATCAGAAAATGCACACAGCAAGTGACAGGGTCCCCACTTCATGAGGTATGTACTTTTATTGTGATTTTGATCATGGAAACACATGGATGTGTAGCAATTGTTGATGTAAAATATGTTTATGAGTTTGAACAGCTTCGCTTCTTTGCATACACGAATGAAATACAATTCTTGCCAAAGGTATAAAGCTATGGTTTGAAGACGTTTCGAATGCGCTACTTGAATGTATATAAATAAAGATGTCAATCATTTTTCACAGTTTTAAATGCAACATAGGACTCAGTTGTGATATTGAAGGATAATGACAAGTTTTCTCCTCGTTTCTAGAGCTCTGGGCAACAAACGGGTTAAGTAATTTATCTAGAAACCTTGTTAAACACATGAGATACACAAAGCTGATGTCTTTGTCTCCGTTTGTCAACAATGTGTTTACTGTGTGTCCCATACCGATTTTGCGGTGTGTCCACCGATGTTGCTGTGTGTCCCATACCGATGTTGCTGTGTGTCCCATACCGAGGTTGAGGGTGTCCCATACTGAGGTTGTTACCTCGGTGTGTTTACCTTGTACTGTTTCCAAAAAATTATACTACCCCAATTTGCTTATGATAAATGACATTCAGGACCAATTATTTATGCCATTACATTTGTCTTATATTTGAAACATGTCGAATGAGCATAGACCTCGGTGTGTTTGTGTGGAATTATATACCTCAGTGTGTTGGTTATACCAGTATGAGTGTGTGTGTGTGTGTGTGTGTGTGTGTGTGTGTGTGTGTGTGTGTGCATGTCTATCATCATGAATGCATGCCTATCATCATGTGTGTCTACCATTATGTTTGTCTATCATTATGTATGTATATATCTGCGTTTATGCATGTGTCTCTGAAGTTATGCATATCTGAGTGTATGTCCATCTGTTTGTATGACTTTATGTTTATGTATATATGAGCGAGTCCACGACAAAACCTGTATTAGTGACAAAAAAATATTTTTTGAGTTTTTTGTATTTCCTAAAATATCAACCGTTTACCTTCATAATGATACCAGAATTAGCCAAATAGTCCTACATATACAATTACGATATGAACATACCAACTGTCATAAGAAATCGAAAAAAAAAAAAAAAGGCTTTTTAATAAGGTGGAATCATACCTTTGAAATAACGTCGTTTTTGACGTCAAAACGTATGTCATTGCAACAATGATAGTGTGGTTAATGAAGCCGCCATTCTTTTCTCGTTTGAAGTGATATTCGGATAAAATAGACGGCAGACAGTAGGGAATAGAATGTCATGCGTGCTGATATCAATTCCATACATCTGCCATGACAAATTAGACAACAAAATGCGAATTAAAAAGGAAAGTTTCTCCAAAACATTTTAACAGTTATAAGATTATTTCTGATTTATTAAAAATTCGCCAGAGAGATATTTATCTAAAAGATATATCATTTTAGGCACATGTTCGTCTACCATTTGCCGAAATTTTAAGAATATATATCGAGCCGATTTTTAATATATCATAATGCAGTTAAACGTCTGTCGCGCTTCGGAACGTTCACTGCACAAATATTAGATAGATACGCATCTAGTGTAGGTAATAAAATGCACACCACATGTTTTCATTATAATCATCAATTTCAATCTTTTAAGTACCCCCTTTCCCCCCTAGTAAATAATGGTAGGTTGTATTTATTTGCTTCTCTGTAAAGATTCAAAGTAGCTACTATATTGCAATTTATATAGTAAATACATTAAAAATACAACAAAAGAATACTTGAATTTTTACGAGATAGCGAGAATGATATTTTCAACAATATCGATATATGCTAAAGTGAGAATTGTGCATCAGTAACGCAACATATAGAAATTTCGTGATTCAATGAGTAGTGACGGGTTGATACCGTAATTCATGCTAACATAATTACATTTTTGGTATACATCCAATTCGAGCAGTGAGCCATGACGAAACCTAATGGATTGTTCTATTATCCAAAATAGGGATGAGCATAAAAATATTCGCCCGTTTTGATAATAAGTAAAATCCTGACACACCACCAGTTCGAATGCAAAGTTAGCGGTTAAACAAGAGCATTGAACTCGTTATGCCAAGGTCCCGAGTTCGAGTCGTAATGGATTACATGTACATCTTTTTATTCAAATATGTAGTTTCTACGTAACTATTAATCGCGCAATGTCCTTAATTATCGTGATTTTATATTTACCTGCGAAGGTATGAATGTGGCATACAAATGTAGAACGACGTATTATAGCATACACAGCCATCCAGTCGAAATCGCATTATAGTGATGATGATGATGATGATGATGATGATGATTATGATAATGATGATGATATATTATTTACACTATGTCAAGGTTTTTGATGATCTTTATGTAATATAGTTATAATGAATATTAACAAGAGCACCGCGTACGGCACAGACGCTCGACTGACAGGGAGAAAAAAAAAGAGCTAAACAAAAAACCTTAACCGGACGACTACGCCGCCGCCGCCACCGACGACGACGCCAGCGTCATGACAATAGCTCTCTTGTTTTCAAAAGTAGAGCTAAAAATGAAGAAAACAATGAAATCTAAAAATAAAAAATAAAAAAAAAATAATAAAACCTTAAATAAATATATGCATACATACACATAGATCAAAGCTAAATGGAAAAAAAAAGAAAATTGTGGTGGGATCGAACCCATGTCATAGGACTGAATTCGTTAATCTTACCGGCTCAACCGACTGAGCTAATAATCTATTATCATACTTTCTAGTCTAAACCAATATGTATTTATATATTTAACTGTACCGAGGCGTTCCGAATACAAAAGTTACCTCCTCCTGCCAAAAGTGTATATTTACATCGCTAGTGACTGCTTGACTCCTGGTGAACTCCACTGAATAAACATTTCAAATTACTATTTTGATTTTTGTCTACGTTGAGATATAATTTTATTATTTAGCATTTTGCTGAATTTCCTAAATTTGACGTTCATTTGACGTCTTTTTTTACATAACGTTCTTGCACGTCGCTAAACAACTTTACTATTTCACAACAAAATAATGTCATGCACATTTTCGGTATCTTCTGTTTGTATGTATTTGAAATATACACAGCTTAAACTGGTACTTTCTTGTTAAATTATGCTGTGGCCCGCCTATGCCTCAACTCGTTTCTTTGACAACAATTTATAACTAAACTAATGACAATTTTAGAAATATTAATTCGCCATAAGGTAGAGCAAAAACAAATATACATATGGTATGAATTCCGAAATATGTATTAACTATTACAAGAATCACTTTGATTACCCCTTGTATAATAATATATAAACATATTTCCAAGTATGATTAACCCTGTATCCTGTATTACGTTTATTTATATACTGTATCATTTGCAATAAAATAATTATTCGGGAAGAAATAAATTAAAATATCCATTTTTAGTAGGGAGTAGATTTCATGATACCATAAAGTTGATGTTTATTATGCAAAACAAAAGGTTGTCAATTTTAATTCCACTAACTGCGTTTCAGTTCAAAAATCGCAATGTGCGTTCCGACGTGCGACATCGGTAAAACGGCATTCTGATTTACTAAAAATCGGCTTCACAGATTTTCTTGAAATTCTGGTAAATTGAAGTAGAAAGGGTGATCTTAATGATATGTATTTCTTAAAAAAAAATTAAAATGATGTAATTACTTTGAAAATATTCCAACGAAATTTTCATTAACAAACGGGTATTTTTATCTGAATCGTCATGGCAGAAACATTAAATTTATATCATGACACAGGTAACTTTATTCTCTATAATTCGGTGTTACAAATACCCGATTTTTAATGAAAATTTCGCTGGAAGTAATTGCATAATTTTTAATTTACTAAGCATTTACCCGAGTGATTTTTTAAACAAATACATATTAACTTTGGAAATTAAATTCAAGATAATACTGTTTACGGTAAACCGACGTTGACGAAAAATGTGACGTCATAAAATTGGAAATTCCAAACGTCATACGTTATGTCACTAATACAGGTTTTGTTGTGGACTGGTTCATATGTATGTCCGGCTATCTCTCCGTCTATCTGTTGGTGTTACTGTCAATTCTGCCTGTATGTTTAATATACATACGAGTACACGCCTGTATATGTGTGTGCGTGTGTGTGAGTGTGTCTGTCTGAATTTATGCCTATCTAAATTTATTTCGATCTCAGTGTATGTCTATCTATATCTAAGTCTTTATGTTTATGTATATATGTATGTCCTTCTATATGTTCGTTAACCTGTTGGTGTAACTGTGTTTCTATCATTATGTGTGTCTATCACTATGTATATATATATATATATATATGTGTGTGTTTATGCATGTGTTTATGTCTATCTGAGTGAATGTTCATCTGTAGTTATGTCAAGCTTGATGTTTATGTATATATCTCTCCGTCTGTCTCTTAGTGTAACTGTCCTTCTGACTTTACGTCTGTATGCACGTATATACGTCTGTATGTCAACCAGTATGTTTAGCCGTCTATGCGTTTGTATGTCTATCCTTCTATGTATTTGTATTTCCCTCATTATGTATGTCCATCATCATGAATGTATGTCTAAAATCATGTGTGTCTATCATAGTGTATGTCTATCACTATGTATGTACATCTGTGTTTATGCGCGTGTCTGTGCATGTATGTCTATCTAAATGTATGTCTATCTGAGTTTATGTCTATCTTAGTGTATGTCTATCTAATCCGATATGTATGTGTATGTATAATTGTCTATATATGTCTATGTTTGTCACTGTAATGTTTATCTGTATGTATTCATGTCTCTCTGAAGGTATGCCTATCTGAATGTCTATCTATCCGAGGGTATGTCTTTCTGTATTACTATATTTCTGTAAACTAAGCCGGTCTTTAAATATATTACATATAAGACCAGTAGAAGTTACTTGGGGTGCTGCCTGCCTGCCTGCCTGCCTGCCTGGCGTTATGCCTGCCTGCCTGCCTGACGTTATGTCTGCCTGCCTGCCTGGCGTTATGTCTACCTGCCTGCCTGCCTGCCTGCCTGCCTGCCTGCCTGCCTGCCTGCCTGCCTGCCTGCCTGCCTGCCTGCCTGCCTGCCTGCCAGCCTGCCGTTATGTCTGTCTGTCTGTCTGTATGTCTGTCTGTCTGTCTGTATGTCTGTCTTTTTACGTTTTGAGGACTTACACTCGGGTCCTCGAAAGATTTTCTTGATATAAATCACCATTATGGGGACTACATTCTAAACGTTAAGAAACATGGTTGTCCTCATAATGTTTGTGCGATGTGATTTGTGTATTTCTGTCATACACAATTTACTCCGTGTGTGTATGTTTGTTCAATCGAAATTCGTCATAAAGATTTCCATTGGCCAATCAAATATATATATATATACCGGTGTCAACATAAAGTACTTCAATTTCTCATAATATCGAATGAGTAAGAACAGCGATTCCATGTATATGTTTGTCCAATCAAAATTCTTAATCAATACACTGAGTGTGTGTTTTATACGTTCTCCTAAAGACAAAATAGACACTGTCCTCGCACAGATGGTATACTCTGAAAGTCCTCTGACTGAAGGGCAGTATAGACTAAATGTCATTAAGGACTGTGTGTGTGTGTGTGTGTGTGTGTGTGTGTGTGTGTGTGCGTTGGTATACCCTACTCACCGAGGTAGATCATAGAAGTACACAACCACTGACCGAGGTACCAAAAACTACCGAGGTACTTTTTCCATTACCTCGGTGTGTTTACCTCTAAAGTAACGCAGAATGCTCGTCTATGCTTATATCTTTAAAAATGTACGATGCCTCGGTTTGTCAATTTTGGGCGTGTAAGGGTGCTGTGTGTGACCCCACACACCTCGTCCCGATATTCTGCTTAAACTCAGGCGTGCGCATGCGCAGTATATCAGAAAATGCACACAGCAAGTGACAGGGTCCCCACTTCATGAGGTATGTACTTTTATTGTGATTTTGATCATGGAAACACATGGATGTGTAGCAATTGTTGATGTAAAATATGTTTATGAGTTTGAACAGCTTCGCTTCTTTGCATACACGAATGAAATACAATTCTTGCCAAAGGTATAAAGCTATGGTTTGAAGACGTTTCGAATGCGCTACTTGAATGTATATAAATAAAGATGTCAATCATTTTTCACAGTTTTAAATGCAACATAGGACTCAGTTGTGATATTGAAGGATAATGACAAGTTTTCTCCTCGTTTCTAGAGCTCTGGGCAACAAACGGGTTAAGTAATTTATCTAGAAACCTTGTTAAACACATGAGATACACAAAGCTGATGTCTTTGTCTCCGTTTGTCAACAATGTGTTTACTGTGTGTCCCATACCGATTTTGCGGTGTGTCCACCGATGTTGCTGTGTGTCCCATACCGATGTTGCTGTGTGTCCCATACCGAGGTTGAGGGTGTCCCATACTGAGGTTGTTACCTCGGTGTGTTTACCTTGTACTGTTTCCAAAAAATTATACTACCCCAATTTGCTTATGATAAATGACATTCAGGACCAATTATTTATGCCATTACATTTGTCTTATATTTGAAACATGTCGAATGAGCATAGACCTCGGTGTGTTTGTGTGGAATTATATACCTCAGTGTTATACCAGTATGAGTGTGTGTGTGTGTGTGTGTGTGTGTGTGTGTGTGTGTGTGTGTGTGTGTGTGTGTGTGTGTGTGTGTGTGTGTGTGTGTGTGTGTGTGTGTGTGTGCGTGTCCCCAACAAGCTCATGAGAAAACCAACTTCATTTATTTTAGAACTGCTTAATTTTTCCCGAATGAACTCCCGGCGCCCCTAAAAAAAGCTCTCGGAACTCTTAAATGCGCTCGCGGCGTCCCTTAATGAGCTTGCGACGTTCTTAAGTGAGCTCCCTGAGCTCTCCAATGCGCTCCTAAATGAGCCCCCGGGGCTCTTCAATGCATTCGCGGCATTCATAAATGAGCTCCAAGAGCTCTTAAATGAGACCCAGGGGTTTAACATGAGCTCCAAGGGCTCTTAAATGCGCCCTCGGAGCTCTTCAATGCGTTCGCGGAGCTCCTAGATGAGCTCCGTGAGCTCTTAAACGCGTCGTGGAGCTCTTTAATGAGCTCATGTTGCTCTTAAATGCGCGCGCGGAGCTCCTTAATGAGTTCTCGGAATGTGAGAAGGAGCAGGAGAAGGAAGAGGAGAAAGAAAGGAGGAGAAGTTAAATCCTTCATACATACTCATCTTATCAATGCAATCGTCTTTTGATTTAATCTGATAACTGATGTGGAGTTTCTTTTTCAGATATCCCACAATGTCTTGCCAACTTTGTTTAAAGTCAATCTACGTATAATGCGGAAAATTCTTCGCCGTTTTAAACTATCTCGGCCAGATACACGGTTGTTCCGATAATGACGAAGGCTTTTACGACGACTACGGAGTGTCTATATTAATTCGCTTGCGATGCGAAATTAAGTTTATAAGAGAGACCGAGGAAGCGAACAAAGACAACGCCAATTATGAAGTGTCAAATATACGGTAAAATGTTTAGTAGCGTCTACAACTTGAAGCAACACAGACATAAGCTAGACGCGGCCGACATTCCAATAGGAACTCCAACACAAGATGGAGCGCCAACCTCAGAGGGAGCTGATGATGCGCCAACATCGGAGGAACTTAAAGAACTTCATGTAACGCAGACACCGGAGGGAGCTCTCGAGTCGCCGACAGCCCCAAAATGTTTTCAAACTGCGAAGATGTTTGTTTTTCAACATCCGTTTACCTGTATCGCTAGCGGACCCACGTCTTGCGGCAAAACATACTTTATAACTAGACTGTTACAGAGAGTCCGCAACATGTGTCGGTGATCGCGCTCAATCAGAACCTGTATTTTAGTATAGACCCGACCCAGAGAAGAAATTGTCATTATCTGGCATTATTTAATAATCCCGTGGACAGACAATCGGTTATGACTTTAGCCAGATAAATGTACCCAAACAACCCCCAAAAGCTGCTACGTCGTTTCGAGATGCGATTAAACGACTGTACGGGTACCAGCTAGTTGATTTGAAACCGACGACCCAGAATCATAGTGTATGCGCATCACTGTACTCCATACTATAATAGATCTTATCCAACCGGCAATGACACGCACGCCAGACATTCGGACATTCATCATTTACAAAAGCACGTCAAAGTGGGGTGCCCGATGAAACAAAACGCGGACGATGAAACGGGTCTCGAGCCGACCACGGATGGAAGACGACGATGACATAGAAGTAGTATCCGACGACGATGACATGGACGAAGCCACAGAGTAATAATTCGACTACGAAGCTAGCGGCGATACAACGGTAGTAAATCCGGAGGTCGAAAAGTGGAAGAGACATTTTGCCCTGATGGCGGAAGGCAGATTACGACCCAATCACAATGGCCACTATATCGTGGAAAATACGCAAGTCGGTAGTGGAAATCCTGAGCCAAAATTCGTCATGCCACTGGCTCAATATATCGAAATGGCTAAATTCGAACCCAAATTCATGGCTAAGAAAACGGGGGCGAACGTTGCTAAGAGACGACGACGATCGGAATTTGCGTATAGAAGCCGAAAGCACTTTTTGATGAGACCGCCCGGTATTCCGGGTTATAAGTGAAGTCAACGCAGTTTGAAATGATGTTAAAAAATAGTGTACATTAAGCGTTTATATATGTATTTGTTTTGAATACGTGTATACATGTATTTGAAATGTAAACTCAATAATAAAAGTACTAAAACAAACCAGATTTATTTTTTATCAATTGATTACGCCCCGGTCAATATAGCGCACCGGGGATTAGCGCTTTACAATTATGGCAATTCAATAAAAACGGGTAAACAGACATCGTACAACTTTGAAAGATGCTGATACGGTCACCACTTTTATTTTGGATAATGACACTGACCATTCGAAACGTTGAATGAGTCTGGCGTACCGTCTAAGTCTCTTTTTTGCATCCAAAATGGAACTCGTCTTTTCATTCACTATCAATTTTCCAGTATAAAATACCATACAATGTCCACCGATCTTTGGATGTTTACACGTAGCTCCCGAAAAACGTGCTGGATCGTATATTATAGTTATTGTCTTGTTCACCAACGTTTTGAGGTTAATGCCGCAGTTTATGTCGGCTGTACACACGACGTTGGTGATCACGATTACCACTTCATAAAGTCGTTCGGATTACACTCCGTACATCCGAGATAGCATAACTGGTTGGCGTGGTCGCTCTGGAACTGGCACGGCACGACGCTACTGAGTTCGGGAACGATTGCTTCAACTTTCGGAATGACTTCTTTTAAACGCAAGTATGCACCTGGTCTTAAACACAATCTCTATTTGAACGGGACTACTTCTTCCTCGGAATTCCGATACTGGCGAATATCCACGCACGGATTGTTATCCTCAAAGTTACAATACACGTTCCACCCAAGTGTCGACTGTAGGAGTTGTTATTCTTTAAAGCTTCATCAAAGCATTCAATAGAGTCAATAAAATTCTTCAATCGCATTAACGATAAACTAATACTCTTTTTCTTGGGTGTGCCATTGTCCCACTCTCTAAGATCGACTCTTTTTTTCTCTTTCCTTTCGCTGACCTTTACGTATCTCTGATTAATCAAAGCGGAACTGACGTTGCTATCCATCCTGCGTACGAAGTTAAACTGATACTGAATTTGTGGAGTCGCCTCTATTTAAACGGTTAATGACGTCATTAAGGAAAGGTTATTATACGCCGTACGATTGGTTCATTTAAGACTACCATTTATGTCAATACGAGATTACCGGATGATGTTTAGTCATTTTCGGTAGCGTCGTTACCTTATATGGTATTGGTATTTCCGGCGACACTTTACTGATCGCTCAGTGATGTAGGAGTGTTTTCCGGTGATGATGTCAGAGTATGGCTCACGGTTGCGTGATGTTTCGCGATGACCTTCTTTTACCGTGATTTAAAAAATAATACGTCTCGTACGTTTCCGTCGCTCAGAAATGTTGATGTTGGCCAAGCACATTTCCGCGTTAGCTTATTGACCTCGTGTTCACCTTCTAAAAGTGGTCAATGTCGTTGAGTGACCTACTTTAAATAACGAAAAGGGGGACGGGGCTTACGCTTGAGGTCATGGGGTCAGGTTGAGGTCAGCTGTCAATTATTGTCTCCCAGGTGACCCCTCGTAGTACATGTACAAGTCTTACATTCTTACAGAACACACCTGAGTTGAATACTATATGGATCGAAGGCCCCAACTGTCTACTATATAATACGGACAACACGAATAACAAGGTTGAAGATAAAACGCGAAAAGGAACGGATGACAGTTAACACAATGAGTAAAATTCTCTACTAATTTCAACTACACACAATTCTAAACTTTGCAAGATGAGGCATCTTGTTAACGATTTTCAACCGTGCCGAGATTTTTTTTTTATTCTTCTTGGTAACATATTCACAGACACTGATATATACTAATTCACCAAAGAAAGGAAAGTGAAGCTGCTATGGTTAGTATAACTGTAGATTTTGGAAATAAAGTTGTAGGTGATGGGTTTTGACAGGATTGAATTACTTTAAAAAAATGGAAACGTAGACCGTATTGAGAAAACAACAGCAGAACTACAAATATGAAACAAATTATACATCACAAATAAGAGGTGAGTGGTATAGGTTTTGACAGGATTATATTAATTTTAGGAAATGGAAGATTAGATCGTATTGAGAAAATAACAGCAGAAATACACATATAAGACTCATTACAGGACCCATCATAAATGAAGTTGAGTGTGATTAGTTTTGACAGGATTATATTACTTTTAGGAAATGGAAACGTAGACCGTATTGAGAAAACAACAGCTTAAATACACATACGAAACACATTACAGGACCAATCATGAATAAACTTGAGTGTGATGGGTTTTAACAGGATTATATTACTTTTGGGAAATGGAAACTTAGATCTAAGAAAACAACAGCAGAAATACACATATGAAACAGATAACAGGACCTTTCATGAATAAAGTTGAGCAGCAAAAATGGTTAATGCATGATAATGTATATATGAGTGAAGATCTTCTATTTACATATTTGGGAAATGGTTAATGCATTTTAATGTATAAATGGGTGTAGACCTTCTATTTACATATGGGGGAAATGGTAAATGCGTGTTAATGTATATATGAGTGTAGACCTTCTATTTACATATTGGGGAAACGATTAATGCATGTTAATGTATATATGGGTGTAGACCTTCTATTTACATATTGCGGAAAGGGTTAATGCATGTTAATGTATTTATGGGTGTAGACCTTCTATTTACATATTGGGGAAAGGGTTAATGCATGTTAATGTATATATAGGTGTAGATCTTCTATATACATATTGGGGAAAGCGTTCATGCATGCTAATGTATATATGGGTGTAGATATTCTATTTATATATGGGGGTAAGGGTTAATGCATGTTAATGTATATATGAGTGTATACCTTCTATTTACATATGGGGGAAATGGAAAATGCATGTAAATGTATATAGATGGATGTAGACTTTCTATTTACATATTGGGGAAATGGTTAATGCATGTTAATGTATATATGAGTGTAGACCTTCTATTTGCATATTGCGGAAATGGTTAAAGCATGTTAATGTATATGTTGGTGTATACCTTATATCTACATATGGGGGAAAGGGTTGATGCGTGTTAATATATGTATGGGTGTAGATCTTCTATTTACATAATGGGGGAAAGGGTTTATACATGTTAATCTACATATGGGTGTAGACCTATTTATATATTTGGGAAAGTGTTAATGCATGTTAATGTATATATGAGTGTAGACCTTCTATTTACATATTGGGGAAAGGGTTAATGCATGTTAATGTATATATGTGTGTAGACCTTCTATTTACATATTGGAGAAATGGTTAATGCATGTTAATGTATATATGGGTGTATACCTTCTATTTACATATGGGGGAAAGGGTTAATGCATGTTAATGTATATATGGGTATATACCTTCTATTTACATATGGGGGAAAGGGTTAATGCATGTTAATGTATATATGGGTGTATACCTTCTATTTACATATGGAGGAAAGGGTTAATGCATGTTAATGTATATATGGGTGTATACCTTCTATTTACATATGGGGGAAAGGCTTAATGCATGTTAATGTATATATTGGTGTAGACCTTCTATTTACATATGGGGGGAAAGGGTTAATGCATGTTAATGTATGTATGGGTGTAGATCTTCTATTTACATATTGGGGAAATGGTTAATGCATGTAAATGTATATATGGATGTTGATCTTCTATTTACAGATATATATTTACTTTCTGGATCTTTAATTGTTTTTGTGTTATATTATTTCACATGTATCTGAAGATATTATATTATTAACACAAACATTCAGTCAAATAACAGCTTCCTTTCTTCCTCCGATTCTCCTCATTTTCTGACGTCTTCAAATTATCCTTTCTAATCTTACCTTTCATTAGAGTAATTTTTTTTAAAAAGGAGCATTTATATAAAGAATACATGACATACTACATAAACAAGGAAGAAAATGTTCAGTCAATATTGAAATTTAAACATGTACATGTATTTATTATTATTTTATTGTATGTATTGTGACATGCTTTTTGTATAAATTGTGGAGAAAACAAATGATCTTTTAGAATACCGATCTCGTTCAGATATCACCGGGCCCATTTGATTTGTTCTATCTTAAGACTTACTCGTCGTGATAGGATAAGCCACATCACACGAAAACCGGCCCTACGAGAATTCGAAAGGAATGACAATAACAATCGAATAGCCTATGTTTGCTTGTCTATGTATATGTTACTTGTGCTCTACGTCCCTGGTCGGTTTTACAAAATACTTTACTTTAAAAAATGAAGTAATGACAGTAAGTAAAGGTAGTAACTCGATGGTGTCAGGAAAAATGGTCCTGTGATACTGCTAACTTACCCAGCAAACACCGTGATCAAACTACTCGATGGTGTCAGAATAAATGGTCCAGTGGTATTGCTAAATTATCCAGGAAACACCGTGATCAAACTACCCGATGGTGTAAGGATAAATGGACTAGTGGTTCTGCTAACTTACCCAGGAAACACCGTGATCAAACTACTCGATAGTGTCAGGATAAATGGTCCAGTGGTATTGCTAACTTACCCAGGAAACACCGTGATCAAACTAATCGATGGTGTCAGGATAAATGGTCCAGTGGTAATGCTAACTTACCCAGGAAACACCGTGATCGAATTACTCGATGGTGTTAGGTTAAATGGTTCGGTGGTACTGCTAACATACCCAGGAAACACCATGATCAAACTACTCGATGGCGTAAGGATAAATGGTCAAGTGGTAGTGTTAACTTACACAGGAATTACAGTGATCAAACTACCCGATGGTGTCGGGATAAATGGTCCAGTGGTATTGCTAACTTACACAGGAAACACAGTGATCAAACTACCCGATGGTGTAAGGATAAATGGTCCAGTGGTACTGCTAACTTACCCAGGAAACACCATGATCAAACTATTCGATGGTGTCGGTATAAAAGGTCCAGTGGTAGTGCTAACTTACACAGGAAACACAGTGATCAAACTACCCGATGGTGTCAGGATAAATGGTCCAGTGGTACTGCTAACTTACCGAGGAAACACAGTGATCGAACAACCCGATGGTGTCGGGATAAATGGTCCAGTGGTACTGTTCACTTACCGAGGAAACACCGTGATCAAACTAATCGATAGTGTCAGGATAAATGGTCCGGTGGTACCGCTAAATTACCCAGGAAACACTGTGATCAAACTACTCGATGGTGTCAGGATAAATGGTCCAGTGGTGCTGCTAACTTACCCAGGAAACACCGTGATCAAACTACTCGATGGTGTCGGGATAAATGGTCCAGTGGTACTGCTAACTTACCCAGCAAACACCGTGATCAAAATACTCGATGGTGTCAGGATAAATGGTCAAGTGGAACTGCGAACTTACCCAGGAAACACCGTGATCAAACTACTCGATGATGGTGTCAGGATAAATGGTCCAGTGGTATTGCTAACTTACCCAGGAAACACCATGATCAAACTACTCGATGGCATAAGGATAAATGGTCAAGTGGTAGTGTTAACTTACACAGGAATTACAGTGATCAAACTACCCGATGGTGTCGGGATAAATGGTCCAGTGGTATTGCTAACTTACACAGGAAACACAGTGATCAAACTACCCGATGGTGTAATGATAAATGGTCCAGTGGTACTGCTAACTTACCCAGGAAACACCATGATCAAACTATTCGATGGTGTCGGGATAAATGGTCCAGTGGTAGCGCTAACTTACACAGGAAACACAGTGATCAAACTACCCGATGGTGTAAGGATAAATGGTCCAGTGGTACTGCTAACTTACCGAGGAAACACAGTGATCGAACAACCCGATGGTGTCGGGATAAATGGTCCAGTGGTACTGCTCACTTACCGAGGAAACACCGTGATCAAACTAATCGATAGTGTCAGGATAAATGGTCCGGTGGTACTGCTAACTTACCCAGGAAACACTGTGATCAAACTACTCGATGGTGTCAGGATAAATAGTCCAGTGGTACTGCTAACTTACCCAGGAAACACCGTGATCAAACTACTCGATGGTGTAGGGATAAATGGTCCAGTGGTACTGCTAACTTACCCAGCAAACACCGTGATCAAAATACTCGATGGTGTCAGGATAAATGGTCAAGTGGTACTGCGAACTTACCCAGGAAACACCGTGATCAAACTACACGATGATGGTGTCAGGATAAATGGTCCAGTGGTAGTGCTAACTTACCCAGGAAACTCCGTGATCAAACTACTCGATGATGATGTCATCATAAATGGTCCAGTGGTACTGCTAACTTACCCAGGAAACATCGTGATCAAACTAATCGATGGTGTCAGGATAAATGGTCCAGTGGTACTGCTAACTTACCAAGGAAACACAGTGATCAAAATACTCGATGGTGTCAGGATAAATGGTACAGTGGTACTGATAACTTACCGATGAAACACCGTGATCAAACTACTCGATGGTATCAGGATAATTGGTCCAGTGGTACTGATAACTTACCCAGGAAACACCGTGATGAAACAAATCGATGGTATCAGGATAAATGGTCCAGTGGTACTGATAACTTACCCAGGAAACACCGTGATCAAACAAATCGATGGTCTCAGGATAAATGGTCAAGTGGTACTGCGAACTTAACCAGGAAACACCGTGATCAAACTACTCGATGATGATGTCAGGATAAATGGTCCTGTGGTACTGCTAACTTACCCAAGAAACACCGTTTTCAAACCAATGAAATGCTGATTCGCGGAATAAAATACTATAATATTAAAATTAGAAAGTAGCAAGATATATTTCCATTTATCCAGGCTCGTATCTAGGCATACGCACGTACGACAATGCGTTCACTTCGTCAGACAATTGAAAAAATAAAAGGTTTAGATATCCAATACAAACTGAAGGCTCAGGGAGAGGAGTGGGTGGGGGTTTTGCTATCCAGAATAAAGACTAAGTGTCAGCCTGCCACTTCGTGCAGTTTGGTTATAATGTCCGTCTCGAGAGCGGGCGACCAGTCTTTAATCTCCGGTCGGGTCATACCAAAGACTTGAAAGTGGTAGTAGTTATTTCTTTCCACGGTGCTAAGGGTTGCGGACGGGTGAACTGAAATACTGTTTTGGGCAATGTATCATTTCCCAAAAGCAGATGTAAATGTTATCTGTTTCATCGAAGGAGTTATATGTGACAGATAGATGTTCATGTTGAAATTGTTATTAAACCGCCGTAAGTTACAGGTTTTATACAATAATTTACGTCTGAGCGTAAGCTAACATGCATGTTCATCTTTTATATATATAGTTTAGTTTATTTATTCAACGATCCAAATGGCAACAAGTTACAAGTTGCAAAAATACTAATATTGATCATACAAGAAATTACACGTGAAACATGGTAGTATGTCATCTAGAAGCACATGCACGCTATCAGAGCACTAGATGAGGGGGCATACTTCATGCTTTTAAATCGGTATTAGAACTCCGAACCTTTGTGTGTGCTTTCTCAAAAGATTAAGGTCTGAAATAATATGGAGCGTCTCCAAGGCTACTTACCATACGCCTTCTTACTATCGTCGAGATTTATTATCGTAATTAACCGTGCATCCGAGATCTAAGTGCATCCTGCAAGATACGTATTGTATCCTGTGATTAAACGTGTTGTTCCTTTCCGGTAATGTTCGATTTCAAACAACATTAAGCAACAGGGAAGACCAAGATATGTCTATACATAAACGACCAGTCATTGTTTGCTCTATTTCGCCTGATATTCTATTAGTAGATCATTGGAAGAGAGCCCAGCCTCGTAGGCTCAATAGGTAGCGACGCGGGCTGTTAATATAGGGGTCGTAAGTTAGAACTCCAGCTCATCCTAAATTCTTTCCGACGTTTGACAAAAGTCACTGTAACTCACGTCATTCGTTTTCCACCAATGGGCTTATAGTCTATGTGGAAAACAAGCCAAACCAAAAAGTATGGTGTTGAAAAGCCAGAATACACATAAGTAGTTGGACCGACTGCAAAAGTATTGAAAAAGGGGTTAAACCCTAATCAATCAATTCATCATAGGGCGAGAACATGTCTGAAATCACGGATTATTAACTCAGCAGGATGAGGGTTAATTATTGACCCGATATAAACGACTTCCGCTTATAACTTTTGAAAACATTGTTGAAAAGGGAGAACTACCTCAAAACAAGCTATCTTTCCTTTTACCTCAATATTTCCAAAAAACGGTATCAACTGCTCAATAGTTCGACGTTTCAATATTTTTGGCGGATGTTTGCAATCCAGACGAATCAGTCAAACTGGAAGCAGACATCGAGCGTGTTAATAAAACATGAATCGATGTAGAATTAAGTTTAATTAGTTAACTAAAACTAGGCAAAATGTTTTAAAAACCGATTTCATAATGACTTCAGTACGTGTGTAAGAATAATTAGTTTTTAAATAATTTTAAATTGAACGGATTCAGTATTGTATTCGTGAACATTGCTTAATTACATATTTTAATTAGTGTATCCATTTTGTTTAACTGAGAATAGAGACGAGTATCGGTCAGTATGTGAATATGCGGGATGTAACTTAAGCAACTACTGTTTATCAATTCTGACAATGATCCAGCCTATTGGTTGTTAAAACAAATGTAATCACAAACAAATGTGGGATATATTCAGGTTATCCTATTCAACTAACCGAGAACTCGGATG
Source organism: Serripes groenlandicus (assembly GCA_031761405.1). Classification (NCBI taxonomy): domain Eukaryota; kingdom Metazoa; phylum Mollusca; class Bivalvia; order Cardiida; family Cardiidae; genus Serripes; species Serripes groenlandicus. The sequence goes on from JASEVX010000004.1 coordinate 117,267,824, forward strand.
TCTTTAAATTACTGCTTTTAACTAGCACCTGTCAAAGCGTTTAGTGCGTAAGGGCAATCTCAATACACTCCAGATCCCTTTTTGTTCCATTGAAAAATATAGATTGTGTTAAAATCATGAATACATAATCGTTCTATTTGCTTTATTTATTTATGTACAGGCAATTCAATAAATCTGCTTGTGGTTATGCCTAGTTTATGTTTACTGTATGAGCTAAAAAGATGCTCCTAGAATGCACCGGACGCAATGTTGGATTTTTAAAAAAATTACGGGGAGCATGCCCCCGGACCCCCTAGCACGTCTGTGCGTATACTTGATTTTAATCCAGGTACGCCCCTGTTAACTATTTAGTCAACTTCATAACTGAACCAGTGCTTGAGTGCATTCTGAACACAGTGAAGGTTCAGACCAGCCTATACATGCCTAGTCTTATCAGCATCTTCACAAGTGTTGACAGATGCTTCTTACAAGCTTGTGTAAGCACTATGAGCCGTTCCACGAGAAAACCAATATGTTGGCATCTACGTAATGTATCGATCCAGATCAGCCTGCGCAGGCTAATCCGGGCCGACTCATTCCGTCTACGGGGGATTGAGTATAGAGTAATAATTCCTGAAACAGAAAATCCCCAGGAGGCGACAAGTGTCTGTCCGGGTTAGCCTGCGCAGCATGCTTGGGCTGATCCGGATCGATACTTTACGCAGAGTCCACAATGATGATTTTTTTCGCGTGACGACTCATATTGTTCAGACTGTGTTAAAATAGTCATTTTGTACATGTTCCCAATGATAGGCTCCTGTGGAGATAACCACGTGTAAACCGACCTCCCGGGTTTTAAAGGCAATGACATCTTCCTAGTCTTTTTGAGATCTACCAAATCAGACCGATTATTCTGATAAGCTCGTGTAAGTTATATATTGATCAGTTTGTGTTCATAAAAGTAAACTTTCCCCGATGAAGGGCTCCTTTGAGGATCACAGCATGTAAGTTGACCTCCCGGGTTTTAAAGGCAGTGGTTCTTCAGATGAGAAGACATGTCGAATCGATCTGCGGTTATTATTATCTCTTTCTCTAGTAAAAACTGTGGAACATATTTATAACATAAACGAATGTTAAATTATTGAATAAAATTTATGTTAGCGAGGGATGCGTGAAAACGCGTCTATATCGGGGAAACGGTTAATGCATGTTAATGTATATATTGGTGTAGACCTTCTATATACATATCGGGGAAACGGTTAATGCATGTTAATGTATATATTGGTGTAGACCTTCTATATATATATTGGGGAAAGGGTTAATGCATGTTAATGTATATATTGGTGTAGACTTTCTATTTACATATTGGGGAAAGGGTTAATGCATGTTAATGTATATATTGATGTAGACTTTCTATTTACATATTGGGGAAATGGTTAATGCATGTTAATGTATATATTGATGTAGACCTTATATATACATATTGGGGAAATGGTTAATGCATGTTAATGTATATATGGGTGTAGACTTTCTATTTACATATTGGGGAAATGGTTAATGCATGTTAATGTATATATTGATGTAGACCTTATATACACATATTGGGGAAATGGTTAATGCATGTTAATGTATATATGGGGGTAGACTTTCTATTTACATATTGGGGAAATGTTTAATGCATGTTAATGTATATATTGATGTAGACCTTCTATATACATATTGGGGAAATGGTTAATGCATGTTAATGTATATATGGGTGTAGACTTTCTATTTACATATTGGGGAAATGTTTAATGCATGTTAATGTATATATGGGTGTAGACTTTCTATTTACATATTGGGGAAATGTGTAATGCATGTTAATGTATATATGGGTGTAGATCTTCTATTTACATATTGGGGAAATGGTTAATGCATGTTAATGTATATATGGATGTAGATCTTCTATATACATATCGGGGAAACGGTTAATGCATGTTAATGTATATATGGGTATAAACCTTCTATTTATATATTGGGGAAAGGGTTAATGCATGTTAATGTATATATGTGTGTAGACCTTCTATTTATATATTTGGGAAAGGGTTAATGCATGTAAATATATATATGGGTGTAGACCTTCTATTTATATGTTGGGGAAATGGTAAATGCATGTTAATGTATATATGTGTGTAGACCTTCTATTTATATATTGGGGAAATGGTAAATGCATGTTAATGTATATATGTGTGTAGACCTTCTATTTATATATTGGGGAAACGGTTAATGCATGTTAATGTATATATTGATGTAGATCATCTATTTACATAGTGGGGAAACGGTTAATGCATGTAAATATATATATGGGTGTATATCTTCTATTTACATAGTGGGGAAACGGTTAATGCATGTTAATGTATATATTGATGTAGATCATCTATTTACATAGTGGGGAAACGGTTAATGCATGTAAATATATATATGGGTGTAGATCTTCTATTTACATATTGGGGAAAGGGTTAATGCATGTTAATGTATCTATGGGTGTAGACCTACTATTTACATATTGGGGAAACGGTTAATGCATGTTAATGTATATATTGATGTAGAACTACTATTTACGTATTGGGGAAAGGGTTAATGCATGTTAATGTATCTATGGGTGTAGACCTACTATTTACATATTGGGGAAAGGGTTAATGCATGTAAATATATATATGGGTGTAGACTTTCTATTTACATATTGGTGAAAGGGTTAATGCATGTTAATGTATATATGGGTGTAGACCTTCTATTTACATATTGGGGAAAGGGTTAATGCATGTAAATATATATATGGGTGTAGACTTTCTATTTACATATTGGGGAAAGGGTTAATGCATGTTAATGTATCTATGGGTGTAGACCTTCTATTTACATATTGGGGAAAGGGTTAATGCATCGTAATGTATCTATGGGTGTAGACCTACTATTTACATATTGGTGAAAGGGTTAATGCATGTTAATGTATCTATGGGTGTAGACCTACTATTTACATATTGGGGAAAGGGTTAATGCATGTAAATATATATATGGGTGTAGACTTTCTATTTACATATTGGGGAAAGGGTTAATGCATGTTAATGTATCTATGGGTGTAGACCTTCTATGCATGTAATGCATGTAAATATATATATTGGTGTAGACCTTATATACACACTTTCTATTTACATATTCGGGAAAGGGTTAATGCATGTTAATGTATCTATAGGTGTAGACCTTCTATGCATGTAATGCATGTAAATATATATATTGGTGTAGACCTTCTATATACATATGGGGGAAATGATTAATGCATGTTAATGTATATATGGTTTTCAACCTTCTATTTTCATATTGGGGAAATGGTTAATGAATATGTAAATGTATATTTGTGTGTAGACCTTCTATTTACATATGGGGGAAATGGTTAATGCATGTTAATGTATATATTGGTGTAGACCTTATATACACATATGGGGGAAATGGTAAATGCATGTTAATGTATATATGTGTGTAGACCTCCTTATTACATATGGGGGAAATGGTTAATGCATGTTAATGTATATATTGGTGTAGACCTTATATACACATATGGGGGAAATGGTAAATGCATGTTATGTATATATGTGTGTAGACCTTCTATTTACATATGGGGGAATATTTAATGCATGTTCATGAATATATGGATGTTATACCATCTATTTACATATTGGGAAAAGGGTTAATGCATGTTGATGTATATATGAGTGTATACCTTCTATTTACATATGGGTGAAATGGTTAATGCATGTTAATGTATATATCGGTGTAGATCTTCTATTTACATATTGGGGAAATGGTTAATGTATATATGGGTGTAGACCTTCTATTTACATATGAGGGAAATGGTTAATGCATGTAAATGTAAGTAGGGAGTAGACCTTCAGGAAGGATATGTACATGAATAATCAACTTTCCGCCACATGCAGGAACTTCTTGACTCCTCTGCATTAAAACGGGCAATTTCTTCTTTGCCAAATTGTTTAACTTTATACAATTATTGGTCTTTCATTTGTAGAGCTTTAACTTGCATGCTGCAGAGTTATTGTATGTTCGGACAGAGTTAAAACAACACGACAGAATTAATCCCATATTCAACAGATTAGACCTGTTCATCTCATGCGACCTGGAAGAAAACGTAATTGTCATTTGTAGAGCTTTAACTTGCATTTGCCTAGTCGTCTGCTGCATAGTTGTTGTATGTTCGGACAGGGGGGTTAAAACAACACGACTAAATTAATCCCATATTCAACAGGTTAGGCCTTTTGATCTGATGCGACCTGGAAGGAAACGTTAATTGCTAGAGTGGCCATCATAATATACATGTAAATGTAATACATTTGAAACTCGCCTCTGTTTTCCTATGAACATTTTCTCATTGTATCAACTCAGTTTTAATTCGGTATTTTGTCCATAATTCCGAAAACATGTTCGTCAGAAATAGACTGCATTTCTGCTAGATGCTTGTACATACACATCTCGGACTAAATTAATGTAATTGAGTTCAAATCTTCAGAAAGTCTAATTCTCCTGAACATCAAAATGCTGTACAATAGATCGGCATAAAGTATTCCAATAAGGAACCAAAACCCGACGATAATTATACATTGTGACTTTGCATCGCGTCGAAGTGTAGAAGTGTTTCTGTAACAGTTTCGACATCTTTATCACTTCAATTTCCTCCAGGAACAATAGTATTACCGGCGTCTGAGTGTAGTCAGCAACAACTAATTCATTTTTGCAATATCCGCTTTCACAAAATTCTCCGGAAACGCAAAATATTACCACGCGGGATGCTTCTACACAGCGAATGATCTCCCCTGTAATGTTGAATCCCTGCAGAAAATTTAGGTCTCCAGTTGCAACGCAGACCTCTTCTGTTTCAAGCACCTTTTGAAGCCCTTTATTCAATCTATGTAGTATGTATTCGTGAACGATATTCTGAACTCAGTTTTCGCTTAACTTAAGGTACAATCATGACGGACAGAACAGCGCTTTGGAAGACGACGGAGAAGTCTTCCCCGTGGGTCACCCTGCCGAGGCAGGCGACACAGAAAGTATCATTTTCGCCTTACTGTTTACAAAAGTCGTCTGCTTCTATTGTGTCAAAATACGTCTGCAGGTGGGAAAGGGATAACAGTATGCATAGAGTACAGTAAACTCGTGTACAGATAACTTAATAGTATAATATAAATAGTATAACTTAAATAAAGTTCTGGAATGGATCCGTAATTTCATACAAAAGTAGGATCTGTTAATGGCAGGTGCATATGTGCACTTAAAACATGTTTTCTTCGTTTCATACGGCCCATATGGTATATACATGTTACCGACTCAATGGAACACAGGTTAAATCGATCAATCTATGAGCGGGAGACGAGAAATCAATATGATTTTTGGAAGGCACCACTAGGTTCCGTCTTTTTTAGGTCAGATGGAAGCAATTCATTTTCCATAGGCGACCATTATAGTGTTTTAGGCTATGGCTCTTTCCCAACAATAAAAATAACCCAGAAACCTATGTTTAATTAAAGTTTATTCCTCAAACTACCAAAAACAGCATAACTCACATATTAACCTTCCTATCTTTTGAACTATGACGTCAAATAAAACGTTACACGTATCCCGCAGTGAATTTTACTTTCGATTGCAGGAAATACATGTTGTTCTGAAAATGGCCTTAAGCTGTCAGTATAGCTTAAAGCAAACAATGTTTTGATTACAAATGAGTTAGAGGGTATTCAACTTTATCACAAACACTTTCAACTTTCAACAAGATCATTATTATCAATGGGAGACCACTTCAGTCTCATCAATTCATCTGAAATCCCCTGGACAAAATTGTCTGCCCGGCGCTTCTCGACCCGAATTGCTTCCCTCTGACCTAAATGTAGTTTGGCATTTAGTAAAGCATACATCATTTGGCTCCCCGACTTTAAGCAGACAAGCAAATTCATGAAATTTATATCCCCCGCTTGCAGGAACTATTGTAGGAAAATGTTGAGGTTAGGTTTAAACATGTCAGTAGACGGCTTTTTATTGAACATGTATTAAAGGGTAAATTAAACGAACTTGGCCAAGTTTGTGGCAGTTATTGCACGGAAACAGCAAGAAACGACTTTTTTTGTTAATTAAGGGATCAAAACTCCACCGAAAAAAGTTCACCGAAAGTGACGATCGAACTAGGCCTAGCCCTTAAGGCATTTAACCTTGTTACCAAGTTTGAAAAAAAACTGGTTCACATTTGTGGCAGTAATTGCACAGAAACAACAAGAAACAATTTTTTTTGTTAAATAAAGGGCCATAACTCCACCGAATAAAGTCCGCCGAAAGTGACAATCGAACTTGGCCTAGCCTTTAAGGCATTTAACCTTGTTACCAAGTTTGAAAAAAAAACCGGTTCACATTTGTGGCAGTTATTGCACGGAAACAGCAAGAAACAACATTTTTTGTTAAATAAGGGGCCATAACTCCGAATAAAGTCCAGCGAAAGTGACGATCGAACTTGGCCTAGTTCTTCAGGCATTTAACCTTGTAACAAATTTTGAAAAAACAAAACGGTTCACATTTGTGGCAGTTATTGCACGGAATTAGCAAGAAACAACATGTTTTGTTGAATAAGGGTCCATAACTCCACCGAATAAAGTCCCCCGAAAGAGACGATCAAACTTGGCCTAGCCCTTAAGGCATTTAACCTTGTTACCAAGTTTGAAAAAAAACGCTTTACAATTGTGGCAGTTATTGCATGGAAACAGCAAGAAACGACATTTTTCGTAAATTAGGGGCCATAACTCCACCAAATATAGTCCGCCGAAAGTGACGATCGAACTTGGCCTAGCCCTTAAGGCATTTAACCTTGTTACCAAGTTTAAAAAAAATATTCACTTTTGTGGCAGTTATTGCACGGAAACAGCATGAAACAACATTTTGTGTTAAATAAGGGGCCATAACTGCACTAAATAAAGTCCGCCGTAAGTGACGATCGAACTTGGCCTAGCCCTTAAAGCATTTAACCTTGTTATCAAGTTTGAAAAAAACCAGTTCACATTTGTGGCAGTAATTGCACAGAAACAGCAATAAACATCTTTTTTTGTTAAATAAAGGGCCATAACTCCACCAAATAAAGTCCGCCGAAAATGACGATCGAACTTGGTCCCTTAAGGCATTTAATCTTGTTACTAAGTTTGAAAGAAAACGGTTCACATTTGTGGCAGTTATTGCATGGAAACAGCAAGAAACGACATTTTTTGTTAAATAAGGGGCCATAACTCCACCAAATATAATCCGCCGAAAGTGACGATAGAACTTGGCCTAGCCCTTCAGGCATTTAACCTTGTTACTAAGTTTGAAAGAAAACGGTTCACATTTGTGGCAGTTATTGCACGGAAACAGCAAGAAACGAATATTTTTTGTTAAATAAGGGGCCATAACTCCACTAAATATAGTCCGCCGAAAGTGACGATCGAACTTGGCCTAGCCCTTAAGGCATTTAACCTTGTTACCAAGTTTGAAAAAAAAAATCACATTTGTGGCAGTTATTGCACGGAAACTGCATGAAACGACATTTTGTGTTAAATAAGGGGCCATAACTCCACTAAATAAAGTCCGCCGAAAGTGACGATCGAACTTGGCCTAGCCCTTAAGGCATTTAACCTTGTTACCAAGTTTGAAAAAGAAAGGTTCACATTTGTGGCAGTTATTGCACGGAAACGAAGTGTGACAGACAGACAGACGGACAAACCGAAGGTCAAAGGGAAGCAATTCGGATCAAAGCGTAGGGCAGACAGTGTAGTGAAATGAGAAATTGCTTACTATCAGGAATTTCTTCTGTTGCCACACTGTCTCCCAATGTTGCCTTCAGTAGATGCGTCACATGCGTTTATATGTCGGAAAATGTAAGAAGACGTTTGTGGATACATCCAGATATTTGTAGAGAACAGGTTTCCGGTAATGTGGCGTAGTTAATAAATAGTCTGATGTCCGACTTAAATAAGCATTCGCAACATCGTTTCTTTAAAATTAAGTCATCGCCGATCCTAGCAATGAAGGCGTTAACATCAGAACTAACATTGGCAAAACTAACACGGATTGTCCAATGTGTCTTCCATTCTCAGAGAGATACGTTCTAACAGATCTTTACAACAATAATAAAGTTAATTTGACATCACTTCCGACTTAATTCTAATTTTCATATTTTAAAGTAACCTGGTAAAGGCTTAATTTACTTATTGAACTTATTTATGATTAATTCGGTATTTTGTCCATAATTCCGAAAACATGTTCGTCAGAAATAGACTGCATTTCTGCTAGATGCTTGTACATACACATCTCGGACTAAATTAATGTAATTGAGTTCAAATCTTCAGAAAGTCTAATTGTCCTGAACATCAAAATGCTGTACAATAGATCGGCATAAAGTATTCCAATTAGGAACCAAAACCCGACGATCATTATACATTGTGACTTTGCATCGCGCCGAAGTGTAGAAGTGTTTCTGTAACAGTTTCGACATCGTTATCACTTCAATTTCCTCCAGGAACAATAGTATTACCGGCGTCTGAGTGTAGTCAGCAACAACTAATTCATTTTTGCAATATCCGCTTTCACAAAATTCTCCGGAAACGCAAAATATTACCACGCGGGATGCTTCTACACAGCGAATGATCTCCCCTGTAATGTTGAATCCCGGCAGAAAATTTAGGTTTCCAGTTGCAACGCAGACTTTTTCTGTGTCAAGAACCTTTTGAAGCCCTTTATTCAATCTAGGTAGTATGTATTCGTGAACGATATTCTGATCTTTGCTTGCAAGTGACAAGAAAACCGGATAATCTGGTTTGTCAGGGTCATTCTTGTATTTATCTACAAGATGATAAAAATGGCGGTTTTGTATCCGTGTCCTGCAGCGTCGAACAATCACGAAAATTGCTATAATACAAATAAATATGAAAATTACACTAAGCACAATTATTAAAAGTTGTATTTCCGGCCATCTGCAAAGATGTCCTATCTTCGGGAGAACTGTTTCGTCGATCGGTATGACGTTTTTCCCATGGAAACACGTCAATGCCTCATGTTTTATGATTATCCTCGATACCAATATTTCCTCTATAAAACCTTTATGAGCACACGTACATTGGAATATATTTCCTGATATATTGATAGAAAGATTAGATAAAGTCTCATTTTCAGTTCCATCTGAAGCATTTGTACGTTGAGCAAAAAGTTGATTATCTAATTTGGACAATATTCCTGGATCAATGAACGAAATGCGGTTGTAGCTCAGGTCCAGGAATTGAAGGGGGTGATATTCTGGAATGAATGGAGCAAAGTGTTCCAGTAAATTATGCGACAAATCAAGTACAATAAGTTTTTGTGTCACACATAATAGTCCCTTATCCAGATTCTTAATTCCGTTGTGTGATAAATACAATTTAATTACATTTATTGAACGCTTTGGTGACTGTGATAGCGCGTTGATATTGTCCCCAAGTTTATTCATTGAAAAATCAATCACTTTAAAATTCCTGATGAAATCCAAGATGTGTGGCCCGATACTGGCAACTCCATTGTCTGCAAAATCAAAATACTCCAAACTAACATTATCGTAATTCGTACCCTGAAGACAAATTGGAGGCACCCATTTAATGTTTTTGCGTGTTTTGAAACTAACTGATGGGCAGATTCCGTCACCAATTCTTAGAAATATGATATCAACAATTTCCCCCTTGGGTATGACTCGTTGAAGAGAAACAACTCTAAAATTATACAGTAAAGGCTTAGAATAGATATTGTTTAGTTGATGGTGCATGTTAATGTGTTCAAAAAGTCCATCGGGATATTCAGCGTAGTTCGCATTGATATTTGCAATGTTCGAAAACGTTGGACCACGCGGGTTTCGTACTATGGCTAAAATGAAATAAAAAAAAAGATATCCTCCATGCTCAATATTAAATATCCGCAAGTTTGGTAGACTAACAGCAAACAATGTGGGGTCCATTGCAGCTTTTGTATAACTGAGATCAAGTTCAGCAATAGGTTTGTTTTCTAGTGCATGAAAGAACGATTCATCAAAAATCGTACGATAATCGGTATGGCTAGAGATTCCTTTGAGTCTGAGTATCTTTAACTTGGGCATCTGTACATCCCCGAATCCAAGTGTTAAAGCGGCCAAGCTATGACGTGTACATCCACTTAAATCAAGACTCTCTAAGTTATCCAACCCGGTATAACCATCCTGCTCTGTGTACGAATATTTCTTGCTTTCGATTTTCAGATGCTTCAGGTTCACGAGATTATTGAAAAGTCCTTTTATAATAACGTAATCCGTTCGATTCGCCAGTGTATTATCGTCGACGATGGCATCTGTTAGAACTAATATCTGAACCTGTCTCCATGATGCATGGTGAAATGGATGATCATGCATATACTCAGAGAAGTCCAAACCCTCTAGTAAAACACTTGTAACGTTATCTTCCTTTCATCTGTTAGGATCCGAAAACGGTTCAGAGAAACAGAACTGCAGTGAAGAGGTATGGTTAGTTGGCTTAGGATTCTGGTGTTTATTACTACAAAGAAAAAAAAATGAGCATAACATAGTTACCCCTCAACCATTTACAGGGAACATCTTTGAAAAATCGACTGCTTTTAAACTTATTTAAGGAAACATGTACTAATTATAAATATATAACCTTTAATGATTAAATGATTTCGGGGACAGAACACGATGTACGTTTTGAACAAATTATCATCGCCATTAATGGTTCAAAAGGCATCTGCCGTAAAGGCTTCGAAATGTGTCTTTAAGGTAAAAAGCTTTAATGATGTAAAACATATTCAGGCATGATTGATAACTGTATCCAACATCACTCATTTCAGAACATGTTCACATTTAAAACTATTCGATCTTTTGCACACACAAAAAATGATATGCAATAAAGAAATTATAAATACAGCATTTCAGTTCTATCAGGGCTTATTTCTTCGTGATGTTTCAGTATAACAAGTATAATTCTTACATTCTTACAGAACACACCTGCGTTGAATAGTATTTGGATTGAAGGGGAAAACGGCCCCAAATGTTTAGTATCTAATACGGACAATACGAATAACAAGGTGGAAGATAAAGCGCGAAAAGGAACGGATGACAGTTAACACAATGCGTGAAATTCTCTACTGATTTCGATTACACACAATTCTAAAACTTTGCAAAATGAAGCATCTTCTGAACGTTGCGCAAGAAAAGAAATATATCTCGGTAACATATATCCTGATTCCGCAGACACCGATATATAAAAATTCACCAAAGAAAGGAAAGTGAAGCTGCTATGGTCAATATAACTGTATATTTTGCAAATAAAGTTGAATGTGATGGGTTTTGACAGGATTAAATTTCTTTTAGTTAAATGGAAACGTAGACCGTATTGAGAAAACAACAGCAAAAATACATATATAAGACACATAACATAAATAAATAAAGTTGTGTGTGGTGGGTTTTGACAGGATTATATTACTTTTAGGAAATGGACGTACATCGTATTAAAAAAGCAACAGCAGAAAAACACATACGAAATACATTACAGGACCAATCATAAATATAATTTGCGTGTGATGGGTTTTGACAGGATTATATTACTTTTAGGAAATGGACGTATATCGTATTAAAAATACATCAGCAGAAAAACATATACGAAACACATTACAGGACCAATCATAAATAAATTTGAGTGTGATGGGATTTGACAGGTTTATATTACTTTTAGGAAATGGACGTATATCGTATTAAAAGAACAACAGCAGAAAAACACATACGAAACACATTACAGGACCAATCATAAATAAATTTGAGTGAGATGGGTTTTGACAGGATTATATTACTTTTAGGAAATGGACGTATATCGTATTAAAAAAAAAAAAGCAGAAAAACACATACGAAACACATTACAGGACCAATCATAAATAAAGTTGATTGTGATGGTTTTTGACAGCATTATATTACTTTTAGAAATTGGAATCGTAGATTCTAAGTTCCATCAAAATAATAGAATACAATTTGTTAAGTGATACAAAAACATAATAAAATCGACCCGGACCAGCCTAAGCATGCCACGCAGGCATACCCGGATAGACAATAAATTTTCGCCTCACTTTTCTGTTTAAGGAATCATTACTACATACCTCTATCCCCTTGAGACGGAATGTGTCGATTAAAATCAATATGCGCGGACTGCGCAGGCTGATCTGGTCGATACATTACGCACAGGCCATAATGTTAGTTTTCTCGCGGGACAGCCCACATTTATTGTTATGTATTAGAACGATAAAGAAAATATGCTGTCGGCTAATGCACTCTCGATACCTTAGACATGAACGATATTGATATTGGTATTATATCTGAACACAAGTCTTTTCAATCATTCTAATTAATTCTTTGAAAACATGAATACCAATAATGTCGGTTTCGTTTGTGCTAGCTCTATTGTCAAGTACGGTCCCGCTTAGTGTAGAAAAAGGGGTGTAGCAATAAAAGATATCGATTAGTCAAATCAATTCTCTAAATAACGAAAGAATAAAGGGCATATAACTGAACTTAATGAAGTGTGTGCTTATCTTTATGAGTGTAGTACATATGCCGTCTGACAGTTACATTTAAAATTATCAAGAAACAAATACTATCAAGTTAGTCGCTGATGACTGTCTCTTATACCGAACTATCAACTACGTCGAATACCAGATGCAACTAAAACAAGACTTTGACTCACGGTTAGAGAATCTTCAATCACTAGGCTAATGAAGTTTAACATTCCAAAGTGACACTTACTCAAGATAACTTGAAAATGAAACAGCATTGATACACAGTTTTCCTTCCACAATACATCTCTCTTCACCCATTCCTCGGAATGGAACTAACAACAGATCTAACTTGGAAACCCACAACAGTATCATCACAGGAAGGCTAAACCTATTAAGGAGAGATAACTAAAACTCCAATCAGGAGGTAACGGTTAAAGCATTGATCTCACTAGAACGACAGCACCTCGAGTTCTCATGTTCAGGCTGGGATCCATACCACAAACAGGATATTCAAACACTTGAGAAAGTCCATCGCAAGGGAGATCAAGTTGTTATTGGGAACTACTCCTACCATGACAGCGTCAAATCAAAACTGGACAACCTAGATTGGCAATCACTCCGAGCCGAAAAACATAAGAAAAAAACATTTCCACAAAGGACTCGACATCTACTCCCAAATAAAATGTTGAATCTGTCTTACTCTCTCACATTGCCATGGTACTAGAAGACACTAACATGCTGTCATTGAACTTCGTGCGAACTACGAGCAGATTAGGCACAGTTTTCCGGGCTAAAACCATCAGAGACTGGAACTCCCTTCCTCCGGACATTACGCATTTCACAACTATAGACGTATTATTCGCTCGTTTGCAGACAAACACAGCCTTAAACAGCACAGATGTTTTTATTTTTATTTTTTTATCTACACTAATTTGTATTTAACTGCCTCATGAACCAAACGTAATCTCTGCTATCCGATTGATTGATTGATTGATTGGGGTTTAACGCCGTTTTTAACAATTTCTCCGTCATATCACGGCTGCCAGTTCACCTACTCGTGCATTTCCTTGTCTTCTTACACCAGTACTCCACACAACAATCTTCCCAAGCAACTCTGCTATCCGAAATCACAAGACAATTCCCAAATGCACAAAACTACTTTTTGAGTCGATAATTGAAGTTGCCGCTCAGTCATAAAGCACTTTTCCATGAAAAATGGCAGTAAATGTCTATTATCAGTACTGTTCATAATATTATTATCATATTTTAACTGCATTTTGTTATCTCATTTTAAAAGTGTTTGTTAATTGAATTTAAAATTGTGTTTTTTATCAATCTCCAACAGGAGGTTTTAAAAAAATAAACACAATTTTAAATACATAATGTTGATATATTATATATATTTTTATTATTATCATTATTATTATGTTAATTATTATTATTATTATTACAATAGAAATAACTGAAAAACACAAATTTACTCCTTTTTTAAATACCAGCTTTTGTTGCCACACTTACATTTTCCTGACGGCAATCGTAATGAAGCCGAAACAGTATGATGGGCATAATATTGAAGAGATGCACAAAGCGGTGCGGACAGGAAAACGTGGGATATTCTTGGTGAATGAATTAAGTAGTTAATCCTAATGTTTCCTGTAGATAACTGCGTGTGACTAATTTGACATTTACATTCATGGTACGACATCCGTAATGAGGTGGTTAGAGATCGGTATTCTTCGTGACTTTTTCGGTCATTTACGAGTCCACGATTAAAGATCGGTATTCTCCGTTACTTTTCCGGTCATTTGCGAGTCAACGATAAAAGCCGATATCCAACGACTTTGGACGGAAATCGCCGAGCCATATATGCTCTTTAAGAAATACGCAAATACTGCAGAATAAATTAATGATGTTATTAAATACAAAAGACATAACATTAACTCTTCAATTAAATACCTACGTTTAACATGTTTAAAAAAAATAATCAAACTAGAAACAAAAAATTCTTTATACAAAGACTAATTAGAGATGGATGACAAATCAAAGTACTGAAGTACTGGTAACGAATTATTTTGAACATTTGTAAAATCTAATTTATGAATGCAATTGATCATGCTATTGCACAATTTAGTCTATTTTATTATTATTAATATTTTTGTCCAGAGATTTTTTTTTATCAGTTGACAGTTTTAGTAAATGTAGCATTTCAACGGCGATGCGAGCGTTTAACATGCACACTAACTCTTTCACTGAGCTCTGCGTAAAGTCTGTCAAAACACCCATGGCATATTTGTGAGATTTACATTGTTAGTTCGATTTGTTTTCGTCACCAGGGGCGGATCCAGGATTTCGGCTTATATTATAACTATGTTTCATGTGAGTGAATTAATTATTATAAATCTATAATGTTTAACAAATCGCATAAAATAAGAATTAAAAAAAAAAAAAAAAAAGTTCCTCGAACTCGCGTCCATAAGTAGTCCATGATTAGTAGTTCTACACGCTCTCCATTGCACCACGGTACTTTGATACAACTTTGAGCGTTACTTTCGTATATATATTAAGCTAACTGAATGCGCGCGTATGTAAACCATGATCTATAATTAGAAAGCCTCTTTGATCATCGTTATCATGTTGGAAAAAGGAGAAACAACGGCGATGCGAGCGTTTAAAATGCACACTGACTATTTCACTGAGCTCTGCGTAGTGGCATATTTGTGAGATTAACATTGTTCTATACAGCGTGGGGTCGACTTCTAGTGAATGGGCATACGACTAAAATTCATACTCGTGGCTTATACGTACCTGCCGACAAATGAAATATATATGCGCGTACTGTTAATTTGATATTTTCTAGAAAATTGATTATCTATGATGATTCGATAGTATAATTATGACTTCACTGTATTGAAATAACACGTAGAAGTCATTTTAATATCGAAAAAATACTAGGACTATTTAGGTGCAGCGAATGTGTATTCTAAGCGGAAGTGTAGTTTAACCGTGACTTCCGGAAAGAAAAACGATCGCGTTAACTGTATTATTTTTTGAGAAAAAATAATTCGTTAAAAATGGGGGAAAGTTTCTGGATCATTAATTTTGTTTGTGTTATATTATTAATTTTCGAATGTATCTGAAGATATTATATTATTAACACAAATATTCAGTCAAATTACAGCTTCCTTTCTTCCTCCAATTCTCCACCTGTTCGGACTTTTTCAAATTATCCGTTCCAATCTAACCTTTCTTTTGAGTATTTTAAAAAAAAATGTAACATTTATATAAAGAATACATGATATAATACATAAACCAGGTAGAAAATCTTTAGTCAATATTGAAGTTTAAGCATGTACATGCATTTAGTATTATTTTATTCTATGTATTGTGACCTGCTTTTTGTATATATTGTGAGGAAAATAAATGATCGTTTAGAATACCGATCTCGTTCAGAAATCACCGGTTTCATTTGGCTAGTTTTATATTAAGACTTACTCATCGTGATGGGTAATTAAGCCACATCACACGAAAACATGCCTTACTAACATTCGAAAGGAATGACAATAACGATCGATTAGCCTACGTGTGCTTGTCTAGTCGTATCTGGTCTTACCCATTCGTCACAACCCTGTCCGACTAGATGACGAGCGGAGAAAACCCCTATCAGAATGCGCGATGTGCGACTGATTTACATCTCCCGAAGGTCTGTTTTCGTGTGAACTGGTCTCATTCATTCATTTAACAAATTAGTTATATGTTACTTGTGCTCTATGTCCCTGGCCGGTTCTTACCAAATACTTTACAAATTAGTTATATGTTACTTGTGCTTTATGTCCCCGGCCGGGTCTTACCAAATACTTTTAAAAATGTAGTTAGGACTGTAAGTAGTGGCAGTAATTCGATCCAGTGGAACTGCTATATTACACAGGAAACACCGTGATCAAACTATTCGATGATTGTGTCATGATAAATGGTCCTGTGGTACTGTTAATTTACCCAGGACACACCGTGATAAAACTACTCGATGGTGTCAGGATACATGGTCCAGTGGTATTGCTAACTTACCCAGGAAACACCGTGATCAAACTATTCGATGATTGTGTCATGATAAATGATCCAGTGGTATTGCTAACTTACCCAGGAAACACCGTGATCAAACTATTCGATGATTGTGTCATGATAAATGATCCAGTGGTATTGCTAACTTACCCAGGAAACACCGTGATCAAACTATTCGATGATTGTGTCAGGATAAATGGTCCAATGGTATTGCTAACTTACCCAGGAAACACCGTGATCAAACTACTCGATGATTGTGTCATGATAAATGATCCAATGGTATTGCTAACTTACCCAGGAAACAACGTGATCAAACTATTCGATGATTGTGTCATGATAAATGATCCAGTGGTAATGCTAAATTACCAAGGAAACACCGTGATCAAACTACTCGATGGTGTCAGGATAAATGGTCAAATGGTATTGCTAACTTACCTAGGAAACACCGTGATCAAACTACTCGATGGTGTCAGGATACATGGTCCAGTGGTATTGCTAACTTACCCAGGAAACACCGTGATCAAACTACTCGATGGTGTCAGGATACATGGTCCAGTGGTATTGCTAACTTACCCAGGAAACACAGTGATCGAACTACTCGATGGTGTCAGGATAAATGGTACAGTGGTACTGATAACTTACCCAGGAAACACCGTGATCAAACTATTCGATGATTGTGTCATGATAAATGGTCCAGTGGTATTGCTAACTTACCAAGGAAACACCGTGATCAAACTACTCGATGGTGTCAGGATAAATGGTCCAGTGGTATTGCTAACTTACCCAGGAAACACCATGATCAAACTATTCGATGATTGTGTCATGATAAATGATCCAGTGGTATTGCTAACTTACTCAGGAAACACCGTGATCAAACTAATCGATGGTGTCAGAATAAATGGTCCAGTGGTATTGCTAACTTACCAAGGAAACACCGTGATCAAACTACTCGATGGTGTCAGGATAAATGGTCCAGTGGTATTGCTAACTTACCCAGGAAACACCGTGATCAAACTATTCGATGATTGTATCATGATAAATGATCCAGTGGTATTGCTAACTTACCCAGGAAACACCGTGATCAAACTATTCGATGATTGTGTCATGATAAATGATCCAGTGGTATTGCTAACTTACCCAGGAAACACCGTGATCAAACTATTCGATGATTGTGTCAGGATAAATGGTCCAGTAGTACTGCTAACTTACCCAGGAAACATCGTGATCAAACTATTCGATGATTGTGTCATGATAAATGATCCAGTGGTATTGCTAACTTACCCAGGAAACACCGTGATCAAACTACTCGATGGTGTCAGGATAAATAGTCCAATGGTATTGCTAACTTACCCAAGAAACACCGTGATCAAACTGTTCGATGATTGTGTCATGATAAATGGTCCAGTGGTATAGCTAACTTACCCAGGAAACACCGTGATCAAACTATTCGATGGTGTCAGGATACATGGTCCAGTGGTATTGCTAACTTACCCAAGAAACACCGTGATCAAACTTTTCGATGATTGTGTCATGATAAATGGTCCACTGGTATGCTAATTTACCAAGGAAACACCGTGATCAAACTAGTCGATGATTGTGTCATGATAAATGGTCCACTATTATTGCTAACTTACCCAGGAAACACCGTGATCAAACTATTCGATGATTGTGTCATGATAAATGGTCCAGTAGTATTGCTAACTTACCCAGGAAACACCGTGATCAAACTTCTCGATGGTGTCAGGATAAATGGTCCACTATTATTGCTAACTTACCCAGGAAACACCGTGATCATACTATTCGATGATTGTGTCATGATAAATGGTCCAGTACTATTGCTAACTTACCCAGGAAACACCGTGATCAAACTACTCGATGGTGTCAGGATAAATGGTCCAGTGGTATTGCTAACTTACCAAGGAAACACCGTGATCAAACTATTCGATGATTGTGTCATGATAAATGGTCCAGTGGTATTGCTAACTTACCCAGGAAACACTGTGATCAAACTGTTCGATGATTGTGTCATGATAAATGGTCCAATGGTATTGCTAACTTACCAAGGAAACACCGTGATCTAACTACTCGATGGTGTCAGGATACATGGTCCAGTGGTACTGCTAACTTACCAAGGAAACACCGTGATCAAATTACTCGATGGTGACAGGATACATGGTCCAGTGGTATTGCTAACTTACCAAGGAAACACCGTGATCAAACTACTCGATGGTGTCATGATAAATAGTCCAATGGTATTGCTAACTTACCAAGGAAACACCGTGATCAAACTGTTTGATGATTGTGTCATGATAAATGGTCCAATGGTATTGCTAACTTACCAAGGAAACACCGTGATCAAACTACTCGATGGTGTCAGGATACATGGTCCAGTGGTACTGCTAACTTACCAAGGAAACACCGTGATCAAACTACTCGATGGTGTCAGGATACATGGTCCAGTGGTATTGCTAACTTACCAAGGAAACACCGTGATCAAATTACTCGATGGTGTCAGGATAAATGGTCCAATGGTATTGCTAACTTACCAAGGAAACACCGTGATCAAACTACTCGATGGTGTCATGATAAATGGTCCAATGGTATTGCTAACTTACCAAGGAAACACCGTGATCAAACTACTCGATGGTGTCAGGATACATGGTCCAGTGGTACTGCTAACTTACCAAGGAAACACCGTGATCAAACTATTCGATGGTGTCAGGATACATGGTCCAGTGGTATCGCTAACTTACCAAGGAAACACCGTGATCAAACTACTCGATGGTGTCAGGATAAATGGTCCAGTGGTATTGCTAACTTACCAAGGAAACACCGTGATCAAACTACTCGATGGTGTCAGGATAAATGGTCCAGTGGTATTGCTAACTTACCCAGGAAACACCATGATCAAACTATTCGATGATTGTGTCATGATAAATGATCCAGTGGTATTGCTAACTTACCCAGGAAACACCGTGATCAAACTATTCGATGGTGTCAGGATACATGGTCCAGTGGTATCGCTAACTTACCAAGGAAACACCGTGATCAAACTACTCGATGGTGTCAGGATACATGGTCCAGTGGTACTGCTAACTTACCAAGGAAACACCGTGATCAAACTATTCGATGGTGTCAGGATACATGGTCCAGTGGTATCGCTAACTTACCAAGGAAACACCGTGATCAAACTACTCGATGGTGTCAGGATACATGGTCCAGTGGTACTGCTAACTTACCAAGGAAACACCGTGATCAAACTACTCGATGGTGTCAGGATACATGGTCCAGTGGTACTGCTAACTTACCAAGGAAACACCGTGATCAAACTGTTCGATGATTGTGTCAGGATACATGGTCCAGTGGTACTGCTAACTTACCAAGGAAACACCGTGATCAAACTATTCGATGGTGTCAGGATACATGGTCCAGTGGTATCGCTAACTTACCAAGGAAACACCGTGATCAAACTACTCGATGGTGTCAGGATACATGGTCCAGTGGTACTGCTAACTTACCAAGGAAACACCGTGATCAAACTATTCGATGGTGTCAGGATACATGGTCCAGTGGTATCGCTAACTTACCAAGGAAACACCGTGATCTAACTACTCGATGGTGTCAGGATACATGGTCCAGTGGTATTGCTAACTTACCAAGGAAACACCGTGATCAAATTACTCGATGGTGACAGGATACATGGTCCAGTGGTATTGCTAACTTACCAAGGAAACACCGTGATCAAACTACTCGATGGTGTCAGGATACATGGTCCAGTGGTATTGCTAACTTACCAAGGAAACACCGTGATCAAACTACTCGATGGTGCCAGGATACATGGTCCAGTGGTATTGCTTACTTACCAAGGAAACACCGTGATGGTGTCAGAATAAATGGTCCGGTGGTAATACATGTACACTTCGGCTGAACCGAAACAGTTGTAATATTTTCCTGTTGTTATGCGTCGTTTTACATTCAGTGTCAAACAAAGGCTTGCTAACTCTGTGATTTCTATTTATTGATTTCAGTAGTAATAAACTCCGAGTGTTGCGTCGAATTCGCAACCTGTGTTTCGACAGCACTCGTCACAGAGTGTTGTTAATGTATTCTTTATTCAGATAGTAAAGAGTAGAAGTGTTTATTAAAAATAGAATTATTGAAAGGGCAATAACTCTATCCAAATAGTATAAATTATCATGGCTTATTTACCTTCCATTACAACGTTTTGTAAACAAATATAATCAAATTATGAGTTGTTACTTCTTCAACCTATAAAAACTGTTCACATCGTCAAATATAAATGAGCATTTTGTTGTTTCCCACTACAATACAATAACAAAAATGAGAATCGAGACAACTGAATATATCAAAGTCTGACAGAGAAGAACTGCTTTCTCCGGTATGTTTTAAATATTAGGACAAAGGAAACAAAGTCAATGTTCCAACATGTTTTCACCATCAGGACTTTGTCTTTTTATTATAGCATTTTTTACAGTGTCTTGATTTTACGGCTTTTCAAGAAATATCGTATTTTTCCTCACATGTTTTCAAAACAGATAAACGATTTGATTGTTTTTGTTCGTTTGTATTTACATTTCCTGCATTTTTCCCTCAAATATGTCGATCAAAGATATCATGCACTCGTTTACAACACGCGGATAAAACCGACTCGTGGTAGAATGTCCAAACCAGAAGTTTAATTAGTCGCCGGGCAGAAGCCCGCGACTTCTATTTTTAATAGCTTTTCGGAAATCACATGGGAGGGCGGCTTATTATTAGAAAGAAACAAATCTAGATGATTTGAACATATTACAATTGTGGTTGTTTACGAACACTAATAAATGACACATCTAAAATGAAATAAATATTCCGATTTTTTAATGTTTGCAGTTTTTTTTATTTCACTCGCATTTAAGTTTTTTGTCTTATTTACGAAGACAAAAGTGGTCCCTTCAAGACGTGAACCAACACCCCCTAATGCAGACTCTTATGTGTCATCATTGAGGTCAATTTCGGATTCTCCTTTTAATAGCAATTTTAACTTACTAAATGTTGTTTTCATGTTCAAAGAGATGTCTTGATTTGTGTAGAATTCATTTAATAATGTTAATCCATGAATATCTAAAGTAGGAACTGTTTCTAAGCTAAATATAGACCCTATTCTGTTGTGTAGTTTCGTGACCTTTAACATCGATTTTCGCGCATGCGCATTTCGATATGAAAAAGCGAGTGATATTATTTTATTTTAGACAAGTACAAGACGAATGTTTGACGCAAAGCGTCAAAGAGAAGCCGCAATATTTCGTTGTACATGTAGAAATAAGAAAAAAGGAACATTTTTAAATCCACAAACAATAGAACAATTTAAACTGTAGACGGTAATGCTGATATATTTCTCCTTTTGAAGACTTTTGTTTTCTTCAAATTACCTCCCTTTAAAGCAATAGCAGGATATTTACCTTGTGATTCGAATAAGATTGACAAACATTGAAATTATATGAATGAATACTATTATTTAAATAAGTAACAACAGCAAAATTAAATTTAAGCCAGATAAATGTGTACACATTTCGTTAATTTTTTATAGATACCCTAATGTATAGGTATGTATATAAAATTTATAAGCAAATGTTTTCATTACTGCGTTCCTAATGATTGAATAGACTAAGGAAAGTCAAGAATACATAAATAAATCAATGCAGTATTTTCCGGCGACACTGATGCCTTGCATCAACTTTCTCTTGTACTGAGTGAAAACACTCTAAGTACCTTCTCCATACCCAGGTCACTAACAGGAAAATCGTAAAAAAAAAATACACTTAAGAAATGTTGTATTTAAAGAGCATAGCCTTTAAACGTCAGCACTAGCTAGACCGAAATGAATCAGTCACGAATTATTCGGAAAGACAAATATGCAAACAATTTTCTCAGTTATTTTATGACTTAATTAAGGTATATTATGATACTGATGAACATGTATAATGGAATATATATGAGCCGTCCCAGGAGAAAAACAACCAGTATAGTCTCTGCGTAATGTATCGATCCAGATCAGCGTGTCAGTCATCTGCTGTAGATTTTGTGTTTGTAGGAAAGGGTTAAAGATATACAACTAATGTGCAACCTACTCACATAGTCCATAAAGATATTTGTTGTTTTTGGGAAAGGGTTAAAGATATATAACAAATGTACGCACTACTCACATAGTCCATAATGATCTGTGTTGTTTTTGGTAAAGGGTTAAAGATATACAACAAATGTACAAACTACTCACATAGTCCATAAAGATATTTGTTGTTTTTGGGAAAGGGTTAAAGATATATAACAAATGTACGCACTACTCACATAGTCCATAAAAATATTTGTTGTTTTTGGGAAAGGGTTAAAGATATATAACAAATGTACGCACTACTCACATAGTCCATAAAGATAGTTGTTGTTTTTGGGAAAGGGTTAAAGATATATAACAAATGTACAAACTACTCACATAGTCCATAAAGATATTTGTTGTTTTTGGGAAAGGGTTAAAGATATATAACAAATGTACAAACTACTCACATAGTCCATAATGATCTGTGTTGTTTGTAAGTTAAAGTTGTACAATAAATATACGCACATCTCACATAGACCATAACTCTGTGTGCTGTTTGTAGGAAAGGGTTAAAGTTGTACAACAAATGTACGCACATCTCACATAGACCATAACTCTGTGTGTTGTTTGTGGAAAAGGGTTAAAGTTGTACAACAAATGTACGCACATCTCACATAGACCATAACTCTGTGTGTTGTTTGTAGGATAGGGTTAAAGATATACAACAAATGTACGCACATCTCACATAGACCATAACTGTGTGTGCTGTTTGTAGGATAGGGTTAAAGTTGTACAACAAATGTACGCACTACTCACATAGACCATAACTATGTGTGCTGTTTGTAGGATAGGGTTAAAGTTGTACAACAAATATACGCACATCTCACATAAACCATAACTCTGTGTGCTGTTTGTAGGATAGGGTTAAAGTTGTACAACAAATGTACGCACTACTCACATAGACCATAACTATGTGTGCTGTTTGTAGGATAGGGTTAAAGTTGTACAACAAATGTACGCACATCTCACATATTCCATAAAGATATTTGTTGTTTGTGGGAAAGGGTTAAAGTTGTATAACAAATGTACGCACTACTCACATATTCCATAAAGATCAACATGCCCATAAGTGTCAACGTTCATGCAATACAGGATTTATTATCCTTACCCCTTTTATTCTAATAATCTAATTCATCTAACTTGAAAATGTCTTTACAAAAAAAAAAAAACGTCTTCAAAGTTTGAATATTACTTTTTAGACAAGATTGGAACTATTTCGCAAAAAAGAGGAAATATTTCCTGGTTACGAGCAATTTCCCCCCTTTTATCACAATGATTTCATATAACATTACCTTTTATTTGCTTCAAATATAGCTTTTAAGTGGGAAAAGGTTCAATTTCATGGTGGTCGCTAGATTGATGTAAACAATACATTATGTCCAACCTTTCGACCTGATCGAATACTGTAGCTTTAACTCGCAACAAAGTCGACTTAGACCTCTCGTGAGTTAGCCGAACAAAAGGTGGTGAATCAATTTCCGATTGTGTGATGCGGTTAAAAAGGGTTTCCACGTTGTATGATAACCGAAACAGCCCACATAAATAACCTCATTATATTGGGTAACGGAGACCGAACAATGTGGAGAAAAACAAAACGAATGAAATAGTCTCTCTCTCGCATGATAATGGGGTAAAAAGAGGAAATCAAAATAGTCTCTCTCTCTCTCGGATGAAAATGGGGAGGAAAGAGGAAATCAAAATATTCTCTCTCTCGCATAAGGTTGGGGTAGAAAGAGGAAATCAAAATAGTCTCTCTCTCGCATAATGTTGGGATAGAAAGAGGAAATCAAAATAGTCTCTCTCTCGCATAATGTTGGGGTAGAAAGAGGAAATCAAAATATTCTCTCTCTCGCATAATGTTGGGGTAGAAAGAGGAAATCAAAATAGTCTCTCTCTCGCATAGTGTTGGGGTAGAAAGAGGAAATCAAAATAGTCTCTCTCTTGCATAATGTTGGGGTAGAAAGAGGAAATCAAAATAGTCTCTCTCTCGAATAGTGTTGGGGTAGAAAGAGGAAAACAAAATAGTCTCTCTCTCGCATAATGTTGGGGGTAGAAAGAGGACATCAAAATAGTCTCTCTCTCGCATAGTGTTGGGGTAGAAAGAGGAAATCAAAATAGTCTCTTTCTCGCATAAGGTTGGGGTAGACAGAGGAAATCAAAATAGTCTCTCTCTCGCATAATGTTGGGGTAGAAAGAGGAAGTCAATATATTCTCTCTCTCGCATAATGTTGGGGTAGAAAGAGGAAATCAAAATAGTCTCTCTCTCGAATAATGTTGAGGTAGAAAGAGGAAATCAGGAA
>JASEVX010000004.1:117293118-117380416 GCA_031761405.1 Serripes groenlandicus
TTTTGAATCAATCTTCCATGTTGAAATCGGAGTTTAGTGAAGTTTAATGTCTAAGTGGCAAACAATGCAGATTTCAGGAGAGACAGTTCGTTATGAGCTGTCTCACCTGAATCTACATTGTTTGCCAAAGCCTGTAATTGCCTTTAACTCTTTCAGGGCTAAAGGCAATATTAAGGGTTTTGCAAACAATGCATATTCTGGTGAGTCAGCTCGTAACGAGCTGTCTCACCTGAAATCAGCATTGTTTGCCTTTTAGTTACCAAAATAATCCAAAACTTTCATGAATTGAGAAATGGACACACCCGATTTTGAACATGGAAGGGTCTACTTTAAACAATTCGGCGGTGGAAAAAGTTAACAGTGAAAGGGTTAACAAGATTGTACTCATTTGTGTATATGCTTTAGAAGTCGCCTACTGCACTGATATGTGTTGTATTTGGGAAAGGGAAAGACCACGAATTGTGGGTTTTTCTTGCGTGTTCTTTTTGGTTTGTAAATGTTGACTGAGCCGGAATTCGAGCTCGGGACCTCTGGTGTATGAACTGAGTCGCATGTTGTCGTATACACACCTTACATACATGGCACGATGTGGTTGGAACCGAGTCAGACTTTGGATTGATTGGTGTTTTACGCCGCACTCAACAATATTTCAGTTATATCACGGCGTTTCCTGGGTAAATCACCAGTACTACTGGTCCATTTATCTTGAAGTCAGCCAGTAATTGATTATGCTAACCTCGCAACCCTGAGCGCCTAGGAGGGCAGCAACCATTTTTAAAGTATTTGGCATGACCCGGCCGGGGATCAAACCCGCGACGGCCTGCTCCCGAGGCGGACGCTCTACCAGTACACCACCGAGGTGGTCCGTGTCAGACACAGATGATCTTTGTTGAATCGTCATGTTACAATGCGGACGCTCTACCAGTACACCACCGAGGTGGTCCGTGTCAGACACAGATGATCTTTGTTGATTCGTCATGTTACAATGTAGGTATATTTATTTTAAATGGTGTTTAACTCCTGTTTCAACAGTATTTCAGTTACACGATGGCGTTTCCTTGACATATTACCAGTACTACTAGTAGCATGTATCCCGACGTCAGTGTATCCGTCGTTATGATATTCCTGTAACCTTATCGACAATAAATGGTGTTTGACTCCTGTTTCAACAGTATTTCAGTTACACGACGGCGTTTCCTTGACATATTACCAGTACTACTAGTATCATGTATCCCGACGTCAGTGTATCCGTCGTTATGATATTCCTGTAACCTTATCGACAATAAATGGTGTTTAACTCCTGTTTCAACAGTATTTCAGTTACACGACGGCGTTTCCTTGACATATTACCAGTACTACTAGTATCATGTATCACGAGACGTCAGTGTATCCGTGGTTATGATATTCCTGTAACCTTATCGACAATAAATGGTGTTTAACTCCTGTTTCAATAGTATTTCAGTTACACGACGGCGTTTCCTTGACATATTACCAGTACTACTAGTAGCATGTATCCTGGCGTCGATGTATCCGTGGTTATGATATTCCTGTAACCTTATCGACAATAAATGGTGTTTAACTCCTGTTTCAACAGTATTTCAGTTACACGACGGCGTTTCCTTGACATATTACCAGTACTACTTGTATCATGTATCCCGACGTCAGTGTATCCGTCGTTATGATATTCCTGTAACCTTATCGACAATAAATGGTGTTTAACTCCTGTTTCAACAGTATTTCAGTTACACGACGGCGTTTCCTTGACATATTACCAGTACTACTAGTATCATGTATCCTGGCGCCGATGTTTCCGTGGTTATGATATTCCTGTAACCTTATCGACAATAAATGGTGTTTAACTCCTGTTCCAACAGTATTTCAGTTACACGACGGCGTTTCCTTGACATATTACCAGTACTACTAGTATCATGTATCCTGGCGTCGATGTATCCGTGGTTAAGATATTCCTGTAACCTTATCGACAATAAATGGTGTTTAACTCCTGTTTCAACAGTATTTCAGTTACACGACGGCGTTTCCTTGACATATTACCAGCACTACTAGTATCATGTATCCCGGCGTCGATGTATCCGTGGTTATGATATTCCTGTAACCTTATCGACAATAAATGGTGTTTAACTCCTGTTTCAACAGTATTTCAGTTACACGACGGCGTTTCCTTGACATATTACCAGTACTACTAGTATCATGTATCACGACGTCAGTGTATCCGTCGTTATGATATTCCTGTAACCTTATCGACAATAAATGGTGTTTAACTCCTGTTTCAACAGTATTTCAGTTACACGACGGCGCTTCCTTGACATATTACCAGTACTACTAGTATCATGTATCCTGGCGTCGATGTATCCGTGGTTATGATATTCCTGTAACCTTATCGACAATAAATGGTGTTTAACTCCTGTTTCAACAGTATTTCAGTTACACGACGGCGTTTCCTTGACATATTACCAGTACTTCTAGTATCATGTATCCTGGCGTCGATGTATCCGTGGTTATGATATTCCTGTAACCTTATCGACAATAAATGGTGTTTAACTCCTGTTTCAACAGTATTTCAGTTACACGACGGCGTTTCCTTGACATATTACCAGTACTACTAGTATCATGTATCCTGGCGTCGATGCATCCGTGGTTATGATATTCCTGTAACCTTATCGACAATAAATGGTGTTTAACTCCTGTTTCAACAGTATTTCAGTTACACGACGGCGTTTCCTTGACATATTACCAGTACTACTAGTATCATGTATCCTGGCGTCGATGTATCCGTGGTTATGATATTCCTGTAACCTTATCGACAATAAATGGTGTTTAACTCCTGTTTCAACAGTATTTCAGTTACACGACGGCGTTTCCTTGACATATTACCAGTACTACTAGTATCATGTATCCTGGCGTCGATGTATCCGTGGTTATGATATTCCTGTAACCTTATCGACAATAAATGGTGTTTAACTCCTGTTTCAACAGTATTTCAGTTACACGACGGCGTTTCCTTGACATATTACCACTACTACTAGTATCATGTATCCTGGCGTCGATGTATCCGTGGTTATGATATTCCTGTAACCTTATCGACAATAAATGGTGTTTAACTCCTGTTTCAACAGTATTTCAGTTATACGACGGTGTTTCCTTGACATATTACCAGTACTACTAGTATCATGTATCCTGGCGTCGATGTATCCGTGGTTATGATATTCCTGTAACCTTATCGACAATAAATGGTGTTTAACTCCTGTTTCAACAGTATTTCAGTTACACGACGGCGTTTCCTTGACATATTACCAGTACTACTAGTATCATGTATCCTGGCGTCGATGTATCCGTGGTTATGATATTCCTGTAACCTTATCGACAATAAATGGTGTTTAACTCCTGTTTTTAACATTATTTCAGTTACACGACGGCGTTTCCTTGACATATTACCAGTACTACTAGTATCATGTATCCTGGCGTCGATGTATCCGTGGTTATGATATTCCTGTAACCTTATCGACAATAAATGGTGTTTGACTCCTGTTTCAACAGTATTTCACTTATACGACGACGTTTTCTTGGTATATTACCAACCAGTATTATTTATCCTGTCGTCGATGCATCCGTCGTAATGATATATCCCTGTTACCTTATCGACAAGGAGCGAAACCATTACAACCATCTTAAAACTATGACTCGACCTTGGCTAGAACCCTGTAACCTTATCGACAAGGAGCGAAACCATTACAACCATCTTAAAACTATGACTCGACCTTGGATAGAACCCTGTAACCTTATCGACAAGGAGCAAAACCATTACAACCATCTTAAAACTATGACTCGACCTTGGCTAGAACCCTGTAACCTTATCGACAAGGAGCGAATCCATTACAACCATCTTAAAACTATGACCCGACCTTGGCTAGAACCCTGTAACCTTATCGACAAGGAGCGAAACCATTACAACCATCTTAAAACTATGACTCGACCTTGGCTAGAACCCTGTAACCTTATCGACAAGGAGCAAAACCATTACAACCATCTTAAAACTATGACTCGACCTTGGCTAGAACCCTGTAACCTTATCGACAAGGAGCGAATCCATTACAACCATCTTAAAACTATGACTCGACCTTGGCTAGAACCCTGTAACCTTATCGACAAGGAGCGAAACCATTACAACCATCTTAAAACTATGACCCGACCTTGGCTAGAACCCTGTAACCTTATCGACAAGAAGGGAAACCATTACAACCATCTTAAAACTATGACTCGACCTTGGATAGAACCCTGTGGGAGCTCTAACCACATAATCCCGGAGATGTTTTTTCCATTTCATTTCTTTATGTATTTTTTTTTAAATTTCATTTCTTTATGTAATTTCTTTTTTTCATTTCATTTATTTATGTAATTTATTTTTAAATTTCATCATTCTGTCAGTATATGTTATTTATGACTAAAATCGTTATTGTTAAAACTTCCTACTGACAGTACCTGGAAAGAAAAAAACATCCTGGAGACAGTCCGTGTTGGGTATAACAGAAAGTTTTAAGAGTGTGAAACTGGGCGAGCTACAATTCTAATATTAATTCAGTTTTAATATTCCTGTTTGGCTTTACCAAATACAGAGAAAATCATGACGTTCGGGCTAATAGGGTTAGCATTACGTATGAATGGCTGGTGTCAGGATAAAAGGTCCGGTAGTACAGGTAATTTACCCAGGAAACGCCATGATAAAACTGAACCATTATTGAAAGCGTCGTAAAGCACCATACAAACAAACACATCGCGTAAGGCTGATTGATTGGGATTTAACGCCGTTTACAATTAAGCTGATTGATTGGGGTAAAACGCCGTTAACAATTAAGCTGATTGATTGAGGTTTAACGCCGTTTACAATTAAGCTGATTGATTGGGGTTTAACGCCGTTTACAATTAAGCTGATTGATTGGGGTTTAACGCCGTTTACAATTAAGCTGATTGATTGATTTTTACCGCGTTTACAATTAAGCTGATTGATTGGGGTTTAACGCCGTTTACAATTAAGCTGATTGATTGGGGTTTAACGCCATTTACAATTAAGCTGATTGATTGGGGTTTAACGCCGTTTACAATAAAGCTGATTGATTGAGGTTTAACGCCGTTTACAATTAAGCTGATTGATTGGGGTTTAACGCCGTTTACAATTAAGCTGATTGATTGGGGTTTAACGCCGTTTACAATTAAGCTGATTGATTTGGGTTTAACGCCGTTTACAATTAAGCTGATTGATTGAGGTTTAACGCCGTTTACAATTAAGCTGATTGATTTAGGTTTAACGCCGTTTACAACAAAAAAGTTCAGTCATATCACGGCGGCCAGTTCACCTACTCATGTGTTTCCTGACTTTCTTACACCAGTACTCCACACAACATTCTTTCCAAGCAACTGGCTACTTTTCCACATAGTCTGGTGGAAGACGAATGACGCTTTTCACGGTGAATTTTGTCAAACGTAGGAAAGAATGTTGTCCAAGCTAGGTTCGAACTCACATCACCTGCATTGGCAGCCTGCATCGCTACCGACTGAGCTACCGGATCTGAGCCAGAACAGGACAACCATTCTTGCGTGAATAGCTAACTTAAATAACAGAAATAAAATGACGTATAAGTTAGTTTGGTGTAAGATATATTCACCAACAATAAATATCCAAATCAGCATTTGCCACCACAGAGTCCGACCAGAATGTTTCCAGTAGGCGGTCTAATAATTCAAGCCTAATTGGAGGAACCCGCCGGGGCCTAGTGGTTAGCGTCGGGCATTTGGAACCGGGCGTCCCGAGTTCGATCCCCAGTCGCGGTGGAGTGCTCTTGGGTAAGGTACATTTCCTAGCCTAATACTGGTTTGTTTACCTATGGATCATGAATACGTGAACTGTCACCGTCATATCACTGAAATAATGTTGGAAACATCTCAGAAGGTCGGTTTACTTGCTGACATAGCTCTGTAATCTTAGTAATATATCTTCGTTTTTTACTACCATCAGTTGCATTTTTTTCCAAAATGGTTTTTTTCTTCTCAAGACTCAAGAATGCCAATAACATGTCGGTATCAGGTAAATAGCTAATTCACAATAAGTCTTTTTTGATCCAGGACAGCAGTGCGCATGCGCCGAACATCGTTAACGAGGCAATTAAAAATAATGGGTAAGAAGACTAAGTCGATTCGCGCCATTTGTAAACAGGCCTGTAATGTATTGTAAAGACTGCATCAGATCTGTCCAAGTATTTATATTATTTTAAGTCCGCACACTTCATAAACTTATAAAACAGCGATAATTAAAGCGCTTGACTGTATCCTTGTAACCCGACTGGTAATCGCGCATGCGCATTTACGGAAAAACGAAACGGACCGCAGTGAAAGCATCTCGAACCCTATTTATCAAGGCGGGACTTCCTTACAAACTATTTTGAAGTATTTATTGCACGGAAACACTGCTCTACATTAATTCACGTCAGCGAAAATTCCTCCTAAAATTTCGGATAATTATCAACTACATTAAACAGATACTTATACACAATGGCACCATTATAAATCGGGACTCGTCAGCAGAAAGCGCGAGTTGTGATGTATGTGCGTACGCACGATCCCGACAAAGCCTTCACTGTCAGAGCATGCCCAACATAACATAAGCTGTACATTCTGAGACAAGAAACTAGAAGTGAAGCCCTAACGGTTTGTCACAAATATGAGCCGTTCCATTGTGTAGTGTGCGAACAGTGAAGAGCAAACGCACGATGCCGCCAGAACATTCACTGCCAGAGTACACCCAACATAACATAAGAAGATAAATGTTGGTCTACATAATAAAGTGTGATAGTGAAGACTACGGTGAGGCTGTGCATATTAACATGCTCACCAAGATGCAATAAGAACCTTAACACTTTTCTCACATTCAAACTATTCCTGACTTTCTGACGCCTCTGCAGCAGACAACCTTTGAAAACAAAATGGCAAAAGGAGAAATGGCTGATTATGAGCTATTGCTCCTTTCCCCCACATTGTTTTCAAAAGCAATAATGAGCAATTTCTCCTATTGCCACAATGTTTCAACTCTGAGACAAAAAACTAGACGTGTAGCCTTAACGGTTTGTCAAAAATAAATATTTCACCCTTTCACACATACAACAGAATTGCACCAGAACATCTGCCTTTTTAATAAGCCGTTCCACGAGAAAACCAACAGTATGGACTCTGCGTAAAGTATCGACCGAATCAGCCTAAGCATGCCGCGCAAGCTAACCCGGACATATACGTTTCGCCTCTTGTGGATTTTCCGTTTCGGGAATCATTACGCTATACCTCTATCTCTCTGAGGTTGATCTTGGTGAGTCCATGATGTTGGTTTTCGTGTGGAACGGCCCATATGTACATTCTGAGACAATAAACTAGACGTGTAGACCAAACGGTTTGTCACAAATATACCTTTCATCCTTTTACACACATACACCATATCTGCATCAGAACATCTGCCTTATAAATATCAAAATTTCTATAAAAAAAAGATGTGTTTGAAGGAATAACTCCTTTTGTCACGACGTTTTCAAAAGAAGTGTAGTCTGCTACGGGTGCGTCTTTATGTGGGAAAGTGTTAATGGAAGCACCTATAGAGATACAAACTGATACAAAGAGACGCCTTTTGGGCTACCGTGGATCATATCTTCCCTTCTCTGCTCGTCTCTCAACTCCTTGAGTCCGGTCTATAGACGAAATTCTTTATGTCTGCATGAATAAATGGATGAGATAATGTGCGAACTGGCTGGTGAATTTCTCGTTGTAATCATGCTGAAACTGCTTAATGGATAATGCTGAAACAATCTGGTGGATTGCTCCTTGTAACATGCTGAAACTGCCTGATGGATAATGCTGAAACTGGCTGGTGAATTGCTCGTTGTAATCATGCTGAAACTGTATGGTGAATTGCTCGTTGTAATCATGCTGAAACTGTATGGTGAATTGCTCGTTGTAATCATGCTGTA
Source organism: Serripes groenlandicus (assembly GCA_031761405.1). NCBI lineage: Eukaryota > Metazoa > Mollusca > Bivalvia > Cardiida > Cardiidae > Serripes > Serripes groenlandicus. Next base: position 117,301,140 of record JASEVX010000004.1, read on the forward strand.
ACTGTATGGTGAATTGCTCGTTGTAATCATGCTGAAACTGTATGGTGAATTACTCGTTGTAATCTTCCTGAAATTGTATGGTGAACTGCTCGTTGTAATCATGCTGAAACTGTATGGTGAATTGCTCGTTGTAATCTTGCTGAAACTGTATGGTGAATTGCTCGTTGTAACATTGCTGAAACTGTATGGTGAATTGCTCGTTGTAATCATGCTGAAATTGTATGGTGAATTGCTCGTTGTAATAATGCTGAAACTGTATGGTGAATTGCTCGTTGTAATCATGCTGAAACTGGCTGGTGAATTGCTCGATGTAATCTTGCTGAAACTGTATGGTGAATTGCTCGTTGTAATCATGCTGAAACTGTGTGGTGAATTGCTTGTTGTAATCATGCTGAAACTGTATGGTGAATTGCTCGTTGTAATCATGCTGAAACTGTATGGTGAATTGCTCGTTGTAATCATGCTGAAACTGTATGGTGAATTGCTCGTTGTAATATTGCTGAAACTGTATGGTGAATTGCTCGTTGTAATAATGCTGAAACTGTATGGTGAATTGCTCGTTGTAATAATGCTGAAACTGTATGGTGAATTGCTCGTTGTAATCATGCTGAAACTGTATGGTGAATTGCTCGTTGTAATCATGCTGAAACTGGCTGGTGAATTGCTCGTTGTAATCTTGCTGAAACTGTATAGTGAATTGCTCGTTGTTATCATGCTGAAACTGTATAGTGAATTGGTCGTTGTAATCATGCTGAAACTGGCTGGTAAATTGCTCGTTGTAATCTTGCTGAAACTGTTTGGTGAATTGCTCGTTGTAATCTTGATGAAACTGTATGGTGAATTGCTCGTTGTAATAATGCTGAAACTGGCTGGTGAATTGATCGTTGTAATCTTGCTGAAACTGTATGGTGAATTGCTCGTTGTAATAATGCTGAAACTGTATGGTGAATTGCTCGTTGTAATAATGCTGAAACTGTATGGTGAATTGCTCGTTGTAATCATGCTGAAACTGGCTGGTGAATTGCTCGTTGTAATCTTACTGAAACTGTATGGTGAATTGCTCGTTGTAATCATGCTGAAACTGGCTGGTGAATTGCTCGTTGTAATCTTACTGAAACTGTATGGTGAATTGCTCGTTGTAATCTTGCTGAAACTGTATGGTGAATTGCTCGTTGTAATCTTGCTGAAACTGTATGGTGAATTGCTCGATGTAATCATGCTGAAACTGTATGGTGAATTGCACGTTGTAATCATGATGAAACTGTATGGTGAATTGCTCGTTGTAATCATGATGAAACTGTATGGTGAATTGCTCGTTGTAATCATGATGAAACTGTGTGGTGAATTGCTCGTTGTAATCATGATGAAACTGTATGGTGAATTGCTCGTTGTAATCTTGCTGAAACTGTATGGTGAATTGCTCGATGTAATCATGCTGAAACTGTATGGTGAATTGCACGTTGTAATCATGATGAAACTGTATGGTGAATTGCTCGTTGTAATCTTGCTGAAACTGGCTGGTGAATTGCTCAATGTAATCATGCTGAAACTGTATGGTGAATTGCACGTTGTAATCATGATGAAACTGTATGGTGAATTGCTCGTTGTAATGTTGCTGAAACTGGCTGGTGAATTGCTCGTTGTAATAATGCTGAAACTGTATGGTGAATTGCTCGTTGTAATAATGCTGAAACTGGCTGGGGAATTGCTCGTTGTAATCATGCTGAAACTGTATGGTGAATTGCTCGTTGTAATCATGCTGAAACTGTATGGTGAATTGCTAGTTGTAATCATACTGAAACTGTATGGTGAATTGCTCGTTGTAATCATGCTGAAACTGTATGGTGAATTGCTCGTTGTAATCTTGCTGAAACTGGCTCGTGAATTGCTCCTTGTAATCATGCTGAAACTGGCTGGTGAATTGCTCGTTGTAATCATGCTGAAACTGGCTGGTGAATTGCTCGTTGTACTCATGCTAAAACAATCTAGTGTATAATGCTGAAACTGTCTAGTGGATAATGCTGAAACTATCTGATGGATATTGCTGAAACAATCTGGTGTATAAGGCTGAAACTGTCTGGTGGATAATGCTGAAACTATCTGATGGATATTGCTGAAACAAGCTTGTGGATAATGCTGAATCTATCTGGTGGATATTGCTGAAACAATCTGGTGGATAATGCTGAAACTATCTAATGGATATTGCTGAAACAATATTGTGGATAATGCTGAATCTATCTGGTGGATATTGCTGAAACAATCTGGTGGATAATGCTGAAACAAGGTGGTGGATATAACTAAAACTGTCTGGTGGATACTGCTAAAACAATCTTGTGGATATTGCTGAAATTATCTGGTGGATATTGCTGAAACAATCTGAGTGGATATTGCTGAAACAATCTGGTGGATATTGCTGAAACTATCTGACGGATATTGCTGTACCTATCTGGCGGATATTGCTGAAACTATCTGGTGGATATTGCTGAAACAATCTGGCAGATATTGCTGAAACAATATTGTGGATAATGCTGAATCTATCTGGTGGATATTGCTGAAACAATCTGGTGAATAATGCTGAAACAAAGTGGTGGATATAACTAAAACTATCTGGTGGATACTGCTAAAACAATCTTGTGGATATTGCTGAAATTATCTGGTGGATATTGCTGAAACAATCTGGTGGATATTGCTGAAACAATCTGGTGGATAATGCTAAAACAATCTGGCGGATATTGCTGAAATTATCTGGTGGATATTGCTGAAACAATCTGGTGGATATTGCTGAAATAATATGGTGGATAATGCTGAAACAATCTGGTGGATATTGCTGAAACTATCTGGTGGATATTGCTGAAACAATATGGCGGATATTGCTGAAACTATCTGGTGTATAATGCAGAAACAATCTGGCGGATATTGCTGAAACTATTTGGTGGATATTGCTGAAATTATCTGGTGGATAATGCTGAAAGAATCTGGCGGATATTGTTGAAACTGTCTAGCGGATATTGCTGAAACTATCTGGTGGATAATGCTGAAACTATCTTGCGGATATTGTTGAAACTATCTGGAGGATATGGCTGAAATTATCTGGTGGATAATGCTGAAACTATCTGGTGGATATTGCTGAAACTATCTGATGGATATTGCTGAAATTATCTGGTGGATATTGCTGAAACAATCTGAGTGGATATTGCTGAAACAATCTGGTGGATATTGCTGAAACTATCTGACGGATATTGCTGTACCTATCTGGCGGATATTGCTGAAACTATCTGGTGGATATTGCTGAAACAATCTGGCAGATATTGCTGAAACTATCCGGCATATATTGCTGAAACAATCTGGCGGATATTGCTGAAACTATCTGGCGGATATTGCTGAAACTATCTTGTGGATATTGCTGAAACAATCTGGCAGATATTGCTGAAACTATCCGGCAGATATTGCTGAAACAATCTGGCGGATATTGCTGAAACAATCTGGCGGATATTGCTGAATCTATCCGGCAGATATTGCTGAAACAATCTGGCGGATATTGCTGAAATTATCTGGCGGATATTGCTGAAACTATTTGGTGGATATTGCTGAAATTATCTGGAGGATAATGCTAAAACAATCTGATGGATATTGCTGAAACAATCTGGCAGATATTGCTAAAACTATCCGGCGGATATTTCCAAAATGTTGGATATTGCTGAAACAATCTGGCGGATATTGCTGAAACATTCTGGCGGATATTGCTGAAACTATTTGGTGGATATTGCTGAAACTATCTGGTGGATATTGCTGAAATTATCTGGTGGATAATGCTTAAACAATCTGGCGGATATTGCTGAAACTATCTGGTGGATAATGATGAAACTGTAATTTGCTCATTGTAAAAATGATGAACATGGCTGGTGAATTGCTCATTACAATCATGCTGAAACTGTCTGGTGAATTGCTACCTGTAATAATGCTGTAACTATCTGGTGCATTGCTCATTGTAATAATACTGAAACTATCTGGTGATTCGCTCCTTGTCATAATGCTGAAACCATCTGATGATTTGCTAATTGTAATATTACTGAAACTGTTTGGTGAATTGCTCACTGTTATAATGCTGATACTGTCTGGTGAATTGCTCACTGTTATAATACTGAAACTATCTGGTGATTCGCTCCTTGTCATAATGCTGAAACCATCTGATGATTTGCTAATTGTAATATTACTGAAACTGTCTGGTGAATTGCTCATTGTAAAAATGATGAACATGGCTGGTGAATTGCTCATTACAATCATGCTGAAACTGTCTGGTGAATTGCTACCTGTAATAATGCTGTAACTATCTGGTGCATTGCTCATTGTAATAATACTGAAACTATCTGGTGATTCGCTCCTTGTCATAATGCTGAAACCATCTGATGATTTGCTAATTGTAATATTACTGAAACTGTTTGGTAAATTGCTAGTAGTAATAATGGTGGAACTGGCTGGTGAATTGCTCATTGTTATAATGCTGAAACTGTTTGGTGATTTGCTCCTTGTAATAATGCTGAAACTATCTGATGAATTGACCATTGTAAAACTGAGGAAACTGGCTGGTGAATCGCTCCTTGCAAGAATAATGCTGCAACTGTCTGGTGAATCGGTTCCTGCAGTAATAATGCTGAAACTGTATGGTGAATCGCTCCTTGTAATAATGCTGAAACTGGCTAATTAATTGCTCCTTGTAATAATCCTGAAACTATCTGGTGAATTGCTCCAAGTAATAATACTGAAACTGGCTGGTGAATTGATCATTGTAATAATGCTGAAACCGGCCGGTGAATTTCCCATTGTAAAACTGCAGAAACTGGCTTGTGAATCGGTCCCTGTAATAAAGCTGAAACTATCTGGTGAATTGCTCACTGTTATAATGCTGAAACTGTCTGGTAAATTGCTCATTGTAATAATGCTGAAACTGTCTGGTAAATCGCACCTTGTAATAATGCTGAAACTGGCTGGTGAATCGCCCCTGCAGTTATAATGCTGCAACTGGATGGTGAATCGCTTCTTTCAGTAATAATTGCTGCAACATGCTGGTAAATCGCAGCTTGTAATAATGTTGGAAACTGGCTGGTGAATCGCACCGTGTAATAATGCTGAAACTGACTGGTAATTCGCTCCTTGTTATAATGCTGAAACAATTGATCATTGCAATAATGCTGAATCTTGCTGGTGAATCGCTCCTTGCAAGAATAATGCTGCAACTGTCTGGTGAATCGGTCCCTGCAGTAATAATGCTGAAACTGTATGGTGAATCGCTCCTTGTAATAATGCTGAAACTGGCTAATTAATTGCTCCTTGTAATAATCCTGAAACTATCTGGTGAATTGCTCCAAGTAATAATACTGAAACTGGCTGGTGAATTGATCATTGTAATAATGCTGAAACCGGCCGGTGAATTTCCCATTGTAAAACTGCGTAAACTGGCTTGTGAATCGCTCCTTGTAATAAAGCTGAAACTATCTGGTGAATTGCTCATTGTTATAATGCTGATACTGTCTGGTGAATTGCACATTATAATAATGCTGAAACTCTCTGGTAAATCGCACCTTGTAATAAAGCTGAAAATATCTGGTGAATTCCTCACTGTTATAATGCTGATACTGTTTGGTGAATTGCTTATTGTAATAATGCTGAAACTGTCTGGTAAATCGCACATTGTAAAACTGCGGAAACTGGCTGGTGAATCGCTCCAACAGGCTGGTGAATCGCCGCTTGTAAAAATGCTGAAACTGGCTGGTAATCGCTCCTTGTAATAATGCTGAAACAATTTGGTGAATTGATCTTTGTTATAGTGCTGAAACTGTCTGGTAAATCTCACCTTGTATTAATGCTGAAACTAGCTCGTGAATTGCTGCTTGTAATAATGCTAAAACTGGCTGGTGAATCGCTCCTTGTAATAACGCTGAAACTGTCTGGTGAATCGTTCTTTGTAATAATGCTAAAACTGGCTCGTGAATTGCTGCTTGTAATAATGCTGAAACTGGCTGGTGAATCGCTCCATGTAATAATGATGAAACCGTCTGGTGAATCGCTCCTTACAATGATGCTAAAACTGGCTGGTGAATCTCTCCTTGCAATAATGCTGAAACTGGCTCGTGAATTGCTGCTTGTAATAATGCTAAAACTGGCTGGTGAATTGTTCCTTGTAAACATGCTAACACTGTTTGGTGAATTGCTCTTTGTAATACTGCTAAAACTGGCTTGTGAATCGCTTCTGGTAATAATGCTGAAACTAGCGGATGAATTGCTCTTTTTAATAATGCTGAAACTGGCTGGCGAATTGCTCCTTGTAATAATGCTGAACTATCAGGTGAATTGCGCTTTGTTATACTCCCTAAACTGTCTTGTAAATCGCTCCTCGTAATAATGCTGAAATAGTCTTGTGTGTTACTCCTTATAATTATGCTGAGACTTTCTTGTAAATCGCGCCTTGTAATAAAACTGAAACTGACTGGTAAATCGCTCCATGTTATACCGCTGAAACTATCTGGTGTCTTGCTCTTTGTAATACTGCCAAAACTGTCTTGTAAATCACTCCTTGTAATACTTCTGAAACTGTCTGGTGTATCGCTCCTTATAATAATGCTGAAACTATCTGGTTAATCGCTTCTTGTAGTAATGCTGGCACTGTTTGGTGAATGCTTTTTGTAATACCGCTGAAGTTTGCTGGTGAATCGCTCCTTGTAAAAATGCTGGAACTGGCAGGTGAATTGCTCATTGTAATAATGCTGAAACTGTCTGGTGAATTGCTCCTTGTAATAATGCTGACTGTGTTTGGTGAGTTGCTCTTTGTAATACCGCTGAAACTGGTTGGTGAATCGCTCCTTGTTTTAATTCTGAAACGGGCTGGTAAATCGCTCCTTGTAATAATGCTGAAACTGGCTTGTGAATCGCTCCTTGTAATATGTTGAAACTGGCTGGTGAATTGTTCATTGTAATAATGCTGAAATTGTCTGGTGAATTGATCATTGTAATAATACTGAAACTGTTTGGTAAATTTATCTTTGTAATACCGCTGAAACTGGCTGGTGAATCGCTCCATGTAATAATTCTGAAACCGGCTTGTGAATCGCTCATTGTAATAATGCTGAAACTGGCCGGTGAATTGTTCATTGTAATAATGCCGAAACTGTCTGGTGAATTGATCCTTGTAATAATACTGACACTGTCTGGTAAAGCGCTCCTTGTAATTATGCTGAAACTTTCTGGTGAATTGCTCCTTGTAAAAATGCTGACACTGTTTGGTGAATTTCTCTTTGTAATATCGCTGAAACTGGCTGGTGATTCGCTCCTTGTAAACATTCTGAAACTGGCTGGTGAATTGCTCATTGTAATAATGCTGAAATTGTCTGGTGAATTGCTCCTTGTAATAATGCTGACACTGTTTGGTAAATTGCTCTTCGTAATACCGCTTAAACTGGCTGGTAAATCGCTCCTTGTAAAAATGCTGAAACTGGCTGGTAAATCGCTTCTTGTAATAATGCTGAAACTGGCTGGTGAATTGCTCCTTGTAATAATGCTGAAACTGTCTGGTGAATTGCTCCTTGTAATAAAGATGAAACTGTCTAATGAATTGTTCCTTGTAATAAAGGTGATACTGTTTGGTGAATTGCTCCTTGTAATACTGCTGAAACTCGCTGGTGAATCGCTCCTTGTAAAAATGCTGAAACTGTCTGGTGAATTGCTCATTATAATAATGACGAAACTGTCTGGTGAATCGCTCCTTCTAATAATGCTGAAGCTGTCTCGTGAATCGCGCCTTGTAATAATGCTGAAACTGTCTGGTGAATTGCTCCTTGTAATACCAAAACTCGCTGGAAAATTGCTTCTTGTAATAATGCTGAAACTGTCTGGTAAATCGCTCACTGTAATAATGCTTAAACTGGCTGGTGAATTGCTCGTTGTTAATATTGCCTAAACTATGTTGTTAATTACTCACTGTAATAATGCCGAAACTGTCTTGTAAATTGATTAATGTAAAATTACCGAAACTGTCCTGTGAATTTCTCCTAGTAAAATGTCCTAAACTATCTGGTAAATTTCTCCTTGTCATAATGATTAAACTGGCTGGTGAATTGCTCACTGTAATATTGCCGAAACTGTCTGGGGAATTTCTCGTTGTTAATAAAGCCGAAACTGTCTGGAGAATCGCTCACTGTAATATTGCCGAAACTGTCTGGTGAATTGCTCGTTGTTCATATTGCCGAAACTGTCTTGCGAGTTGCTTGCTATTTTATTGCCGAAACTGTCCTGTGAATTGCTCCTTGTAAAATTGCCAAAACTGTTTTGCGAATTACACGCTGTTTTATTGCCGAAACTGTCTGGTAAATTGCTTGGTGTAATAGTGCTTTCACTGGCTGGTGAATTGATCATTTTAATCCATTTACATAAAGTCTCTTTACGTCGAGTACCAATAAACCGGAACGATAAAATGATGTGCTTTCACGCAACAAGTATTTGTGCGGTATTGAGTCGTTCCGGTTTGTTGTTGTGTTGCCCACACTAGCAGAACGCCAACATTGGATGTCAGATATAAGCCAGCATACTTAAATAGTTTAACTTATCAGCGATTCTAATATCCTGGTACAATACTGTATGTTTAGAAAGGGGCTCGTCAAACATTTTTTTAACAGAAAGTCAAGTCCATGAAATAAAATATGTACCAACTGAGAGTCAAATTATTGAAATAAAAGTAACAATTGTAGACATTTTATAAAGATATAACATATATTTTCTTTCTTTTTCTGTCCTCTCTCTCTTTATCTCTGTTTTACCCTATCTGTAAATATCGTTAATCAAAAGTGACTTATAGAGCCCGTATGCGACCGGGTGTTTATATTATTTGATGTTTGTATTTGTATAATATGTACACATGTCACTATAATAAAATGTTACTTACTTACTTACTTATACGGCACATATGTTGGAAGTCAAGGTGTCCGAATTTCAAAAATCCTTTCGAATAGTCTTTATCTATAAGACACTCGAGCGGTGCCAAATTGCACGAGATGTATGAATATCTATAAACTTCACTACATATGAAAGTGGACGTGGTCTACTGGTATCGACGTTAGTCTGTTTCGCGAGAGATCCGGTTTCGAATCTGGGTCAAGGCGGTATTTAATTTTTTAGATTTCTTCATCATTTCATTATTTTGTTATCCCAAATGAATTCATCATATGAGCTGTTCAAACGTCTTTTGACACCTTCGTTACCTACTGATTCAAACATATTGAGAATTCACAAACATTAACAGCACTGCATTTATTTTTTCACCTATATTTTGTGAAAATATTTTGGAAAAAAAGAACATGTTTAGTTGTTTTGAGTCTGCTGTGGCTATTTATAAAGCCAAGATAGACGGACCCCCAAAATCCGTATTTCCGATTAGTTGAAGATGTTTACTGAAAAATAACTTCTAGACACTGTCAATTGTATTTTCATTTCTTTATATAAGTTAGACACAACAGCACATTGTTATTATTCGTTTGTAAATAAAATGAATGTGTAAGTTTAAAACCATGATACTAATATATTTCAAATAAGGCAATATAACGATGCCACCAATTTAGCTTTTTTATTTTAATCTTTAACAACTAGAAATTGAAGTTGCAGCTGTTGCTTTTGCTTAAATGTACGAATGTAACTCTCAATATAGTAATCGTTGTTAAACAGCGGCCTTTTTATTATTTTAAAATGACATCCATCAAGGACTATTCCACGACCACTTGGTAAAATCAAAGTATTTGCGATAGGCCACCATGTTAATACAATAGAGTGCTTTTAACTCCATTTTTATCGTAATAAGGACATAACATAGTGTTATTGTAAAGTGTACTTGATCAACGTCAGAATGAGTCTATATGAGAGAAAGGGTTTACTTTTGTGATCAGTAAATATTTGTCAGTTAGCGCCTTGCTGACAGCACTTTCAGTGCTTTCATTTATCTGCGCTTTTGTCAATCGGAGTCTCTGTGGTGTCAAATATCTTAGAATTTACTATATGTGTGACAATATTCTTGTCTATTCTTTGTTGACGATCGGTGGTGTCAAATATCTTGGAATTTACTATATGTGTGACAATATTCTTGTCTATTCTTTGTTGAAGCTCGGTGGTGTCAAATATCTTGGAATTTACTATATGTGTGACAATATTCTTGTTTATTCTTTGTTGACGCTCTGTGGTGTCAAATATCTTGGAATTTACTATATGTGTGACAATATTCTTGTCTATTCTTTGTTGACTCTCTGTGGTCTCAAAGATCTTGGAATTTACTATTTGTGTGCAATAGTCTTGTCTATTCTTTGTTGACTCTGTGGTGTCAAAGATTTTTGAATTTACTATATGTGTGACAATATTCTTGTCTATTCTTTGTTGACTCTCTGTGGTGTCAAATATCTTGGAATTTACTATATGTGTGACAATATTCTTGTCTATTCTTTGTTGACGCTCGGTGGTGTCAAATATCTTGGAATTTACTATATGTGTGACAATATTCTTGCCTATTCTTTGTTGACGCTCGGTAGTGTCAAATATCTTGGAATTTACTATATGTGTGACAATATACTTGTCTATTCTTTGTTGACTCTCTGTGGTGTCAAATATCTTGGAATTTACTATATGTGTGACAATATTCTTGTCTATTCTTTGTTGAAGCTCGGTGGTGTCAAAGATCTTTGAATTTACTATATGTGTGACAATATTCTTGTCTATTCTTTGTTGACTCTCTGTGGTGTCAAATATCTTGGAATTTACTGTATGTGTGACAATATTCTTGTCTATTCATTGTTGACGCTCTGTGGTGTCAAAGATCTTGGAATTTACTATATGTGTGACAATATTCTTGTCTATTCTTTGTTGACTCTCTGTGGTCTCAAAGATCTTGGAATTTACTATTTGTGTGCAATAGTATTGTCTATTCTTTGTTGACTCTGTGGTGTCAAAGATTTTTGAATTTACTATATGTGTGACAATATTCTTGTCTATTCTGTGTTGACTCTCTGTCGTGTCAAAGATTTTGGAGTTTACTATATGTGTGACAATATTCTTGTCTATTCTTTGTTGACTCTTTGTGGTGTCAAAGATCTTTGAATTTACTACATGTGTGACAATATTCTTGTCTATTCTGTGTTGACTCTCTGTCGTATCAAAGATCTTGGAATTAACTATATGTGTGACAATATTCTTGTCTATTCTTTGTTTACTATCTTTCGTGTCAAAGATTTTGGAATTAACTATATGTGTGACAATATTCTTGTCTATTCTTTGTTTACTATCTTTCGTGTCAAAGATTTTGGAGTTTACTATATGTGTGACAATATTCTTGTCTATTCTTTGTTGACTCTGTGATGTCAAAGATTTTTTAATTTACTATATTTGAGACTATATTCTTGTCTATTCTGTGTTGACTCTCTGTCGTGTCAAAGATTTTGGAGTTGACTATATGTGTGACAATATTCTTGTTTATTCTGTGTTGACTCTCTGTGGTGTCAAAGATCTTTGAATTTACTATATGTGTGACAATATTCTTGTCTATTATGTGTTGACTCTCTGTCGTATCAAAGATCTTGGAATTAACTATATGTGTGACAATATTCTTGTCTATTCTTTGTTGACTATCTGTCGTGTCAAAGATTTTGGAGTTTACTATATGTGTGACAATATTCTTGTCTATTCTTCGTTGACTCTGTGATGTCAAAGATTTTTGAATTTACTATATGTGAGACAATATTCTTGTCTATTCTGTGTTGACTCTCTGTCGTGTCAAAGATTTTGGAGTTTACTATATGTGTGACAATATTCTTGTCTATTCTTTGTTGACTCTCTGTGGTGTCAAAGATCTTTGAATTTACTATATGTGTGACAATATTCTTGTCTATTCTGTGTTGACTCTCTGTCGTATCAAATATCTTGGAATTAACTATATGTGTGACAATATTCTTGTCTATTCTTTGTTGACTATCTGTCGTGTCAAAGATTTTGGAGTTTACTGTATGTGTGACAATATTCTTGTCTATTCATTGTTGACGCTCTGTGGTGTCAAAGATCTTGAAATTTACTATATGTGTGACAATATTCTTGTCTATTCTTTGTTGACTCTCTGTGGTCTCAAAGATCTTGGAATTTACTATTTGTGTGCAATAGTATTGTCTATTCTTTGTTGACTCTGTGGTGTCAAAGATTTTTGAATTTACTATATATGTGACAATATTCTTGTCTATTCTGTGTTGACTCTCTGTCGTGTCAAAGATTTTGGAGTTTACTATATGTGTGACAATATTCTTGTCTATTCTTTGTTGACTCTTTGTGGTGTCAAAGATCTTTGAATTTACTACATGTGTGACAATATTCTTGTCTATTCTGTGTTGACTCTCTGTCGTATCAAAGATCTTGGAATTAACTATATGTGTGACAATATTCTTGTCTATTCTTTGTTTACTATCTTTCGTGTCAAAGATTTTGGAGTTGACTATATGTGTGACAATATTCTTGTTTATTCTGTGTTGACTCTCTGTGGTGTCAAAGATCTTTGAATTTACTATATGTGTGACAATATTCTTGTCTATTATGTGTTGACTCTCTGTCGTATCAAAGATCTTGGAATTAACTATATGTGTGACAATATTCTTGTCTATTCTTTGTTGACTATCTGTCGTGTCAAAGATTTTGGAGTTTACTATATGTGTGACAATATTCTTGTCTATTCTTCGTTGACTCTGTGATGTCAAAGATTTTTGAATTTACTATATGTGAGACAATATTCTTGTCTATTCTGTGTTGACTCTCTGTCGTGTCAAGGATTTTGGAGTTTACTATATGTGTGACAATATTCTTGTCTATTCTTTGTTGACTCTCTGTGGTGTCAAAGATCTTTGAATTTACTATATGTGTGACAATATTCTTGTCTATTCTGTGTTGACTCTCTGTCGTATCAAATATCTTGGAATTAACTATATGTGTGACAATATTCTTGTCTATTCTTTGTTGACTATCTGTCGTGTCAAAGATTTTGGAGTTTACTATATGTGTGATAATATTCGTGTCTATTCTGTGTTGACTCTCTGTCGTGTCAAAGATCTTGGAATTAACTATATGTGTGACAATATTCTTGTCTATTCTTTGTTGACTATCTGTGGTGTCAAATATCTTGGAATTTACTATATGTGTGACAATATTCTTGTCTATTCTGTGTTGACTCTATGTCGTATCAAAGATCTTGGAATTAACTATATGTGTGACAATATTCTTGTCTATTCTTTGTTGACTATCTGTCGTGTCAATGATCTTGGAATTAACTATATGTGTCACAATATTCTTGTCTATTCTTTGTTGACTATCTGACGTGTCAAAGATTTTGGAGTTTACTATATGTGTGACAATATTCTTGTCTATTCTTCGTTGACTCTGTGATGTCAAAGATTTTTGAATTTACTATATGTGAGACAATATTCTTGTCTATTCTGTGTTGACTCTCTGTCGTATCAAATATCTTGGAATTAACTATATGTGTGACAATATTCTTGTCTATTCTTTGTTGACTATCTGTCGTGTCAAAGATTTTGGAGTTTACTATATGTGTGATAATATTCGTGTCTATTCTGTGTTGACTCTCTGTCGTGTCAAAGATCTTGGAATTAACTATATGTGTGACAATATTCTTGTCTATTCTTTGTTGACTATCTGTGGTGTCAAATATCTTGGAATTTACTATATGTGTGACAATATTCTTGTCTATTCTGTGTTGACTCTATGTCGTATCAAAGATCTTGGAATTAACTATATGTGTGACAATATTCTTGTCTATTCTTTGTTGACTATCTGTCGTGTCAATGATCTTGGAATTAACTATATGTGTCACAATATTCTTGTCTATTCTTTGTTGACTATCTGACGTGTCAAAGATTTTGGAGTTTACTATATGTGTGACAATATTCTTGTCTATTCTGTGTTCAATATAGCAGAAGTGCTACCCAGCTCAGTCGCCGTATTTCCAGTCCTTGTTGTTCTGTGATCGACGTTGAATAATTACAGACAGGTAACGGACAGTGTCTATCACCCTGGACATACAAGTCTGATCAATTTGGAGCTGGTGATAAAATAAAAAATATTTCGAAATAAGAAACTTCTCATCAGGAGTCAATAATCTATGTCCGACATTTTACCACCTTTCGTCATGTTCAGTAGTAGAATGAAACTGAATATCAGGGGTGTAGCTTGGCAATAATAAATGTGTAGGCCGTTTCGTGAGAAAATCAACATTATGGACTCTGAGTAAAGTATCGACCCGGATCAGCTTAACCATGCCACACAGGCCTACCCGAATATACACTTTTCGCCTCCTGTGGATTTTCTGTTTCAGGAATCACCACTCTATTTATTCCCCTTTAGACAGAATGTGTCGGCCGGATTAGCGATTTGAGGTTCTAATACATCACCAATTCAATGAAGAACCAGCTAGTCTTAGATGCATCTTTCGGTGAAATCACTAGAACTGTAGCCCTATGAGTGTAACCACAATACATAGTACCCACAACTAGACTTATTATCACCCTTGGCTTCCATTTTGATAAGTAATTATGATGAGCATTAGTAGAGAATATTTAAACAAAAAAGTGATAATTAGGAAATCATCAAGGAATTTGAGTTTGACAATCATATGTCAGTTTTGCCTTTGTATGATCTGATTGTATCGACGTCTTGATCGAATTAATTTTGAACATGCCAATTATTTTTTTAATAATATTTGATATTTCTTTATTCAACATATAGTACATTTGCCTATCAAAAGGGAGATTATGTATTTACATGTATATGATCCGGTAACGGAGAGTCATTAGTCGCCGGGCAGAAGCCCGCGACTTCTATTTTTAATAGGTTTTCGAAAATCACATGGGAGGGCGGCTTATTATTAGAAAGAAACAAATCTAGATGAGTTGAACATATTACAATTGTGGTTGTTTACGAACTCTAATAAATGACACATCTAAAATGAAATAAATATTCCGATTTTTTAATGTTTGCAGTTTTTTTTATTTCACTCGCATTTAAGTTTTTTGTCTTATTTACGAAGACAAAAGTGGTCCCTTTAAGACGTGAACCAACACCCCCTAATGCAGACTCTTATGTGTCATCATTGAGGTCAATTTCGGATTCTCCTTTTAATAGCAATTTTAACTTACTAAAGTTGTTTTCATGTTCAAAGAGATGTCTTGATTTGTGTAGAATTCATTTAATAATGTTAATCCATGAATATCTAAAGTAGGAACTGTTTCTAAGCTAAATATAGACCCTATTCTGTTGTGTAGTTTCGTGACCTTTAACATCGATTTTCGCGCATGCGCATTTCGATATGAAAAAGCGAGTGATATTATTTTATTTTAGACAAGTACAAGACGAATGTTTGACGCAAAGCGTCAAAGAGAATTAAGCCGCAATATTTCGTTGTACATGTAGAAATAAGAAAAAAAGAACATTTTTAAATCCACAAACAATAGAACAATTTAAACTGTAGACGGTAATGCTGATATATTTCTCCTTTTGAAGACTTTTGTTTTCTTCAAATTACCTCCCTTTAAAGCAATACCAGGATATTTACCTTGTGATTCGAATAAGATTGACAAACATTGAAATTATATGAATGAATACTATTATTTAAATAAGTAACAACAGCAAAATTAAATTTAAGCCAAGATAAATGTGTACACATTTCGTTAATTTTTTATAGATACCCTAATGTATAGGTATGAATATAAAATTTATAAGCAAATGTTTGAATAGACTAAGGAAAGTCAAGAATACATAAATAAATCAATGCAGTCTTTTCCGGCGACATTGATGCCTTGCATCAACTTTCTCTTGTTAAGCCTTTAAATACGACTTATTTCGATCAAGAGAACAGTATCGTCCTATTGGAATATTTTAACTTTCGCCAATCGGACAATCTCGGATAGAACTCTGTATTTAGGTAACACACATGTATTTCTGTAACTAGCCGAACATTTATTTTCCACCAGACTTGTGTTCGATACTACATATAACAGCTTGTTTCCGCTAGCGAATTTATCAACATTTTTACAGGCATATAATAGTGAATAGTTCAATGCCATGTTTCAATTAGTTATGTTGCAGTTTGCATTTTTCTAGGGTGTTAATCTACCTCAAACACGAGGCTAGCGTAAGGGATTCGAATGTATAACTATATGTATACTGAATATAGTATACTGATTCTCAAGTACGGGCCCAGTAGCAGAATTATTCTCCGGCAAAACCTGTCGAATTCATCCGGGCCCACCCCGGCGTCGTATCTCCCTGGTAGACTGTCGATAACTCCTCACACCTGCTCTATGACACAGCATACCTGCTGTTAGCCTGATTATTAATTGAATCTAACCCTTTCACTGCCGTATTTCAACAAGTCAACTCTTCCATGTTGAGAATTGGAACCAATCCATTTTCCTTCCAACAGGAAAGTTGGCAACATGTAATGTAATGTCTAAGAGGCAAACATTACAGACCTCAGGAGAGATAGCTTATTATGAGCTGTCTCACCTGAATCTACATTGTTTGCAAAAGCCTTTAATTGCCTTGGGCAGCGAAATAGCTAATCCAAAAAAGTGTTATCCTTTCTTTATTAAAGCCGCTGCAGTAGATAACTTTCGAACAAAAAAAATAAGAAGTTGCATTTTTCCTGGTGTACTTTTTTTTATAAAGATGATTGTTTTTAGCCGACGATAAGATAAAACTTTTAGAAAACTGTAATCTTAAATACATGTATATTTTGTTGCGAGAAGAAAAAGCTAATGAATAAATTATGCTGCTCATACATTTGGTGTTCACTAAACCAAGGGAAAAATTTAATAATAACTATTAAACTATGATTATACACTTTCGACACGAACAGAAGCTGTGCGTCCTTAATTGTCATGTCGTTGGGGAGGGATTGGCACTTAATATTGACAGCTTAAACTGAAATAAACAATGATTACTGTTAATTGCATTTTAAAGTATTTAAAAGATAAAATAGCATGGTTCGAGAGCGAGTGCCGTAGAAATAAATATTTTGAAAATGGATCAGCAAAGAGGATAATGTAATTACTTGTTCGTATAAAATACATAACTGATATCAATATTTTAGTGGTATTTTCTATCTAGGGGAAAGGAGTAATATTGCTTTTCTCATAACTGCTGAGAAATCTAATCGAGGATCTCACCTCAGCGCCGAATTGTTTAAAGTAGACTCTCCCATGTTCAAAACTCGGACGACTCTGTTTTCATGTTATAGGATTTTTGGAATATTTTTATAACTCACAGCCAAACAATGCAGATTTCAGGTGAGACAGCTCGTTACGAGCTGTCTCACCTGAATCTGCATTGTTTGCAAAAAGCTCAATATTGCCTTTGGCGCTGAAAGAGTTAAACACAATCTGAGGCTCAAATTTAACAAAATAATTTATTTCCGTATTCGGACCGACCATCTGCTTGAAAGTGTCACTATTTATTCAATGTCAATTGTATCCGAATATTCGAATAAGATGCGAATTAAACAATTGAAAGGCATCAGAATAAACATCTCACTTAAACACAATCTAGAACTCAAATTGTACAAAATTCTTTATTTCCGCGTTCTCGGACCATCTGCCCGAAGGTGTCACTATTTAGTTCCCGTCAATTGTATTCGAATGTTCGAATACGATGTGGATTAAACAATGGAGAGGCGTCAGAATAAAAACAGGCGTTCGTTGAATCCCAGAGTTTGAATCATAATAATGTCCTTAATAATGACATAAATGGGGCTGTTGTTCTAGTGTTTTCATCAGGTGCAGTCTTAGTTGTTTTATGTCTGAACAGTGACGACTCTGGGGAGACTGTGTGAATGAACGAACTCGTCCGAGTGTGCACTAGTCGCAAACCTAATTTTGGCGTGACGCGTCCAAATCGGTTGATTATCGAACTCGACGGACCGGCGCCGTCTTTTGTCTAGACGACTATTAACCCTTTCCCCCATACCACAATACTGCAGCAGACGACTTTGAACATATTTTGTCAAAAAATAGAAAAATCTCTATAATTGAATGGATAACCTATGACTAAAAGTGGAAAAACATTGTGGCAAAAGGAGAAATTGCTCGTTTTGAGCAATTTCTTCTTTTCTCACTATGTTTTCAAAAAGCCGTCTGCTGCAGAGGCGTCAGAAAGCGTCTTTCCCTTTCCTTTTCTGTATAATACTGTCTCAACTGAAGCAGACGACTTTTGAAAACAATGTGGCAAAAGGGGAAATTGCTCATGAAAAACAATCCCATTTATTGGCACAATGTTTGCAAGTCCTTTATATAATCATTCTTATATTTATAGATATTTGTGCCTAGACTTTCAAAATCGTGTAGTTCACTTTTTATTGAGTATGTAAAAGGGTTAATCCTTTCCCTGCCAAAGGCAATTCAAGGCATTTGCAAACTATGTAGATTCAGGTGAGACAGCTCAGCTCATATAGGTCTGTCTCTTCTGAAATCTGCATGGTTTGCCACTTAGACATTACATTTTACCTAATTTCCTTTTGGAACGAAAAATGAAGTGGTCCAATTTTTTAACATGGAAGAGTCTACTTTGTGAAATTCATTCGGTAGTGAAAGGGTTAAACATTCTGCCGGATAAGATCGTCAATACCGATGCCGTCCGCCTCCTGACTCGTACTTCTTTCAAAGAGCGATAACAATTATTGGTTCCAGTATGTCGACGCCGGGGTGTCGCCTTACGCTGGAAACAATCCAGCCATTTGTATAGTGCACGGGGATTTTCTGTTGTGATCTAAATGTATCAATTAGATATGAACGATTCCACTTCGGGCGGCCTAGATTGATCGTCGCGAGAATAACATGCAGGTGCCCTTAACCCTTCCCCTCAAACAGACGTTTTCTGAGGCACTACAGCGGACGACTTCAGAAATCAGTTTTAATCAAGTTTATTAAAGAATTCTATTTTTTTTCAAAATCATCTGCTGCAGATTTATTGTATGTGTGAACGGGTATAGCAAGTATTGATATTGTGAAGATCGATTGACCACGGACTTTCAAGTTAGCCGTGTTCCGGTAGTTCAGTCAGTAGCGACTTGAGCTGTCAATCCAGGGGGTTGTGAGTTCGATCCCCCAGCTGCGACGTTTAACCCTTTCCCTCATATAGACGCTTTCTGACGCCTCTGCAGCAGACGGCTTTTTGAAAACATAGTAACAAAAGAAGAAATTGCACAAAACGTTCAATTTCTCCTTTTGTCACAATATTTTCCACTTTTAGTCATAGGTTATCCATTCAATTATGGAGATTTTCCATTATTTGACAAAATATGTTCAAAGTCGTCTGCTGCAGAATTGTTGTATGAGGGGACAGGTTAACTAAAGTCAATACGACACGCGTCACTCGTCTCCTACAATGGGTTAACTCTCAACTTGGAAAGGAAACCAGGTTCTAAAACCTGGCCCGGCTTGGCCTGGCCTGGGCTGGCCTACTGACTCAGCATTTGTGTCGGGCCAGGCCGGGCCAGGCCGGGCCAGGCCAGATTTTATACATATTGAGAGTACAAGCTCCGAATATACTAGAACATAATGATAGACCTTTATTTAGAAATTAAACTGCATGTTTTATATAATGATTTTTTTTCTGAGTTTAAATTTAGATAAACAAACTGTAGCTCAATTGAATAATAATCGGATAATTTTATATTTAAGTGCACAGATCTGGGTTTACAAATTGAATCTTATAATCAATGTGTTCAGACTCAAGTAAAACATACATAGTATATAATATATCTTTTATTTGTGATGATTTTTGTGTTTTGTCTTTTTTTAGATGTAGAAATTCCATCTTACGGTTCATTTAGTTGAACATAAAGTAGTTCAAAACTACATGCATAGTTCAATTGAAAACATGACTTTTGTATAAGTAAATTAATTCATTATGTAATTGAACTTCATGATCATTACTTAGATGAATAAGTTGTTGTATTGAACTCCCTTATCTGTATCGGTCGAGAGTAATGTATATTGAAAATACTATTTCAATTATATCATCATAAAATTCAGAGGACACTTTTGTAAACAAAATATGTTATCAGCTATATGTATGCGAGATGATCTTATTAGAAAACCAGCCAGAGCGGTATTATGCCCAAACATAACCATATTTGAGGTTGTTAACACGATCATAGATGGTTTTAAATAATTATCATCAATTTTCATCAAACCTGGACAGTAGTGAGGTAAACCCTTTCCCATGAGCAATGGCACCTAAATTTGCATTGTTTACAAAGGGGTCAAAATTGCCCCAAACCAGGGTCTTCAAAATAGGTTTTTAGTTACAACTGTTTCACGCCAAGCCTTAGATATAGACCCTTTCTGAGGCCTCTGCAGCAGACGACGTTTTAAAACATTGTGGCATAAGGAAAAATTGCTAAAAACAAGCAGTTTCTCCTTTTGCCACAATGTTTTCAACTTTGATTAGTAATTATACCTATTTTAACTTTGTTTAGTAATTATACCTATTTTAATAGAGATGTTTTATTGTTTTGCGAAGACATTTTAAAGTCGTCTGCTGCAGATTTGTTGTAAGTGGGAAAGGGTTAAGACTTGCATTAAGGCGTACGTACAGGTCAGCTTTTGTCTCCGCGTAATTTGATCTTGGTCTACATATTTCGTTATACATTTATTAATTCTCAGTCAATACCTTTTTGACCACCTAGAGCGAACACCGACCTTAAGGACTCTGCGAGCAGTACAAATCCAGATCAGCTTTTGTCTCCACGTAATTTGATCTTGGTCTACATATTTCTTTAAACCCAGATATGTGCACTTAAATATAAATTTATTCGATTATTATTCAATTAAACTACAATTTTTTATCTAATTAAAACTCAGAAAAAAATCATGATATTAAACATGAAGTTTAATTTCTAAATAAATTACTATCATTGTGTTCCAGTATATTTAGAGCTTGTACTCTCAATATGTATAAAATCTGGCCTGGCCCGGCCTGGCCCGACACAAAATGCTGAGTCAGCAGGACAGTCAGGCCAGGCCAGGCCGGGACAGGCCAGGCCAGGTTTTAGAACATGCCAGAACGGTGTTCTGGTGCTGGTGCGAGAAAGCCAGGAAACGCATCGTTTGGTGAACTTGTGGCCTTAATATGACTGAGATATTGTTTAAAACGGCTTTGAGCACAGGTTATTCAATGGAAACAAAAGGAATTAGTCTAACGTTCAATAATGTTCTATAATGTATGTACAAAGGGACTGAAAACCTCTGTTTCATGGAGAGAGTTAACGCTTTCCTATATACAATAAATCAGCAGCATAAAACTTTGAAAACATCTAGACAAAAAAAGTGGAAAAGCTATAAAAAAAATGACAATTCTTTAATTGAATTGAGTTGAAAACATTGTGGCGAAAGGAAATATTGCTTATTATAATCAACTTTTCCCTTATCCACAATGTTTTCAAAGGTCCTTAGATGCGTCAAAATGAGTATACAAGTGGAAAGGGTTAATGGACCTTCTATTCGGGTAAAGTCCGCTTCTGTTAATGATCATCAATGATTTATTCATGGCTGCTAATCAGCCGATACATGACAGTCGCAGACGAACGTCGCCACAATGGCGCCTTTATTAATCTGTGCACACTGAGCAATCAACGCTCGTATCGTGAGGTTATTTACCCTCGGGACCGCCTCTATAGGTTAGTGGTAGAGCAATCACTACGGGTGTAGTAGGTCACAGGTTCGATCCACGGTCGGGCCATAGCAAATACTCTAAATAATGGTTGTAATGCTTTTCTCTTCTTTACGCTCAGGTGTATGGGTTGATTAACTGCGGTCAGGATAAATAGACCAGTAGAACTTGGAACTTACCCAGGAGAGGTCATGATATAACTAAATGAAAGTTAAAAAAAAAGACTTAGAAGGAAGGTTTACCCTCGCCATTCGTCATATAGCATGTGGACTTGCCTGCGTTCGTTTATGAATATCTTTAGGGTTCCATATCCCCTGACTTGCATGCGTTTGTTTATGAATGTGCGTAAGGGTCCATTTCCCCTGACTTGTAGCGTTTCATCCATGATGGTCCATTTCCCCCGACTTGTAGCGTTTCATCCATGATGGTCCATTTCCCCTGACTTGTAGCGTTTCATCCATGATGGTCCAGTTCCCCCTGACTTGTAGCGCTTCATCCATGATTTTCTAGTATCAATTAGTGTTAATCTGTTAATACAAGCCACTTAGTTATATATGCGTAGACGCACATTCGGACGTGGCGCCCGCATTAATTATTGATACGGACAACGATGGCTCTGGGGAAACTGTATGAGCCGTCCCGCGAGAAAACCAACGTTTTGGACTCGGCGTAAATCATCGACCCAGATCAGCCTAAGAATGCCACGCAAGGTAACCCGGACAGACAATGTTCGCCTCCTGTGGATTTTCTGTTTCAGGAATCATTACTTTATACCTCTATCCCCCTGAAATTTAATGTGTAGGCCCGGATCATTCTGCACGGACTGCGCAGGCTGATCTGTGTCGATATATTACGCAGAGGCCATGATGTTGTTTTTCTCGCGGGACGGCTCATTTATTGTATGTGAAAAATGGTTATTGGTGGTTCAAAGAAATTCAGCAGACAAAAACGGCATTCGGAAGTCATTGTAAATCAGCACGGTGTTTGCAATCATTGCTCTGGTCCAGCGATAACTACAGTCATACTTTAACCCTTCCCAAAATACGACATATTTGCAGCATACGACTATGAAAACATTAAGAATCTTTTTGAAACATTTCTGAAAATGAAGGTATAATTACTGAAAAGAGTTGAAAACGTTGTGGCAAAAGTTTTGTCACGATGTTTTCAAATGTCGTATGCTGCAGATGCGTATATAGAGAGAGTTTATTTCAAATACATTAGGCAATATGCCCATGCGTACACAAGCAATAAAACACTTTATATTACAATAGTCAAAGATCATACATAATATCAATTAATACAAATACTAATACATGTTTTTGTAATTATCAGTTCAAATACAATACATATAGAATTTTAAGCGTGAGAGAGTTCACATAATTATCCATAATAAGTGTAGTATGTTACATCTATAGCCTTAAATACGTACATTGCTAATTTGCTAATATATATATGGAAAAGGGTTAATGAATTATGCGTTTTCAACAGCATGTAAACCATAACTCTGATCTGCAATGTTCACTTGGACCGTCTGAATGATGGAGGGGTAGAACGTCCGCATCTGTTACTGAAAGTCGCGGTTTCAATTCACGGCCGGGTCATGCCAAAGACTGTAAAACGTGTAGTTATATCTTTCCTTCCTTGACGCTCGGGACGGTGGGGTTAACATAACGACTGACCCGCTAGTATTTACCCAGTAAATTCCCTGGCAAAACTGAACAATTGTTGAAAGCGGCATTAACCCTTTCCCTCATACGACAATTCTGCAGCAGACGACTTTGAACATATTTTGTCAAAAAATAGAAAATCTCTATAATTGATGGATAACCTTTGACTAAAAGTGGAAAACATTGTGGCAAAACGAGAAATTGCTCGTTTTGAGCAATTTCTTCTTTTATCACTATGTTTTCAAAAAGCCGTCTGCTGCAGAGGAGTCGGAAAGCGTCGATATGAGGGAAAGGCGTTAAAACCAACTAATAACAATGTTCGCGAATTAGAAACTTGAGTAAATCCATATTTATTTTGATCCTGTTAAATAACTCATTACTTCAAATTCTTAAACATATAAAATAGCAAAATGGAAAGCTCTGGACAAGTAAAGGTAATATTTCGAAACAAAGCAGAAAATATTGTGGAAAATGAGACACTACCAATTCATCATAAATTCCGTTTCACGAGAAAATCAACATTTTACTCTGCGTAATGTATCGACCCAGATCAGCCTGCGCAGGCTAATCTGGGCCGACACATTCCTTCTCAGGGGGATAGAGGTATAGAGTAATGATTCATGAAACAGAACATCTAAAGGAGGCGAAAAGTGTGTATCCGGGTTAGCCTGTGCGGCATGTTAAGGCTGATCCGGGTCGACACTTAAAGCCGACTCCACAATGTTGGTTTCTCGAGGAACGACTCATATTTGGTTTCTCTGCCTGACATAGAAATAGATGGCTTGTTTCCAGTCTAAATGTTTATGAATATGCACCGCGAGCGACTGACGCCGTTAATGTTCATCAATGATGTATACATTTCTGTTTATCAGCCGAAACGAGACACTCACAGACTGACATCGCCATCAAGGCGCCTGCTTTAATTGGTCAACCATAATCGCCGAGATAAAACAAATGGACTTGTCCGAATTCTGAACTACAAACAAACTATACAAAATTGAATAAATTATATTGAAAATGAAATGTTAGGTAAAAAAAATATTTGGATTACGATTTACATTAGGAGTTAATTTTGATTTTGATTGTTATTCAATTAAATGGGCTCTATTATCAATTCCTGCAACAGACGATTTTTGGCGTGTCCTAAGGCATGCGACGTTTTGAAACATTTTTGAATATGTGGGAAATTGTATTGTTTCCATGTATGTAGCAAAATGTTAAACCCTTTTCTAGATACAGACGCTTTCTGACGCATCTACAGTAGCTGATTATTAGAAACAATAAGGCAAAAGGAGGAATTGCTCATAATTTAAACTGTATTTGATATTTAGACTATATTTATGTTTTCAAAGTAGTCCGCTGCAGATGTCGTTGTACATGAGAAATGTTTAAGGAGGGCAAGATTACTTCAAAATACGAAGGAGCATTTTTATTATGACCCGACAGATTCTATCAATGATTTATTCATTTCTGCTAATCAACCTTTACAAGACACTCGCATGCGAAAGTCGCCACTTTGGCGCCAAATATTAATTGGTCAACATAAACCCCCGCGGAGCTATAACGATTATGTCTTATATTACTGGAACCGAACTGGTGGAGTAGTTTGCTCGCGGGATTTGTAACCGAGACACCTGGATGGATTCGATCTGTGCTCGTGACAGTGTGGTATTGGTGATTCACAAAATGTTTATGTAAAAGTGTTATGTCGCTAAGAGATTATAAAATACTGTTAAAAACGACATTAATTAACTAAGATCTATATAAACTCTCCCACATACATATTTTGGCAGAGACGAAGATCTTCGGCTTTTCTGGAAAACGAGGTTTTCAAGGAATTGGTTCAAACATTTAGTTTCGGTCATTAAATGATCAAAGAGAATCAACAGACGAAACTCGACATGTTGGCGGCCTCGTTAATTAGTCATGGATTGTTCGATGTTTGAACTACGTATCGGCCCAATATCATAATTATGTGTTTATAATAATATATTTTTTCAAATGGTTTTGTTTTGTATGTTTATATGGTGTTTTACGCCGCTTTCAACACGTTTTCAGTTATATAACGGCGTTTCCTGGGTACTTCTACTGATCTAGTTATCAGAACACCATCGTGTAAGTCGTAATGCTAACCCCCACAATCCTGGTGGCCAAGAAGAGAATGCCATTACTACCCTGTGTGTAGCTTCGGTATGATCCCGCCGTGATCGAACCTGCCACCTTTTAGACCCAATGCGGACTCTTTACCACTACATAAACAACGTAAAACGAAAAGCCGAACTTCGTGACTTAACTCTTTCAGCAACACAGGCAATATTGAGGTTTTTGCAAACAATGCAAATTCAAGTGAGTCAGCTCGTAACGAGCTGTCTCACCTGAAATCAGCATTGTTTGCCTTTTAGTTATCAATATAGTCGAAAACTTTTATACATTGAGAAATGGACACATCCAATTTTGAACATGGAAGAGTCTACTTTAAACAATTCGGCGCTGAAAGAGTTAACAACCAGCAGTCAATGAAATGTTTCCTCGTTTTCTTCAGAAAGTGAGTTATAACCAGGCCCCGGGTGGATCATCCTTACTTCCGGTACGCATTCGTCACCGGCGTAACAGTCGACATGCTATCCTCATAACGTATAACCGAAATTAGTTCCCAATCACAAGTCTCAATCAAGACCGACCCAAATATCGTCACGTGAATACAAACTACGGTAACTGCCTTTTGACTGTATTATGTTACCATAGTTTTGCACTCTGGTAACGATATGTTCAACATAATGTCTTATCACTATGAAAGTAGACTGCGAGACCTCAACAAAATGTCTCTTTTTCCCACAACATTCTCCGGACTTCTTTCAAAATAATAACCTTTCTACAAATGCCTTAAGGTTTAAAACGGGAAAAACAAATAACACACCAAGTATTTTTGTAACTTCTTTCGGTTAAAACTTCATTAACCCACATTAAGAAACATCAAACATGTTAATTTAAAATTAGATTATTTTTAAAACTACTAATATTTTATCGCGCCACACGAGAACCGACCTACACAGTTTACAACGTCAAAATGTCTAGATGCACATCTCTCAAACTTTACGATGTCCGGGACCATTAATTAAGAAAACTAAGCAATATTTCAACGACAGGCTGGCGTCAAAGCCAAAATGACACGTTGGCATGGGGATGTACTGGTAAAGTATGGCGAACATATTCGGGTATTTAATGGCGAGTACGTAGAACTCCAGCTTTAACCCTTTCGACGCATCTGCAGCAGACGATTTTTGAAAACAATGTGACAATTTCATAATGAGCAATTTCCCCATTTGCCACGATGTTTTGAACTCTATTCAATAACTATATCATCATTTGTAGAAATTTTCCATACTTTTGCCAGGCTTTTTTCAAAGTCGTATGCTGCACATTTCCTATATGTGGGAAAGGATTAATTAATAAAAACTTCAAATTATTACCACGGTAGTCGAAAACATCATTAAGGAGTCAATAATCGCCTATCTTGGTCGCCATCAAGAAAGAAAGATCGTAAGAAAGTTGAAATTAGCGTCAGATCAAAATGGAGCAATCAATTTCATTCGACTTTACAGTTATGTATTCGTAAATAGGGGTACAGGTCATAGGGGTCTGACTTTTGATCATGGGATTCGCCGTGATATTTACATGGACATTTATTTGATAAGACTAAATGTTATCGATAAACAGTGCGCATGTCTTCCTTCATTAGTCGTATCATTGAAGTAAAGTCCCATTACGTCGACGTTCGGATGATTTTAAATGTGTAGGGCTGGTACTAATCAGAGAGGATATTTTACCAAATTCTTCTTGTGCTATAAACATTTCGTCAACAGCTTGAATGGTTGAATATAAATATGACAGACAGGACATGGACCCAGGTTCATTTGGAAATGTGCTGAGGTCATAAAGTATGAAAGGTATGTTACCAATAGCGCGGCGCCTATTCCCCCATACAACATTTTTTCAGCTGGAGATGTTAAAAACATCTAGACAGACATTAAAAAAAGTCTCTAAATATGAAATTATAATTAGTAAATAGAGTTGAAAATATAGAGACAACTGGAGAAATTGCCCATTATGAGCGATTTCCCCTTTTGACACAAAAACATCAAGGTTAAAGTACAAAAAAAATCAATATAAATTAAAATATGATTTTAATTATTTGGAGTTGAAGAAACATTATTACAAAACGAGAACTTGCTGATGACTACATTTTCCTTTTGACACAGGGGCGTAGCTTGGCATTACCCAATGTGTAGGCCGTCTCGTGAGAAAATCAACATTGTGGACTCAGCGTAAAGTATCGACCCGGATCAGCCTAAGCATGCCACACAGGTGTACCCGGATAGACACTTTTCGCCTCCTGTGGATTTTCTGTTTCAGTACTCAATACTCTATCTATCCCTCCTTAGACGGAATGTGTCGGCCGGATCAGTCTGCGCGGACAGCGCAGGCTGATCTGGTCGATACATTACGCAGATGTGTATCGCCGCAGCTGCATTTTCGGGCATTTTTAGAATATAAAAAAATGTGTAGGCACGTACCTACAGTGCCTAACAGGAGCTACGCCCCTTGACACAATGTTTTTCAACTCCATTCACTTAATCATATGTTATATCTGTATATGTACAGAGGTGAACAGGATATTGTAATACATATCAACAACACCATCTCCGACTATGACGCGACATTTTACCTTTTTGTAAAGTTTGTATTTTTAATAATCGCGACAGCTTATCTGGAGAAATTTCTGAATAAGCATAGTTTTCCTAGAAATGCAGGCAAAACGTAAGTACTGTATCGTCTGATCATACAGAACCAAAACGGGACATTTGGATTTGAATTGTGATTTTAATATTTGATAGCGAAGTCTCTCTTGGTTAATCCTTTCTCACAAACACAAGTCTCTCTTGGTTAATCCTTTCCCACAAACAGGCGCCTTTTGACGTATCTTCAGCAGACGACATTTGAAGACAGTGTGGCGACATTATAAATTGCTCTGTACTCAATACGGTTCAATATTACGTTTTTTCCAATATATTTGCCGATTATTTTCTTCTGTGGTCTGCTGTAGATAGTTTGTATGTGGGACAGGGTTAATTAGCATTTATATATTGCTGCTGATATATGTATCTCCTATTTGAAATATTCACATTTCTGGCGAGTCTTGAACCCGTTTCATAACATATAAACCTTTCTCTGTACAGTACGACTAAATACAATTAAAATATTTCTTTTCAAACACATTATGACAACGATAAGTTATGCATATACTACATTGTAGCTGTCCGATCATATACTACATTGTAGCTGTCTGATCATATACTACATTTTGCTGTCTGATCATATACTAAATTGTCTGATCATCAGATGCATTCACACCTTTAATGTTCTCATTTATACCAGTCAGCGCAGACCTTTGGTATTTCTAAGAAATCGAGAGACTTCTCCATTTGACACAACGTTTTCAACTGATTTCAGTAAATTTACCTTCATTTATATTTGGAGATGTTTTGTATTTTTGCCTCGCTGCTTTCATAGCCGCCTCCATAGTCCTCTGCTGTAGATGTGCTGTATTTAGATGTGTTGTATTTAGATGTGTTGTATTTAGATGTGTTTTATTTAGACGTGTTGTATTTAGATGTGTTGTATTTAGATGAGTTGTATTTAGATGTGGTGTATTTAGATGTGGTGTATTTAGATGTGGTGTATTTAGATTTGTTGTATTTAGACGTGTTGTATTTAGACGTGTTGTATTTAGATGTGTTGTATTTAGATGTGTTGTATTTAGATGTGTTGTATTTAGACGTGTTGTATTTAGACGTGTTGTATTGTGTTGTATTTAGACGTGTTGTATTTATATGTGTTTTATTTAGATGTGTTGTATTTAGGAAAGTGTTTGTGACGAGTCAGATTAGATGGTTTGCATGTAGAGTTCTGTTTTGTGAAGCCTCTCAAGCATGTATACTAATCATTAAACGACTGTACGCTAAGAGGAGACCCTGATCTGTTTGCGATTCAAGAACGAAAAGCTTACGTTTTGCTTGTCGAACTCCTGACGAATTTCACAAAGTCAACTCTGTCGTGTTGGAAATTGAACCGACAGAAAGTTTGTCTAAGGGGAAAACAATGCATATTTCAGGAGAGACATCTTGTTACAAGCGGTCTCACCTGAATCTGCATTGTTTGCAAAATCCTTTAATTGCCTTGGCAGCGAAAAGGGTTAATCCTTTCATACAATCATATCTGCAGAAGACGACTTTTGAAAACATTGTGACAAAAGCATAATTTGCTCACAATGATCCATATCTCATTTAGCACAAGGTTTTAAACTATATTCACATGTGTTGTACGAGGAATAGTCATAAGGGTGAGTAGGATTTTCGGTCTGCAGATTTCATGAATGATTTATTTATTCCATTTTACAGTTTCTCATGAAGGATACGTTTTTTGTGTGTGTGTGCATAATTCCATTTTACCGTTCATTTGGTTTCATGCATCCACCCAGTCTCCGTCTCAACGAGCAACAACGTCTGAGCGTATAAAGATGTACGGGTCATTGAAAAATGGTGTCGCGTTACTAGTCCAGCATGAGACTACACTGCGTACGTTTTTGTCAGAATGTTAACTTTTTTCCCGTATGCAGCAAAACATCCAGTCCAAAAAATGGGAACTTTCTATAAACATTTTTTCTGATTTTGATAAAGGTAAAAACATTGTTTCAAAAGAAGACATTTCGTATGAGAAGCAATGTATGCTATTGGCACAATGTGTTACAATGCTGCCTTCTACAAAGGCGTCAGAAAGTGTTTGTATTTTGGAAAGGGTTAAATGTGTGCGGTCAGTTAATGTTCCTGATAGACAGTGAGTATGCACAGGCCAGTCTGAGTCTACACTTGAATAATAAGAGTCTGACAGAGGTCCATATAATTAGGGATAATTGGCTCTTTTTCCCACAATTTCTCTCTTATTATTACAGCGAACCATATGGTGTGGGTACTCAAAAGACTGAGACGATTCTTTTGAGTACCCACAACATAGGGTTAGAGGGTCAAATAAGGATTTTAGAATATGAAAAACGCCCCTTATCTAGAGCTCTGAAGTATGTTATCTTCGAATGACGCCGCTGAAATGGATTCGTTGATTGCAGTTAGTGAGTCAGTGATGAACAGACTGAGTGTCTTTAGTAAAAAAATGAATAAGTGAAATAGAGAATAACACATTTACTTATATACAAGCCTTTTCATTTAAAACTGTGTTTAATTAATACGCATGTTGTATTTAGTGAATGGTACGCTTTATTTGCTTTATTTATTTTGAAACTTTTCATTATAAAGCACGTGTCTCAAAATTAATAAAGTGCATACAGTGTAATGGCTAGAAGGATATGTTCTGTAAATAAATGAACAAACGAAATAAGAAGAAAACAGAAGAATAGAAAATCTTAAAATTGAATGAAATGTATCAAACGGCACCATGTATGTATGATCTAGTCTATAGGGGGAAACGTACAAGTTGGATTGATTGAACAATGTAAATCAGCCTGTGCATTAGTTGGATTAATTGGGGTTTAACGCCGTTTTGAACAATTTCTCAATTATATCACGGCGGCCAGTTCACCTATTCATGCATTTCCTGGTTTTCTCACACCAGTACTCCACACAACAATCTTCCCAAGCAACAAAGACTAAGTCCATTGGTGGAAGACGAATGACGCATGTCGCATTGACTTTTATCAAACGTCGGAAAGAAAGTTGGCCGAGCCGGGATTCGAACTCACAACCCCTGGATTGACACCCCGCGTCGCTACCGACTGACCTACCGGGGCTCGGCTATTAGAATATTCTGTCAACTTGTGTATATTCTGATAAGACGGAACATATGTGCAGGCTCGTCCAGGCTAACATACACTGTGGAGAAATGTCAAATGAATACCTTTCCTCATGCACTGACTTATATGATTCAAGTTACAAGTTTATTTCACTCAGAACATACGTAGAAATGTAACAAGATGAACATTACATAACAACATATAAACAGAAAGAAACCAGATTAAAGAGCAGTTTATGGGCAAAGAAATATAATTAAGGGAAAAGATAGATGGGAAGAAAGTATATGTATGGTTAATCGCCCGGTGATTGTTGAACATATCTTAAAATGTAATTAATGAATTCATATATTTTGAATAGGATATTTTCTTCATTCTCATGCCTTTAGTATTACTTGACAACATTGAACTGATCGTGATCTTTTGATAATAAATATCTATATAACAACAGGTACTCCCATCAAACGAGCGATGGCTACTGCATCTTGTCACGTGACAATTGTATGCTTATTGATTTTTTATAGTTTGAGAAAATAACGGTTGAGTTCTGTTCTGTTCTGCAGCGAAGATTATGTCTGGTTTTAATGATTGGTTGATTGTTTGGGGTTTACGCCGCTTTCAACAATTGTTCAGTTATATCACGGCGTTTCCTGGGTAACTTACCATTACTACTGGTCCATGTATCCGGACACCAGCCAGTCAGTCGTTATGCTTACCCCCGCAACACTGAGCGTCAAGATGAGCAGTCATTACTACCATGTTTACAGTCTTTGGCATGACCCGGCCGGTGAACGAAACCGCAACCTACCGCACCCGTGGTGAACGCTCTACCACTACACCAACGAGGCGGTCTGGTTTTAATGAAATTGACAACCTGTCGTTAACGAAAAATTAGTGTTTTCAAAAGAAAAATCAAAACAAATCAGTTGCTATGACAATAGACATCTTTATTCAAAGTTCGAGATCGAATTGATTCTTTCACTGCCGAATTCCACAAAGTCAACTCTTCCATGTTTAAAATAGGACCATTCCAATTTTCGTCCAACATAACATTTGGTAAAATAAAATGTCTAAAAGGCAAACAATGCAGATTTCAGGAGAGACATAAATGAAGTTAACTATTTCACTGCCCAATTTCACAAAGTCAACTCTTCCGTGTTTAAAATAGGACCATTCCAATTTTCGTCCAACATAGCATTTGGTAAAACAAAATGTCTAAAAGGCAAACAATGCAGATTTCAGGAGAGACATAAATGAAGTTAACTCTTTCACTGCCCAATTTCACAAAGTCAACTCTTCCATGTTTAAAATAGGACCATTCCAATTTTCGGCCGACAGGAAGTTTGGTAAACATTAATGTCTAAGTGGCAAACAATGCAGATTCCATGAGAGACAGGTCGATATGAGCTGTCTCACCTGAAATCTGCATTGTTTGTAATAGCCATAACATTGCCTTTGATAGCGAAATGGTTAATAACTTAATAGTGTTGAGTAATATAGTTGTTTAACATATACTATATATAGCACACATAGTTACTGCGTACTTTACTAATGCATGTAAATAAGTAAGTATGGAAAATCACACGAACGGGAAAATCGGAAGGGTAAAAATGGATAATGAATTCAGCTTTCTGTCGCCCAGCTGCACTTTGTACGTACAGAGATATATTGATCGTGTCGTAGAAAAAATGACTCTAGCCGAGCAAGCTCATTCACGAGGATGTGATCATGTTTCAGAACCTTAAACTTTGAGTTGAATACATAGCTTTGTGTCATATTCATTTAGGTATTTAACTTGTATTAAAAGAAACGAAGGCACCCATTTACAGCATTGCGTACTGATATTAGGGCGTGTACTTGTAGTTTTCTCTTGTTGTGTTTCTGAATCCGATGTAGAAAAAAAAGTTTAAAACCAAAGTTCAAAGCACAA
Source organism: Serripes groenlandicus (assembly GCA_031761405.1). NCBI lineage: Eukaryota > Metazoa > Mollusca > Bivalvia > Cardiida > Cardiidae > Serripes > Serripes groenlandicus. Next base: position 117,334,342 of record JASEVX010000004.1, read on the forward strand.
ATTCTTGTTCAACCAGAAACTTGATAGATATTGAAACTAATTATTGACCATTTAGGATATGTGATACTCTAAAACAATGATCTTTTAGATGAAAGGAAAGACGAAATAAATGATATAGGATGAAAGCATTAAACCTTCGATGCATGCGCCATTTGTAAAGCTTCGAAAAGTGTTAGACATCCGTGCGATTATTTCTTTACTATATAGTGTAACCCTTTCCCTCATATAGACGCTTTCTGATGCCTCTGCAGCAGAATGCTTTTTGAAAACATAGTGACAAAAGAAGAAATTGCACAAGACGTGCAATTTCTTCTTTTGCCACAATGTTTTCCGGTTATCCATTTAATTACAGAGATTTTCTATATTTTTACAAAATATGTTTAAAGTCGTCTGCTGCAGAATTGTCGTATGAGGGAAAGGGTTAAAGAATATACGCATAAACCCCCTTTTTGATCCGACGCAGTTCAAAAGAGCATCAACCGGTCGCCTTTAGCAATTAGCACAAATCAATTATTCATCCCAGATCTAGCAGTACACCAGCCCACATGTCGCCAATTTCCATCTCATCCCTTCTCTGGTTGTGTACTTCTGTACCTAGATTTGGTATTGAGTTAATTAGATCACTGACTGGAGTTATTAACGATTTCAACTGTAGGTCGGTTATAACATCGACAAGTTATCAAAAATATATTTGTATCTCTGATCTTTTATGTACAAGTGATCCAAAAGAAATCCATGCAACTGCTGCCTTCCCATGTATATCTTTATGGTTCATCAGTCGCTATGACAGTTGTGAAGACACGATACATCGGGGATACTACTGCGACTATTTGAGCCCGTGCAGGCACGAGCATTTGCAGGTACAAGGTAGCATTTCTTCCCAGACGTTCAAGAATCAGCACCAGTAAACATACTTTTTTATGTAACTAAGGGATCAAATAGTCGCAGTAGTATCCCCGGTGTATCGTGTCTACAAACATGAAATAAATTAATTACACATGTATCGGTCCCAACAATATTCCAAAATAGTCCCCTTCTGGAGCACGAGGTCGACGGTTCGATTCCAAGTAGCGTCAGTAAGGTACGTTCTGATATATCAGGTTTGTGAGTTGCGATCTGAATAACAACAGTAACGAATGTCTCCATGTCTGGTGTCTGGTAAAACGTGATTCTGGGAATAACATGTGTGCCGGGCAAAGGTTTCTCAAATGACAGAAATGGCTGACACTGACAATAAAGGTAAAACGCTAGGAAAGTCATACACTTTACTTAACTTAATATTCTTGCAATTAATCGTAAATGTCAGTTAGTTAAATCAAATGTAAATATCATCCGTAACCAGCATGTTTGTGCCTTTAATGGTGCTGAACGCCAGAAAATAGAGAGTCAAAGTTTTAAAACTGATCAAAAGTTGTCTCGAAATATTAGAATCATAATTCTGGGATAAAATAAGAGTAATAATTTCACTTTCCGGTACCATAAACATTTAAATATTGATCGTTTTACTTCATTTTTACTGGGTAGACATACCCAGTAAGCCATATTTTGTACATTTTCATGACTTTCAATTGACAGTTTTTCAACATTTACTGCCAAAATGGTTTTGAACTACTTATTACTTACTTTGTTGTCTCAATTAGCAATATTTGCAGAAGTTTTAACATTTCAAAATGTTGATCTCCATGTGGAGTTCAGCACCTTTAAAATTGGCCGATAAAGTGTTGTACTTCAGGTGTGATGAGGTGCTTGATTAATGGCAAGACATTGTCTGGAACCAATTGGCGAGAAACGATTAATCAGTCGGTGCACTATAGAAACAATCCTGAACATCGTCCTTGATGAGTCTGTTAGTCTGTGAAGGGCGCCGGACAATCACCGGTAAACTGTAGAAACAATCCTGAACACCTTCCTTGATGAGTCTGTTAGTCTGTGAAGGGCGCCGGACAGTCACCGGTAAACTGTGGAAACAATCCCGAACATCTTCCTTGATGAGTCTGTTAGTCTGTGAAGGGCGCCGGACAGTCACCGGTAAATTGTAGAAACAATCCTGAACACCTTCCTTGATGAGGCTGTTAGTCTGTGAAGGGCGCCGGACAGTCACCAGTAAACTATAGAAACAATCCTGAACATCTTCCTTGATGAGTCTGTCAGTCTGTGAAGGGCGCCGGACAGTCGCCGGTTTATTGATTGCGCCGGACAGTCACCGGTTTATTGATTCGCCGTAACACTTAAATTACTTTGACTGGTCGCTTTACGAGTCTCGCGGGGATACATTAATGACTTTTAGTCGCGCGTGACTTGGTCAAGTCTCGCGGGGAATTCGCATTTACGTTTGTTTATTGTTATTAAAGGCATGGTTATTGACGATCTAGATCAGACTACGTGCTAGGGTTGTACTTTCTAATTGTTTGATATGTATATATATATATACCACGGATCATTGATAACACAAATTGAGGATATTCGTGGATCTCCCTTCAGCGTAAGATTTTGATGAATGAGAATGTAGCTACACTTCTAGTTTTATGGTTAAAATATTATTACATATTACATGGACCAGGACCATAAATCTCGAAGAGTTTTTGTTTATGTCAGGTCTTGTCTGATTAATCAAATCTCGACCGAGCACAAAATTATATTTTCGCGAAACGCGGTCACCAGAAAAAAAACAGCAATACGATATTTGCGACTAATTGTGTATGGACGTATTCAAATAGCCATAGTGGTATCATTCGTGTTTATAAGCTTCTAAACTATTATAATAGACTAATACATGTATTAGTAACTCCCGATATCGATTAGGTTGAGGCATCCGTATCGGGAGCTCGAGGTCGAACGTTCGATTTTCGTTAAACCCGGTTCAACAGGAAAATCAACATTACGGCATTTGCGATGAGTCTAGATTCAGACTAATATGTATGATCTGGTTCTACTCTTTTCAATAATTCTTCACAAACCAGAGTCAAGAAACAGCAGACAGATATCATAATGTCGACGGACTCCCCGTCGAATAAACGGCTTTTGGGACACAGATTTAATCCAACATAATGATTTATATATCACAGTTGTATCACTGCGACAGTTCACTTAGTCATGATCCCTAAGTAAACAAACCAGTACTAGGCTAGGAAAAGTGCCTTGACCAATGGCACTCCATCATGATCACAGCGCCGCGAATGAGGATCGAACGCGTGTTGCCCGGTTCCAAATCGCAGACGCTAACCACTAGGACACGATGGATTCCATGTTTTGTAAGAACGCTCTTATAACTGAACGTAAACGCGATTCCAACATTGCTAAATATGTATGCAGACCAAAAGGTTAAGCATACTATTAGTGGAGTATGTATATTTTAGTCAGCACTATTTGTTGTTATCTCTTTCTTTAGCCTGTTCACCACATACAACACATATGCAGAAGACTACAGCTGGAGACAATACAAACCTTTCTATGAATGGAAGTGTATTTACCGAATAAAGTTGAACATATTGTGGTAAAATTCAAAATTGCTCATTAATTTCTTCTTTTGCAACAATGTTTACTGGAAAACTCGTCAACAATCAGGTTTAATCTATGTTTAATTTTTCATGAAATTATAGTTTTTTTGGAAAAAAAAGACTCGTTTCTAAGGTGACCGAATATTATGTTAATAGTAGCGAGGAATAAATATAAGTACATGTAATTGTTCTATCAGACGATTGGCATTGGCTCTGATTTAAGTGTGGGAATTAAAACGAGATTTTTCTTTTTACCCTTTCCCTTATTTCTTTTCTTTGTATATCATAATGCTCAGCTTTGTATGATCTTCTTCATATATTGGAGGAAATAAAGATTATATATTTAAAAACTTGTTTTCCAATCCAAAACTTGTCCTTGAATGCGCACGCACCTCTTTGTTTATATTGTATCAAATATTGATAAAACAGTGTTTAAACTATAAGAAGCCGAGCCCCGGTAGCTCAGTCGGTAGCGACGCGGGCTGTCAATCCAGGGGTTGTGAGTTCGAATCCCAGCTTAGCCAACATTCTTGCTGACGTTTGACAAAAGTCAGTGTGACCTGCGTCATTCGTCTTTCACCAATGGGCTGTTTAACAGTCTTTTGGAAAAGCAGCCAGTTGCTTGGAAGGTATGTTGTGTGGTGTACTGGTGTGGGAAAACCAGGAAACGCATGAGTAGATGAACTGGTCGCCGTGATATGACTGAAAAATTGTTGAAAACGTCGTTAAACCCCAATCAATCAATCAAACCATTAAACTATTAAAAGCGATAGATTTGTTTTCCATGACGTTTAGGGTTGATAGCATATATAGCATTACGATTCTACCAGCACAAATTAACCCGTTCCCGCCTATAAGATACATTTTGTCGTATCTGCAGAAGACGACTTTTGAAAACATTGTGTCAAAAGGATAAATTGCTCAAAACGAGCAATTTCTCCTTTTGACACAATATTTTCAACCCTTTTTTCAGTAGCTATACCTTCACTTCTAGAGATTTTCCATAACTTGAGTAGATGTTTTCAATGTTGTCTGCTGCTGATTCGTTGTATGTGGGAAAGGGTTAACCGATCGGTTTAGTGCATTACCAAGAAATATTAAACTAAAATGGTATTGCATTTGTGTCGGAATGGCTTTGTGCAAGCCACATTGCCACGAGTGTACAGTCGTCATGATTTAGCGTAAACTTAGTCATCCGTGGACGAGTGTACACTCGTCGTGATTTAGTGAAAACTTAGTCATCCGTGGACGAGTGTACAGCCGTCGTGATTTAGCGTGAACTTAGTCATCCATGGATGAGTGTACAGTCGTCGAGATTTAGCGTGAACTTAGTCATCCGTGGACGAGTGAACAGTCGTCGAGATTTAGCGTGAACTTAGTCATCCGTGGACGAGTGAACAGTCGTCGAGATTTAGCGTGAACTTAGTCATCCGAGGACGAGTGAACAGTCGTCGAGATTTAGCGTGAACCAGGTCATCCATGGACGAGTGTGCAGTCGTCGTGATTTAGCGTGAACTTAGTCATCCGTGGACGAGTGAAAAGTCGTCGTGATTTAGCGTAAACTTAGTCATCCGTGGACGAGTGAATAGTCGTCGAGATTTAGCGTGAACTTAGTCATCCATGGACGAGTGTACACTCATCGTGAATTAGCGTAAACTTAGTCATCCTTGGACGAGTGTACACTCGTCGTGAATTAGCGTAAACTTAGTGATCGTAGACGAGTGTACACTCGTCGTGATTTAGCGTAAACTTAGTCATCCTTGGACGAGTGTACACTCGTCGTGAATTAGCGTAAACTTAGTTATCCGTGGACGAGTTAACAGTCGTCGTGAATAAGCGTAAACTTAGTCATCCGTAGACGTGTGTACAGTTGTCGTGAAATAGCGTAAACTTAGTCATTCGTAGCCGAGTGTACACTCGTCGTGAATTAGCGTAAACTTAGTCATCCGTGGACGAGTGTACAGTCGTCGTGAATTAGCGTAAACTTAGTGATCCGTGGACGAGCATACAGTCGTCGTGATTAAGCGTAAACTTAGTCATCCGTGGACGAGTGTACAGTCGTCGTGATTAAGCTTAAACTTAGTCATCCGTAGACGAGTGTACAGTCGTCGTGAAATAGCATAAACTTAGTCATCCGTGGACGAGTGTTCACTCGTCGTGAATTAGCATAAACTTAGTCATCCGTGAACGAGTGTACAGTCGTCGTGATTAAGGTTAAACTTAGTCATCCGTGGACGAGTGTACAGTCGTCGTGATTTAGCGTAAACTTAGTCATCCGTGGATGAGTGTACAGTCGTCGTGATTTAGAGTAAATTAAGTCATTCCAGGACGAGTGTACAGTCGTCGTGATATAGCGTAAACTTAGTCATGCGTGAACTAGTGTAGAGTCGTCGTGATTTAGCGTTAGCTTAGTCATCCGTGGACGAGTGTACAGTCGTCGTATTTTAGCGTAAACTAAGTCATCCGTGGACGAGTGTACAGTCGTCGTGATTTAGCGTAAACTAAGTCATACGTGGACGAGTGTACAGTCGTCGAGATTTAGCGTAAACTTAGTTATCCGTGGACGAGTGTACAGTCGTCGTGATTTAGCGTATACTTAGTCATCCCTGGACGAGTGTTCAGTCGTCGTGATTTAGCGTAAACTTAGTCATCAGTGGACGAGTGTACAGTTGTCGTGATTTAGCGTAAACTTAGTCATCCGTGGACGAGTGAACACTCGTCGTGATTTAGCGTAAACTTAGTCATGCGTGGACGAGTGTACAGTCGTCGTGATTTAGCGTAAACTTAGTCATCAGTGGACGAGTGAACAGTCGTCGTGATTTAGCGTAAACTTAGTCATCAGTGGACGAGTGTACAGTCGTCGTGATTTAGCGTAAACTTAGTCATCAGTGGACGAGTGTACAGTCGTCGTGATTTAGCGTATACTTAGTCATCCCTGGACGAGTGTACAGTCGTCGTGATTTAGCGTAAACTTAGTCATCAGTGGACGAGTGAACAGTCGTCGTGATTTAGCGTAAACTTAGTCATCAGTGGACGAGTGAACAGTCGTCGTGATTTAGCGTAAACTTAGTCATCAGTGGACGAGTGTACAGTCGTCGTGATTTAGCGTATACTTAGTCATCCTTGGACGAGTGTACAGTTGTCGTGATTTAGCGTAAACTTAGTCATCCGTGGACGAGTGTACACTCGTCGCCATTCAGCGTAAACCTAGTCATCAGTGGACGAGTGAACAGTCGTCGTGATTTAGCGTAAACTTTGTCATCCGTGGACGATTGTACACTCGTCGTGATTTAGCGTAAACGTAGTCATTCGTGGACGAGTGTACAGTCGTCGTGAATTTGTGTAGACTTAGTCACCCTTGGATGAGTGTCGGTCGTCGTGATTTAGTGTAGACTTAGTCATCCATGGACGAGTGTACAGTCGTCGTGATTTAGTGTAGACTTAGTCATCCGTGGACGAATATACAGTCGTCGTGATTTACCGTTGACTTAGTCGTCCGTGGACGAGTGTACAGTCATCGTGATTTAGCGTAAATGATGGTTAATATGTTAAATTACAATGAATTGAAAAAAAAAATGCATTTGCATCGAAGACGAAATGAAAACCTCAAATGTTTGCTTTCTTCGGACTTATTTTTACCTGAAATGATATTTTAAATGTCAATCCCCTTATAAAAGCATGATAACACCTGGAATGTTCAAAAATACAATTAATAACATTTCGACGCAGATTTGAAAACATGATAAACATATTTGTCTTTTTCCGTGACGTTTATAAAAAAGAATATGAACAACAAAGGCAACATGCGTCGTTTTGTATAAGGGAAAAAATTAGATGAATGAATATTAATCGATGTAATCTTTGCTTCTTACTACTTTTAAAGGCAACTTTTTCTGGAATAAATCATAATTACGTTGATATCAAAGGCAGTAGCATAAAGCGAAGTTGCCAAATTAAATGTGGATTTTGAAAACTAGTGAAAGTTTATGAGGCGTAGATTATTCGCATCAGAGCCCTCTAAGCATATATCCGAACGTTAACTGTGTTAACCCTTCCCCTCATACAGACCACAATGGGCGTCTTTGCAGCAGATTACTTTAAACATTATATGATCTTTATTTCCTCCAATATATGAAGTTCATACAAAGATGAAATTTATGATATAAAAAAGAAAAGAAAAAAAGAAAGGTTACAATTTTTTTTCCACACTTATATCAGAGCCAATGCCTATCATCTGATAGAACAATTTGAAAACATTCGTAGGACAGAATAAATACACGGAAGAAGAATTCAAGTTGGATGAATATACATCAAGTGTAAGAAATGCAGGAGATGAAAATTTTCTTATTGATAAATGCATTCTCACTTGCAACCCATACACAATCTAATGATATTAAATAATTTGGAGAAAGTCCTGATGTGGTACAGGATGACTATATATTAATAAAACCATACTTCCACTTCCTGAAATATAACACATGTCCCCCAAAGATGTCTTCTAAACAATTATATTACCAACAGAAGCGTGGGGCGAGCAGCACGAGTGACTCGCTTGTTTCAAGATAAATGGACCAGTATATTTCTTTTAAACATATAACATCCCTAATTTTTGTTCAACTGTGTATTAAAACCATACTTCAACTTTCTCAAAGACATCTTCAAGGCAATGGTGTTACGGGCAAGCAGTACAAGTGACTCTCTTGTGTCAGAATAAAAGAACCAGTAGTACTGGTAACTTATCCAGGAAACGTCATGATACTGACAAATTGTTTGAAGTGGAGGAAAACACCAAACAATCATTCACACAAATCTTCAAAGCAAATCGGCGATCGATCTCTGGCCATCAGGCTCTAGCCGGTACACCTTTAATTTGGTATAACCTGAATGCTCATTAAACAAAATCCCTCTATTGAGCCATGGTTGTGAGTTCGAACCCCAGCTCGGCCAATATTATTTCCGACCTGTGACAAGCGTCATTCGTCTTCCACCAATGGGCTAACATTGTCTATGTGGGAAAGCTAGTTGATTTGAAAGACAGACCTGTGGAGTACAGGTGAACACATGAGTAGGTGAACTGGCCGGATTGAAATGACGGAAACATTGTTGAAACCGGCGTTAAATCTCAATCAATCAACCCGTCTGATGAAAACATTTTAATATTTATTAAACTGCCGAATTTCACAAAGTCGACTCTTCCATGTTGAAAATTGGACCACTCCATCTTTTATCCATCAGGACATTTTGTAAAATGTAATGTCTAAGTGAATCCGCATTGTTTGCAAAAGCCTTTAACTGCCTTTGGCAGCGAAAGGGTTGAACAAAATCCGCCTGTTGAGAACATTTGAAATGTCACCCATAGTTGTATAAGGATGAAATCGACAGCGTATATTTTGTATTATAATAGTCCGCATCAAAACTCTTACACATTAATGTGAACCCTTTTTCAAGTTGGCGCAATGTAGAGTTATATAAACATTTAGAGTAAGTGTACCTTGCTATTCAAATCTAAATCAAAATATCATTTAATTATAAGACCAGGAGTAAAGAAAAGTAGCCATTATGTGACAAATATTAACAAAATAGTAGTCGGTACATTTATAAAATGCCAAATTAGTTTAAAGTTTAATTCAAAATATCTTAGTTTGTTTCTAAGGTAAAGGGAATTTAATAAAGTCGATAGGTCATAAATCCCAGGTTTAATGGTAGTATATTCAATTTTAAACCCGAAATGGTATGCCATTCGATTTGTAATTGGTTTTAATGAAGATATTACAATTTAAGGTACAGAACCCATGAAATTTAGAACCCTTCTTTTCAATAAAAACGCCTTTTTTTAATAAAGAGCTGCAACAGGTGGGCTTTGTTTCAAAATATGTGTTTGAAAGGGAAATCTTTCTTTCAATGAGTAGCTAAATCTCTTATAGCTCTCTCTGTCGAGTCTCGGTAGCTCAGTCGGTAACGACGCGGGCTGTCAATTCAGGGGTTGTGAGTTCGAATTCCGGATCGGCCAACTTTCTTTCCGACGATTGACAAAAGTCAATGCTTCATGCGTCATTCGTCTTCCACCAATGGGCTAAGTCTATGTGGAAAAGAAGCCAGTTGCTTCGGAAGATTGTTGTGTGGAGTACTGGTGTGAGAAAACCAGAAAATGCATGAGTAGGTTAACTGGCCGCCGTGATATACGGCGTTAAACCCCAATCAATCAATCAATCAATCAATCAATCTCTTATAGCTCTCAATCGTTAATTTCAAATCCTGAATGATCATCTTATATTGAGCGGCGTTCTGCAAAACATAACCGTAAGGTTGTTGCGGCCAATGTAGATCCAGATCAACCGAAGCATCCGAGCAGTCGGATCTGACTCGTAACGGTTTACCAATTAATCATACAAGAACTTGTAAAGCGATGTCCATTTAGAAACCTAGCATGGACGGACAGGGAAGTGCTTCCGCACGTGTACTAATAAAGTATATTTGGGTTTTTGCAGAGAACCACTCATATTAAACAACAGTATTCTGTATTAATGACTGAAATGGTAGTTTAAAAGGTTCATAACATAACTCACAACAGTCGTCTATATGGTGTATAGACCTAGCGAACTCACAACAGTCGTCTATATGGTGTATAGACCTGGCGAACTCACAACAGTCGTCTATATGGTGTATATACCTAGTGAACTCACAACAGTCGTCTATATGGTGTATAGACCTAGCGAACTCACAACAGTCGTCTATATGGTGTATAGACCTAGCGAACTCACAACAGTCGTCTATATGGTGTATATACCTGGCGAACTCTAACAAGCCATCTATATGGTGTATAGACCTAGCGAACTCACAACAGTCGTCTATATGGTGTATATACCTGGCGAACTCAAACAAGCCATCTATATGGTGTATAGACCTAGCGAACTCATAACAGCCGTCTATATGGTGTATAGACCTTGCGATCTCACAACAGCCGTCTATATGGTGTATATACCTAGCGAACTAACAACAGCCGTCTATAAGGTGTATAGACCTGGCGAACTCACAACACCCGTCTATATGGTGTATAGACCTGACGAACTCACAACAGCCGTCTATATGGTGTATATACCTGACGAACTCACAACAGCCGTCTATATGGTGCATAGACCTGGTGAACTCACAACAGCCGTCTATATGTTGTATAGACCTGGCGAACTCACAACAGCCGTCTATATGATGTATAGACCTGGTGAACTCACAACAGCCGTCTATATGGTGTATAGACCTGGCGAACCCACAACGTTACGCTATAGTTTGATAGACGTGACGCAATAGTTTGCTAGACGTGACGCTATTGTTTGCTAGACGTTACGCGATAGTTTGCTAGACGTTACGCTATAGTTTGATATACGTTACGCTATTGTTTGATAGACGTGACGCAATAGTTTGCTAGACGTTACGTTATAGTTTGATATACGTGACGCTATAGTTTGCTAGACGTTACGATATAGTTTGATAGACGTGTCACTATAGTTTGATAGACGTGACGCTATATTTTGCTAGACGTTACGCTATAGTTTGATAGACGTGACGATATAGTGTTATAGACGTTACGCTATAGTTTGCTCGACGTTACGTTATAGTTTGCTAGACGTTACGCTATAGTTTGCTAGACGTTACGCTATAGTTTGATAGACGTGACGCTATAGTTTGATAGCCGTGACGCTATAGTTTGCTAGACGTTACGCTATAGTTTGATAGACGTTACGCTATATTTTGATAGACGTTACGCTATTATTTGATAGACGTTATGCGATAGTTTGCTGGACGTTAAGCTATAGTTTGCTGGACGTTACGCGATAGTTTGCTAGACGTTACGCTAATATGTTAATAGGCAAAGCCTAGGTCGTGTGAAAGCAAGAACAATTAATTAAGCACTGTCTGTCCCCCAACAAGAAACAAATTAATAGGCAAATTGTAGAAATTTAAGTTACAAAAACAGAATTTGAAAAACATATGGAAAAAAACGAAACTTAGCATGCATTTAAGTTTAATTTGTACATATCTGTTTTATTTTTTATTAGGTCAGGATTGTAATAGACTGTAAGATTTCCAAGGATGTTGATGGAAAACAACACTAGAAGGCATTGAAGAATGTTCTGATTTATTTTTACAAATGCCAGTTATTTGTAAACTAGTAATACATATATAAATTGAAAACTGACTCTTACCATGGTTGATTGAATGACTTGCGCTTAACATTACTCCACACAACAATCTTACAAGGCAGATGGCTAACTTTGCATGATCTGGCTGAATGTATAATCTTGAGACAATTTAAGATGACTGAGAAAAATGTAATTTTTGACAAATATTTTCAAAAGTCCCATTTATATATGATGTATGTTGGAAAGGTTAAAGTTTAGCCGGCCTTGTCTGATGTAAATTACTTGATTTCTGTGACTAATCCGAATACATTGTCGGAATGGTGTAATTGATCCAAAATGAACATATCCAAAATGAACAATATGTTCCTATTCAACAACATTTTCACTTTGAACACCTATCTCCTTTTCTGGTTTTTAATTTGTAAAACATGAAAACAGCATCAGATTATTTGTTAATAAGTACCAGACTTAGTGTCAACAACAGTTACTGAATATATATACATGTATCTGAAATATGTTGTTTGAAAAAAAAATGGATAATATAAGATCTGATCAATATATTCAATATACATTTTATTGCATAAAACAATAAACAGTATGTTTATAGCAAATAAAGAAATTATAAAAAGTACAAACAGAGAAATGGATTTTCCAGAAGAATTTGCAATAATTTAACATTGTTAGTGATCATGTTAAAATTGCTCTATTATAAAAATATGATGTATAAATTTCGTTAAAACTTTGATATTAGAACGGTTATCAAAGCTGGATCAATCCTTGAACATGTACAGATTCTCAGAGTTATCAATGTTGATAACCATTCCTTTTTTTAATTGTTATTGCTCAATTATAAAAGCTTTTGAAAAGGGTACAGGGAGTAAACTATTTTCACTAGAAGCCTGGATAAAAATGTAATAAGTGTTTAAGTAAGACAACTCCCCACAACATAATTGTTTCATGTATACATTGTTAAGTTTAGTTGCCTCTTTCAAAACATGTACCTGCTGAGATTTGATCTTAGAACTCTTGTTAGACCAGGTGTTTTACCATTAAACTACAGTATAGGTTTTTATTTTGAGCAGCAGTTCATGAAAATATGTGTACTTTTATTACCAGTAAAGTATAAGAATTTTTTTGTTACAATGATTGTATACCAATTTAAATTTTACCATTTCTATTGTATAGATTATACAATTTCACACAGAAAAATGGATTTCACAATAAATTACATAGAAAACAGATACATTTCTGTGGTATTTCAGTTATATCAGAGGACAGAACACTTATGTGAGGTCACTGGGTGACTAACATAACTGACATTAATTATGAACTGCCTTATAGCCTTTTTCTGTTGAAAAACAGATTACGTTTTCTTTATTGTTCAACCAAAATGTTTATACAAATTTATTTGAATAAAAAGTATTTTGAGTGTTTGTTGAATTTAAAAAGAGATTGATCCTCTTTATCTACAGATTTCAATGCTCAGTTTGTTTTTACCTTATTTGAGTTTGATATAGTTAGTGTACATTGCCCTGTTTCATAGACGGACCTAAATCGGTGACCGTAAAAGGCTTTTATTTTGCATTTGCTCTTCAATTTGAAGAGTTCTATGACATCATTGGTTGTTGTGCTCCCAAGTATGAAAATAGTGCTGTCAATAGATGTTGAATCTTTTTCAAATATTGTTTGAATACATACATGCAGAGTATTTAAAATAACCTAGTGAAAATAATGTTTAAATTCTTAGTACCAAGTTTGTCCAATCTGATCAATAAACACATTTTGGATAAAAAAAAAAAGAAGGAAACTACTAGAAATTCAGCCTGTTGAAAGAAAAGTAAAGTGTTTTACTGATAGCCCCCATATGACATCATTTCTTTTAAACAATCATGACTCATTTGAGTTTGATCAATAAACACATTTTGGTTAAAAAAAAGATGAATCTACTAGAAATGCAGCCTGTTGAAAGACAAGTAATGTGTTTTATTGATAGCCCACATATGACATCATTCCTTTAAAACAATGGACTCATTTGAGTTTGATCAATAAACAAATTTTGGATAAAAAAAAATATGAAACTAGATCTACTAGAAATTCAGCCTATTGAAAGAAAAGTTATGTGTTTTACTGATAGTCCACATATAACATCATTTCTTTAAAACAATAGACTCATTTGAAGGCATGAAAGTGTTTTCCTCTCTTTCAGGTTGGAGGATATAGACATTAAGACATTTACTATGTATACCCCAAAATCAGGGTGAACTGATTCTGGTCATACTTTCATGATTTGACAAAGACTAGGTCATAGACATAAACTGTTAAACTGTACAATGTAAAAAAATAATGTAAATTGAAGGCAAATAATTTGAAATTGACTGTAGTTTTGTTTGTTTGCTACATTTACTGCAATAAATAGATAAACGTCTTAAAGTCAATACAACTAGACAGTCGAAGATATGATAGTTTTAATAGCTATTTTCTTGAGTGGAGTCAACATTTGACAAGACGGCTTCGGCTTCAAATGACAGATACAGTCATAAACGATACACACCATGTGACGTCACGCGATGTGACGAAAGCATCGTGGATCGTTCCCAACAGATATATAACAAATAATTTAGAAATGAAGTTATATTTTTAAGCAAATTATTGATATAATAAATAGCTTACCTTGAAATGAAGCTATGCCGATACAGAAACAGAATTGTTCGTCCTTTTCAGTTAAAATAATATCCGAGGCCAGTGTAACGAACGATAACTTCCGTTGAAATTATTTACAATCTTTTTCAAGTGTTTATTGCTTCTCTATATTGCAAAGATATAAAATCCATGAAATAATGATGACAGGTACAAAAGAATAGTCGACTTAGCCTTCATAAAGTCCTTCCAGTGAATGAAATCCATTTGTGACGAGTCAAACTATCTTTTCCTACCATTCCTGTCGTTTTCCTTTTGTTATTTATTTATTACTTGCCTTACAATGACGTTACTTTTCGTTGCAATGACGTCACATTTGGCAATCTCTATTACATAGGCGCTCTCACTCTCTATTACATAGGCGCTCTACATTCACCAGTAAGACCGGAAGCAAAATGGCCGAAAAAAAGTGCTATGGGGTTGAGATTTGATATGTGAAAAACAGTAAGATTGTACTGAATTCTCGTTGTTTTGATCTCGTATGATGTGTTCGTACGTGTAACCTATAGGCGTGCTTCGCTCGAGCCTTCGGCTCAAGCTTTCACACGTATAATTTGCTTTATTATACCTCACGTGACTTTGTAATGTAAAATTCTCATATACTCAGCATGGGCAATTTCTCACTGTCTCAGGCTAATAGTACGTTTTTGACCGGCTAACTGTTACATGGCACACGCGTTAAAATGTCGGTTATGCACGTGCATGACGTCATTTCAAACAATAACGTCACCTTTTAGACGCATGTGCCATGTAACAGTATATTAACCGGTATATTAACCGGTATATTCATATGTGTGTAGTAGATCTACCCATTTTCACCGCCCCAACAAAGGTACAGAATAAATTGAATAAACGTGTAATTTTGTTCGGTATAATAAAATAAATATTGCATGGCTTCCTGTGACAGTACATATTGTCAACATTCGGGTTACAGTATTTTCCTCATGTTTATAATATATACTGTCACATGCCATGCAATATTTATATAATACGTTACGCTATAAATTTCTAGACATTACGCGAAAGTTTTTTAGACGTTACGCGAAAGTTTGTTAGACGTTACGCGATAGTTTGTTAGACGTTACGCGATAGTTTGTTAGACGTAACGCGATAGTTTGTTGACGTAACGCGATAGTTTGTTAGACGTTACGTGATAGTTTGCTTAACTTAACGCGATAGTTTGTTAGACGTTACGCGATAGTTTGTTAGACGTTACGCGATAGTTTGTAAGACGTTACGCAATAGTTTGCTAGACATTATGCGATGGTTTGTTAGACGTTACGTGATAGTTTGTTAGAAGTTACGCGATAGTTTGCTAGACGTGACGCGATAGTTTGTTAGACGTTACATGATAGTTTGTTAGATGTTACATGATAGTTTGTTAGATGTTACGCGATAGTTTGCTAGACGTTACGCGATACTTTGTTAGACGTAACGCGATAGTTTGTTAGACGTTACGTGATAGTTTGTTAGACGTTACGTGATAGTTTGCTTGACGTAACGCGATAGTTTGTTAGACGTTATGCGATAGTTTGCTAGACGTAACGTGATAGTTTGCTAGACGTTACGCGATAGTTTGTAAGACGTTACGCGATAGTTTGCTAGACATTACGCGATAGTTTGCTAAACATTACGCGATAGTTAATAGACGTTACGCGATAGTTTGATAGACGTTACGCGATAGTTTGCTAGACGTTACGCGATATTTTTTTGTTTGTGGTTTCGTGGTAAGTAAATCGACCTAAATTTGAACTGTTCGCAAATGTCTTGTTGTTTGTTTAACCTGGCCACCAGACCACATACATGGTTCATACAATATCTCCTTTTCAAACAACATTTAATTTACTAAATATGCTACAACTCACTGGAAACAGGTGTCCTATTTAGAAAGACGGTTAATAAAAAATTGTCGTCGAAAAGACAAAGATCATTAAATTAGGCGCTTATCTCTATTGTTTATAATCGTGAAGTAGTTGGCAAACATATCAGCCTACTTGAGGACTGTTGACTGTAGGGGGGACGCCGTGGGAAACGTCAGTGAAATAATAAGTAAAGTATTGTGCTATAATTTTTAAGGGCCTAGATAAACAGGAAACATCCCATTCATTTAAATAGTTTAGAGATAAAAATATTAACACATTATAAAACATGCAAGCAAGTCTCTGACTCGGATATAATGAACATTTGGACTTTGAGGGAATGTTTGTAACAGAAAAAAGGGGTTGAACTAATTCTCTGCTGATATGGCAATACTACTTTAATTTTAAGTATTGATGAAAGCTCCCGTCGACTGCCCTCCCCTCATGTTGTAAAAATTCCTTAACGTTTTCCCTGAAAAAGATGACTTTTGTGACCTCACTGATTGCCATCATTTCGAAGACTCATAAGTGTAACTTTTGACTAATCAAAACACTGGTAAGGGTTAAATGCAGATCACGGATTGCATGTGGTCAATGATTTACCGATCACAAAAGTTATTTAAATACACCTCCAAAAAGCACTTTGTTATGTCCATATTTTGAATAATATTGGAGTTGAAAACTAAATATCGTTTTTACTTTTTTACCAGGTGATCGTGGAATTGTTAACACACTCCTCGATGTATGGCATGTCAAAGTCAACATAAAGCCGCTGTATACCAATTCTAACTATGAGGATCGTCCAATTCTAACATCAAAGCAAAACAAAGCATCTGAATCTGCATTTATTGGTTATTTTAACTAAAATAAAATAATTGTGGCGTCATTGTCTTGCCTTGTTTGAAATATATTAAATCACGGTTCTAAATGATTACATGCATTGTATTAACACAAGAACAGTAACATTGTGCTGTTGTGTCTATAATTTAGCTGCTATTCTTTATTCATATATCTGCTTACATTAACAAAAGAACAGTAACATTGTGCTGTTGTGTCTATAATTTAGCTGCTATTCTTTATTCATATATCTGCTTACATTAACAAAAGAACAGTAACCTTGTGCTGTTGTGTCTATAATTTAGCTGCTATTATTTATTCATATATCTGCTTACATTAACAAAAGAACAGTAACATTGTGCTGTTGTGTCTATAATTTAGCTGCTATTCTTTATTCATATATCTGCTTACATTAACAAATGAACAGTAACATTGTGCTGTTGTGTCTATAATGTAGCTACTATTCTTTATTCATATATCTGCTTGTATTAACAAAAGAACAGTAACACTGTGCTGGTGTGTCTATAATTTAGCTGCTATTATTTATTCATCTATCTGCTTTACATTAACAATTACATAAATAGCTTAAGCTATATTTTTACAATATACATACATATATATATATATATATAAAGTCACAATGATACAATATAATAGAGTATAATGAGAGAGGGAACGGTGGTAATTGTTTCATGATTGTTTTGGTTTTTTAATAAATAGTTCGTTATTGTTGTAATCAAAGGATGACAGTCTCAAGTTGAGATCATCTTGATCTCGTCCTGAGAGTGTTATCCTTGAAGATTTTCTGATATAGGATATGGCCTGCATTTTATAACGTTACTTTTTTTAACCTTTTCATAATCTGTTCACATAACATGCTTATAATAGAATAAACTTGGAATGGAACATGCCTAGATTTCTTACAGTTCTTACCACACTGTGTTAAGTCCTATTGCCGAGCTGGGTAGAATCACCCAGAAAACAGGATTATGTGAACTGTTATTGCGATTGGGCATGCATGCTGTTGAAAACGGCCTAAACCCCCAACAATGCAAGCAAAACGACCTTTAAAAACATGATGAGCAATGGCTGCTTTTATCACAATGTTTTCGATAGTTCATTTATAGGGAGTTTATGCATGTGGGAACGGGGTTATGGGAACATCGTTCACTGTACCGCCGAAAGGGATTTGGCCTGCAGAGGTGCGAATATTAGTGGTCCGTCCAGCAATATAAATAGTCATGCTTTCTCAATACAGCTGTACGTACACATACAATCCAAACGATTTTCACAAAAATTAGGTGGAAACAATGCAGTGCCTTTATATTTTATGAATTCTGAACATGTTTTAATGAGAAAGTAACAGATGTGTTAAAAGGGTTTGAACCGTTCGTTTGATGAAATCATTTGACAAGAATGAAAAAGATATAATGAGCCGTCCCGCGGGAAAACCAACATTATGGCCTCTGCGTAATGTATCGATCCAGATCAGCCTGCGCAGTCCGCGCAGACTTATCTGGCCGACACATTCCGTCTCAGGGGGATAGAGGTATAGATTAAGATTCATGAAACAGAAAATCCACATGACGCGAAAATTGTCTCTCCAGGTTAACCTGCGCGGTATGCATAGGCTGATCCGAGTCGATACTTTACGTAGAGTCCACATTGTTGGTTTTCTCGCGGGACGGCTCAAATGATGAAATTTATTTCTAAGAAAAACCACAACGACTGGATCCGTATTAGAACCGGGGTCTCCCAAAAACCGGTTTCGTATCTTGTGCGGTTTATAGATATATTTATACTTCTCATGCAAGGTGGCACCGCTGATTGCGTCTTGTAGATATATTTATACTTCTCATGCAATGTGACACCGCTGAAAGCGTCTTGTAGATATATTTATACTTCTCATGCAGTTTGGCACCGCTGGATGCGTCTTGTAGATATATTTATACTTCTCATGCAATGTGGCACCGCTGAATGCGTCTTGTAGATATATTTATACTTCTCATGCAGTTTGGCCCCGCTGGATGCGTCTTGTAGATATATTTATACTTCTCATGCAGTTTGGCACCGCTGGAGCGTCTTGTAGATATATGTATACTTCTCATGCAATTGTGCACCGCTGGATGCGTCTTGTAGATATATTTATATTTCTCATGCAGTTTGGCACCGCTGGATGCGTCTTGTAGATATATGTATATATGCATGAGTAGTATAAATATATCTACTAGGCGCTTCCAGCGGTGTCAAATTGCATGAGAAGTATAAATATTCTCAGACACCTTCACTAAAAAACATATGTGCCGTATATGTTATATCTTTATAAAATATTTTTCTATTTTTTCTTTTATTTCTATAATCTGTAAACAAATTCTTTCGGTCGGAATCGAAAAGCTGCGTCTACTCCATTCACAGACATGTATATTTTACGGTTTTCCGTTAGGGCCATCGTGCTATCGCGCACACGCGATGCCACGATAGCACGATGACACGATGGTGATGACACGATGACACGATGACTGCATGAGCAGTATAAACATATATACCTGACGCATCCAGCGGTGCAAAATTGCATGAGAAGTATAAATATATCTATAAGACGCTTCCAGCGGTGCCAAACTGCATGAGAAGTATAAATATATCTACAAGACGCATCCAGCGGTGCCAAACTGCATGAGAAGTATAAATATATCTACAAGACGCATCCAGCGGTGCAAACTTGCATGAGAAGTATAAATATATCTACAAGACGCATCCAGCGGTGTAAAATTGCATGAGAAGTATAAAAATATATACAAGACGCTTCCAGCGGTGCCAAACTGCATGAGAAGTATAAATATATCTACAAGACGCTCCAGCGGTGCCAAACTGCATGAGTAGTATAAATATATCTACAAGACGCATCCAGCGGTGCAAAATTGCATGAGAAGTGTAAATATATCTACAAGACGCTCCAGCGGTGCCAAACTGCATGAGTAGTATAAATATATCTACCAGGCGCTTCCAGCGGTGTCAAATTGCATGAGAAGTATAAATATTCTCAGACACCTTCACTAAAAAACATATGTGCCGTATATGTTATATCTTTATAAAATATTTACTATTTTTTCTTTTATTTCTATAATCTGTAAACAAATTGTTTCGGTCGGAATCGAAAAGCTGCTTCTACTCCATTCACAGACATGTATATTTTACGGTTTTCCGTTAGGGCCATCGTGCTATCGCGCACACGCGATGCCACGATAGCACGATGACACGATGGTGATGACACGATGACACGATGACACGATGACACGATGGTGATGGTACGACGACACGATGGTGATGACACGATGACGATGACGCGATGTAATATCGCGTCATTGTCATCGTGCCATCGTAGCATCGCTCCATCACCATCTTGTCATCGTGTCATCGCGTCATCGTCATCGTGCTATCGTGTCATCACCATTATGTCATCGTACCATCACCATCGTGTCATCGTGTCATCACCATCGTGCCATCGTGCTATCATGGCATCGCGTGTGCTTGTTGACAACGCGATAGCACGATGGCCCTAACTGAACACCGTAATATTTACTTCCATGAATTCTTCTGTTGACAGCGTAAAAATACATTTTTCATATTCAATTCTGTAATTCCTTTATTTCAACAGCACATTTCTTTGGAGTTCTTTCTATTGAGTAAAATTTCCGGCTGATATCCCAAACATTTACCGCATTTTGTTTTTGAGACAATGACTATTTGGCGGTACGATATAGGAGGGTTGCGAACTATGCTGGGAACAGTATCTTTTTAAGAATATTCAACAGGGGTACAGGTTCTTTCATTGGCATCACATACTATTTACAACTGTCAAGACATCTCTCTGAACTCGAAATGATGTTTAGTGATGCAATGGTACTGTAGAAAGAGGTTTTCAAAGTAATTCATTTCCTATATTGTAATACGACTTTAACAATAGGGACTAATTCCAGTCTAGATTTCGAAGAGTGTATTCGGAATTCATCAACTCTAGCAATTGGTTCTGACGAGCCCCTTGCTGAAAATATACAGAAATGTAAGTATGTTTCCCTATGTCTGCCATTCAATGATGGCTTTCTTGCAGTGCAGCATCTAACTCAGTCCCATTTGCCGCGGCGGCCGTGGGGTCTTAAATATATTCGGCCGCCGCAGCATTCCCATAGTCACATATTGTGGCATATGTTAGGATAGCCGCACGGCGTATTTTGAATTTGTGGAGACAGAAAACCTGCGGCTGCCGTACGGCCTTTGAAGTAATGACGCACGGTCGCCTTAGGCCGGTCGTAGGTTTTTGATCTAAAATCAGTATATAACTTTGTCTACAATTTATATGACAGATATAAATGATAATAAACATATGGCAACACACTTGTATATATACCTGCTCCACGCATGGTGCAGACTGTCACGGTGACCGTACGGGTGGCGTGCGGCGGGCGTACGGGAGGCAAGTGTGGGCATTGAATTGCCCGCAGGGTGTGTCACATACCGCAAAGCCGCCGTATATCTGCCCTAGGGCGCCCTTGGAATTCCGCAAAAGTCAATTGTAATTCATAAGACCCTAGGGCAGCCGCACGATAAACACTAGGCCAACATTCGCCGTGGAACCCTACGGCATGGATACGGTGTGTCTAATTGCTACGGCGAACCTAGAATGAAAAAGAAACTATAACTCCGCGCTGTAATCCCACGGCGACCCCATACGGCCTGGGATACGCCCTATGGTGACTCTGAGGCCTCTGCAGATCCTCTGCGACCGCCGCATGTATCTCTCGATTTCGGGGGCCTACAGCCGTATCCTAGCTGTAGAGCAAATGTGAATGGGGCATTACGACTGAATACCTATACTATAGCTATTGGGTCTGTCGAGCCCCTTGCAAAAAACTAGAATCACGGTTCAACGTGTATTATTTACTTCAATAACCCGTTTTGTGATTCCTAAAATATCCTTTATCGTCTGGCGTGAGGGTGGGTTTCGGTATTTATTAACGAAATTGATAATTTACCCAACTTGGTTACCATTCGATTTTGTTTTAACAAATTCCACGCGGTGTAGGTTCTTGTTAAACTGCGCGTATGCTAATTATTCTGATAATCTCTTTCACTTCAAGTGATACATATTAGGAAATATTACACACATTCCGTAAAAGCAGTAATACATCAAAGTAGAAGATAATTTGACTATGAAATATAGGCCTATTACGACTAGTTGATTGAGAGCGTACGCATTCTTATTTGTGAATAACATTCTCGAGGGTAGCTTTTGATGCACACTTTTCAAACGCATATGAATGGTATAAACATTACATCTGTAGATAGGTGTCGTTTTTCGTGGTCTTTTATTCATATTCACCTCAAAACCCTATATTGTTGGTACACGGAAGAAATTTCTTAATGCACAGATCATGTGTCTAAAATATGTATCTCTCTTGTAGGCCACTTTGATAGGTGCATATCGAGGGCTTGGCGTGAAACGGTTGTAACCAAAAACCTATTTTAAAAACCCTGGTTTAGGGGCATTTTTGACCCCTTTGTGAACAATGCAAATTTAGATGCCATTGCTCACAATGAACAATGGCACCTAAATTTCCATTGTTAACCAAGAAAAATTATTTAACGCTTATAAAGGCTTTATGGCGAGATGATTAACCTTGGTAAACAAATACCAATTTTAGTTACAACCGTTTCACACCAAGCCTCAATATGATAAGCAGAATATCTGACAATTAGGAAAACAGTAAGGAATTTGAGGGTGGCAACCACCCTTCATTGAAAAAAGTGTTTATCTGATGATAACGATTTCTTGATTTAATCAATTTGTGAACGCTTAGTTGTTGAATTTAATTTGACATGACATTTCTATATTCAATAATTAAGATGGTTGACTATTAAAATGGCCGCCAGGGGAGATAACTATTATATGTGGGAAATATGCATGTGCCGATTCTTTAGAGTACCCGCTATAAAGAGATTAACCCGTTCCCACATACAACAGATCTGCAGCAGACGACTTTGAAATCATCTTGTAATTCTTTTGAAAAAAACTCCATAAATAAGAGATTTTAAAACTATTCAATAGAATTGAAAACATTGTGATAATAGGCGATGATGAGCAATTTCGTCATTTAACACAATGTTTTCAAACGTCGTCTGCTGCAGATGCGTCAAAATGCGTTAATATAGCAGAACGATGTATATTGTGGCGCTATAACCTCTGGTACCCTCCTTATTTAGATTTCTGTATTCGAAGTGGGTATTCCTTTCTTCTGTATTTTGACGGAATCACTACACAGCGCCAATTTAGCCAAAATAAAACCATCTCTCATAATACCACGTGTCTAGTATTGATCTGTCATTTCGTTAAATGTATATTATGAAGAGAAACAAATACTTACATTAATCATTTCAGTGATACATACGATGGCTGGTAGCAGATGACTTATGAAAACATTTCGGTAACATGAGACTCGACTCAACATTGGAAACTTCTTCTTTTCTTACAATGTGTTAAACTTTTTGTCAAAGTTCTTCTTCATTATTTCCAATTATCGAGATATTACAGTTTCGAGCAAACACCATATCCGGTAAATGGTTAAAAGAACAAAAAGATTGAGCCAATGCAAGAGAAGATGGACAAATTGGCATTTCTGAAGAGTTAGGTTCAGATAATCTTGTTCATCTGCTTGTCTTATCAGAGTCTACAAAACAAGGCGGAATCTTTTAACACGTTTGGATAAAACATATGTGAACACCTTTATCAGACTGTTTGAATACACAGACTGATCTGGATCTACATTGTTCACAAAAGCCAACTTGTACCTTTTCCAATGCACGAGCAAAAATAATGATGCTCTATATATGATGTTTTAAATCTCGGTAATACATTTTCATTATATGAGCCGTCCCACGAAAAATCCAAAATTATGGCCTCTGCGTAATGTATCGATCCAGATCAGCCTGCGCAGTCTGCGCAGGCTAATCCGGGCCGACACATTCCGTCTTTGGGAGATAGAGGTATTAAGTAATGATTCCTGAAACAAATCCGCAGGAGGCGAAAAGTGTCTGTCGGGTCTCGCGAGTCGGCTCATATTTAATCGCATGCTGCTCTTATGAATGTATGTTACCGTAGTTACAGTATTGAACAGCGTTAGGAGAATAGGTTACGTTTGTGCATCTCATCACATAATGTTAGCTTTCCGATAATTGTGGGGCATTACTTCTAGTTTTCTAGAAGAGTTTTACATCTGGGATTTCATTAGTTGTAGCTGATACGTGACGGCTTGGACAAGACAGTGCATTTGCTTGCCCGAGTCTTCACTGTACGTAACATGCGTCATCATCCCCCTTTTCATAAGATACGTACACATTTAATGTGCACTTAAATGCTGTTTTAAAATTGATCTCCTTGAAATACGCAGTGCCGTGTTAAAGCATTCCTTAGCCTATATATTTAGATAGGGTTCAAGTTGCTATATTTTGTAAAGGAGGTTGCTCGTAATTCAATGAGCGTCGGGACCGCCGTTGTGGTGTAGTGATTACGTGCCGACTCGGACGCTGGATATCGCAGGTTCGATCCCAAACTGCGCACATCAATGACAGCGAAAATTGCAGTACCAGCATCCCCTCCATGGCGCTCAGGAGTGTGTGTGTAATCATTACGACTGAATCGCTAGTGTTAGGATAAATGGACCAGTACTACTGGTACATCACGTGGGGGTGATCATTACGACTGAATCGCTGGTGTTAGGATAAATGGACCAGTACTACTGGTACATCACGTGGGGTGATCATTACGACTGAATCGCTGGTGTTATGATAAATGGACCAGTACTACTGGTACATCACGTGGGGGTGATCATTACGACTGAATCGCTGGTGTTATGATAAATGGACCAGTACTACTGGTACATCACGTGGGGGTGATCATTACGACTGAATCGCTGGTGTTATGATAAATGGACCAGTACTACTGGTACATCACGTGGGGGTGATCATTACGACTGAATCGCTGGTGTTATGATAAATGGACCAGTACTACTGGTACATTACGTGGGGTGATCATTACGACTGAATCGCTATTGTGAGGATAAATGGACCAGTACTACTGGTACATTTACAAAGGCAACGCCATGATATACCTGCAAACATGCGTTGAAAACGGGGTAGACACCATACAAACACACCAATAAGTTGTTGGTTCGAATCTTCGGCGTTGATGACGATCTTCCTGACCAAATGCAGTGTGGTTCACGAGTGATAGAAACCCAGTATGTGTTGGGATAAAAATGGATAATAAACACCAAAATATGATTTCAATTTGTAACAATTTTATTATTTTTCAAAGGAAATAAATAATTTATGATTGAAGTTAAGACAAATATACATGTACGCATTCATTATGCACATAAAACATCCCTTAAAACATTTACAAACACTCCATCTCCAGCTGCGCTCTAGAAATACGAACCTTAGGGTATTTTATGATCATTATTGAGTCAGAGCACCCCATGCGTCAATGCAATCTGATCTGGATCTGCTATTTTTCACTTATTAATCTTACTGTGTTTTCAAGAAGCTTCGTAGTAACAGGAGATCCATGCATCTCTATAATATTCTACTCCTGTCAAAAACACCATTTCGAGGGCTTGGCGTGAAACGGTTGTAACTAAAAACCTATTTTGAAAACCCTGGTTTAGGTACAATTTTGACCCCTTTGTAAACAATGCAAATGTAGGTGCCATTGCTCAGAACGAGCAATGGCACCTAAATTTCCATTGTTTACCAAGACAAATGATTTAACGCTTATAAATAGTTTTTGGCGAGGTGATTAACCTTGGTAAAAAAATACCAATTTGAGTTACAACCGTTTCACGCCAAACCCTCGACTTGGTGTCCTTTTGAGTCGATTATAACTTAACTCTTTCGCTGCCAAAGGCAATTAAAGGATTTTGCAAAAAATGCAGGTTCAGGGGAGACAACTCGTAACGAGCTGTCTCTCCCGAAATCTGCAGTGTTTGTCACTTAGACATTCAGTTTTACTAAATGTCCTGTTTGACGAAAAATGGAGTGGTCCACTTTTAATTATCAACATGGAAAGCGTCTGTGCGTTACAGAAAAAATACAAATGGCTATACGTAAACCATACCGAGGGCTTGGTGTGAAACAGTTGTAACTAAACTCGGTATTTTTTTACCAGTGTTAATCACCTCGCCATAAAGTCTTTATAAGCGTTAAATCATTTTTCTTGGTAAACAATGGAAATTTAGGTGCCATTGCTCGTTCTGAGCAATGGCACCTAAATTTGCATTGTTTACAAAGGGGTAAACATTGCCCCTAAACTAGGGTTTTCAAAATAGGTTTTGGGTTACAACCGTTTCACACCAAGCCCTAGATTCTCTGTCAATGAAACGTTTTAACTGTGTCTTGCTTTACAAGTTGACATACACATTTCACTGCAATTTAAATATATACATATTAGAGTGAATAATTTCACTAATTCTTAGTGTGCTGAACCAGATAAAATGTTAATTGTTTAAAACAATTCTAGAAATGTGTAAAACCGATCTAGCCCACTAACTGATATGCTCTCTTTCCCACACACAGACGCGTTCTGACGCCTATGCAGCAAACGAAGTGTGTACACATCGTGGCAAAAGGAGTAAAAGTTTATTATGAGCTCATTATGAGTCATTCTCCTTTTGCCAAAATGTATAAGCTATTCTTCAATAATTACACTTTCCCTTATAAAGAATTTCCCTATCCCTGGCTAGATGTTTTCAAAGTCCTCTGCTGCTATATATTGTGTGTTGGGGAAAAAGAAGTTGAACATTTAATTATCCTGGTTTAAAAAAAAAAAAGACAGAACTCGTAAGAAATGTCTCCATTTCACCTAATGTATTCGAAGTGTGTCGGCCTTACAGTGTCACAGTGTTGTTCTACCAGGAAACAGTCTGAACAACAACTATACGTGTACAAGACAAAATGGCAATGACAACAACAATAACCATCACGAATGCAGAATTTGACGAGCATGATTCTAAGACTGGATAACCTGCAAATGTAAACTTTTATTTCACATTAATAATGACGTAGTATCGATGACGAAACAAGCTTTCAGCTTATATATTAAATCGATCTCGATGTCTGTTTCCTGGAAATTTGACCAGTACTCGAAACTTGACCCTTGCCCACATACAACACATCTAAAACATCGAAATAAAAGTTACCAACAAATCTATTTATCATTTCCTTTCATAGAGTTGAAGACATTGTGGCAATAGGGGAACGTGTTGATCATGAGCAATTCCCCCCTCTGGTCGTATTGCTTTCAAAATTTTAGTTTAAACTTATTTATGTTACATCGATTGCGAAACAAGCTTTCAGCTTTATATCAATCACTCTCGATGTCTCATTTCAAATATCGTCTGCTGCACTGCAGATGGGCTAAACTGGCCGTGCACGTGGGAAAGGGTTTACGGTTAATGTTGTTAAAAACAAACAGTGTTATTAAACTGTTTCCTTAGATTACCGAATGCCAAATAAAATACGCAATACAACTCCAATTGCTCAGACTTTACGAGGGCTTGGCGTGAAACGGTTCAAACTGAAAACCTATCTTGAAAACCCTGGTTTAGGGGCAATTTTGACCCCTTTGTAAATAATGCAAATTTAGGTGTCATTGCTCAGAAAGAGCAATGGCACCTAAATTTCCATTGTTTACCAAGAAAAATAATTTAACGCTTATTAAGACTTTATGACGTGGTGATTAACCTTGGTAAAAAAATACCAATTTAAGTTACAACCGTTTCACGCCAATCCCTCGATATATTTTCAAACTATTTTGTTCTTCACGGATATCGTTACATATACTAAGACATTTCACATAAGACATATCTTATGTTCCATCTTTGATTTCCCCAAGCTGCTGTTGTTTTACGAAGCAATTATTAAAGAATGATTATTTTTTACCTTTCGTTTGTTCTTAATATTGGAACGAAAAGATGTTAAGAAAAAGTCGAAACTATAACATTCGTCTATCAGACTGAAGCTTTAGAAAACTATAATTTAGCGGTGCTTTTTAAAAACCAACCGTAGGGCATTTGCGACCAGCTTAGACGCAGATCAACAGGCGCAATTAGTTAATAGGCAAGAAAAAGCAGTATTCTTTTGGATCCTTAGCATGCCCAAGTCAATATTTGTCTACATGTGTACTAATAACGTCATGGTTGGTTTTCGCACAGCACTTTTGGAAAGGGGAGGGGGGGGCGAGCATTAAAATATCTGCTTCAGCATAAAATATACCATAGCCGTCTGAAAGACAATTAAATGTTACTTACGTCTTAGGTGTCTAAATATAACACAGTATTATAGTTCAACCCTATTATAATAAATAAAACGTGTTATATATGGTTGATTGATTGATTGTACTTTAAAGCCGTTTTCAAAGAAAATTCAGTCATATCACGGCCGGCCAGTTCACCTACTCATGTGTTTCCTGGTAGAAGACGAATGACGCTTGTCACAGTGACTTTTTGTCAAACGTTGGAAATATGTCAGCCGAGCTTAGATTCGAACTCACAACCCCTAGATTTACAGCCAGCGTTACTACCGACTGAGCTACTGGGGCTTGGAGTGGTATATATTGGGGTGGGTTTTTAATTTTGCTATTTTCAGTAACTCTTTTATAAATGGAAATGGACGCCTGGGATTCTTCCAACTAGACGGTTGATATCATATCATTTTGGTGTATGATTTCTCATTTAGGAAACAGAGTGGAGATTGTGAGGGAAATGTACACATAACTAAATACAATGAAATAAACTGACAACATGAACACAAAATGAATGGAAAGAAAAGTAACATGATAAGTGGAATATTACAATTATTGATAGAAACTCTGAAACATGTTTAACAGGAAAAGACTTTGAACATGGTATAACAGAATTGTTTATCTTCATATATTAAAGTTTTATTTCATAAAAGAAGGAAACGAAATCACAACATGCGTCATGCGTCACTGTTTACGACATATCAACGGTGTATTCGTTCGTAATATCATTCGGAATATTCCTTGAGAACGGAAACGGCCGAATGATATCCCGAATGGCTTTGCGTTTTATTTTGACAAGAAACAATGGCATTTCTAAGCGTGTCTAGAAATAAGTCAATGATCTGTCGTTAAATTGCGATCTCCAAATAACCTTTGATATGACGTCATTTATGACGCATTCTCAAGAATCACAATGTACAAACAACCATATGGTCGATTGCTTTACCCTTTTGATATACATTTGAATACATAACACGTCGATGAGAATGTTTGGTCAGTATTTACAGAATTAACAATAAAGATGCATTTCAAGAGGATAAAGAAACCCACATGAAATGTGTTATGACCGCTAACTGTTTTGCTCTGAATGCATGCTGACTCACTGGCACTCACTCGACGTGATACGACTCGAATATCGATGCGTAAGATCAAAATGGGCGTCAACATATGGGCGTCAACATACGGGCATCGTCAGACGAAAAAATGGGTCTTATTGAGTCATCTGTACCACAACATGGAAAACGGCTTCGCCATGAAACCTGCTGACCCCACATCCATAAACCTTTGTGCCCATAAATGAACTCCATGCTCCAACTAAGTCATTGGTTGGTCAATTTTTGAGAGGGAACTTGTCTCTGACCAATCACTAATTCGAGAACAAATTCTGAGCACAGATTATAGTTTAATAGTTTATGGGACCTGCAGTCGAGCTTCATATCTGGTTTTTATCAAGGTAAAAGCCATGGCTTTTGTAAATGTAGATGGTGAAGGCTCCGGGGAGACTGTGCGAGGACACAGGCTCATCTGAATGATCACTGATCGTAGATGCAGCAAGACCCAATTTCTGCCCGACGCGGCCATAACTTGTTTATTAAATAAACTCTTGCATTGGAAAATGTACAGGCTGGCTTTTGTGAACAGTATATTTCCAGATCAGTCTGTGCATCCGCACAGTCTGATCAATAGCTACACTGTTCCAATTGTACTTACACAAGCATGTAAGAATATGGTGTAAATTTGTGTAGATTCTGATATGACATACCAGGTGGATCAGATGATCTGATCCTACGCCGTCTTGTATTTTACCTAGTGCAATGGCTCATTAATATGTTCACGCCCCGTTTTGAATTGACCCAACGATATTTATAAAAATTATGAGACTCGAACATGGCTACACTACTGCAGCTACATCCTGTTTCGGGGGCTGGCCCCACACCACTATAGAAGGGTAGGAAGTCTGGCACAGATTTTCACAGTTGTTCGAATTAACATCGCTTGTGTGAGTCACTATCTGCTCATATGTGTGCCCGTCTTTATTCGTGGTCACCTTCGGGCAGTTATTGTTTGTATGTTGATGTTGCGGATGATGATGATGATGAGAATGGTGTTGATGATGACTATTTGAGTTTCTTTGAGACGCCGGATTACTGTGACTATGTTCACGTTTTGGGTGACTATGATGCACGTGACTATTATGATTGTTCGGCGTGTTTGATTGGTTATCACTGATGTATTTATTTTTGTCTTTATCTATAAAATGATCCGTCACATATAATTGAGCTTTTGTCAAACTTCTCTCGCGGCGGATTTGAATTAACCGCCGGTGATGACGTGAGTCACTTCTGAGCATGCGCACTGCGAGTAGCACCAACAATATTAGAATAAATCCCCCGGCTATAGGAACGGCGATCACAGCCGCCTTGAACCACAGGTCCTTGTGGGGCTTTCCCATCTCGTCGAATCTGTCTTGCGAATTCACTGAAAAGAGAAAGAAAGCACAAATTAAGCATACTCATACATGCATATTGAAAAATGGAAAAAGAAACTTCCCATCAAAATATCCATCTCTTCTCCCTATATCCAGATTGGAATGCATGATTACACGTCATTACTGTTGTCATCCCCATTTCTTCAAAAGCGTCTGTATTAATCCAATGACCTTAATTAATTGACCTTATGACATATTCGGAAGATCTTTTACCCGTATTCACCAATCATTGTAAATTGCATTCTTATTATAAATCTAAATTCACTAAAGTTACGCAGTTTATGATTGACTAATTGACCATATGGGTTAGCCAATGAGAAGAACTGTAACTTTGACATTTAGAATATTCTTGAATTTAAGAATGAATTTAGAATAGTATGTGCACACCCCTCAGCCTGGCTCCAAAACTATAAAGGTTTATTCTGTACTCAGAAGTTGTGCCGAAGACTCTGATTGGTCAGTAGCAAATTTGTTCTCGAAATTAACCAATCAGAAGAGGCTTCATTTCTGGGTACAGAGAACGCTCTCAAGGTCTTATAGTTTCGGGCCCTGATCTCTATCTTCGATGCAAGACGAATCGAGAGGGGAGGTTTTCCGATTACCGTGACTGTAATGGTGGCTGAGAATTTATCCTCGCGCTGTTTTTCATTAATAATAATTCTTCAGACATTTAACGCGAACAGGCAAAAATATTCGCAGAAGAGATTTTAAATCCCCAATTACCGCCGCCATTATTACCCCGGAGTGTTTGATGTAGGCACGCGCGTTCCACCTTATTATTACGGAATTAGGGTTTTTGTTCTAGTTCCGAGCTTTAATCGAATGAAAACTACCACATTAAAATGATCTAAGGCCGCAGTCTGGATTTCGAATCACCGTCGCAGCTTAAAAGAAATTGTTTTGAATTAGTAGCGAATGTTAACGCTAACATTGATGCTTTATGTTATGGGGGTATTTTTTGCTGATTTACTTTTTTCTATTCGAGAAACTGAAATTGTGTGGTTTTATACAAATGGCTACGACACAGAAAACTTGAATTTTAGATAATTTGAAAACAAATGAGAGCTCAGATAAAACTGTATGTCCGATCAGGATATCTGCTGTTAGGTATTAAATTCAATTAAATGTTCAGGTATTAAGACGATTCAGCGCTGTTTGCAATACATGTGCGTCAAATTGTGTTCGGTGTAAGTCCAAAGGGAACGAACACTTTCGAGTTACCATTGCTGTACACGGTGAAGGAATCACAGAAACGGGAGGGCCGCCATTTTGTCTCGGCACTAATTCTACATATTAAGATAAATAGGGGGAGTAACGTCCGCCGTTCACACACGGGAACGTTCGGAATAATTAACGACGTAATTAGCATAGACATCGGGCTATCTCTGTTTCTTGTAAAACATATTATCCAAACCGCTAGATAAGGGGCGTTTTACATGTTTATGAATCCTAAATTTGACATCTAAATCCTATGCTGTGGGCGCTGAAATGCATTTTCTCGCAGAGATTATTCTTAAGATTACCCACAGCATCATTTGGGTCCATTGAGAAATACGAGATATGTTTTCGGAAATTAGAAATTTGACAACATATCGTAAAATTGAAAGCTTAAATATACAATGTTGGTTTTATTGTTATTGTTGTTTTTGTTTTTTGTTTTAATTTACCAAGTTTGCGTAATACAAAAATGTATTTACTTAAAGAGAAAATAACTAGACGCCTGATAAACGTGTGTGAATCCGTTTTAAAAGACTAAGTGTCGCCCTCTTGTGGGGAACACGGAGGTTAAGCCCTAGATGAACAAACTAAACAGCTAAAATAACCATTTATCTTTATCGCGTAATGTCTCGTTAAGTGAGTCACGTGATCTTGACACATGATTAATTGACGTTTCATCAATATAAATAAGAAAAGTATCAACGTATGATGAATAAGGCGCTGATTCTCTAACTTAATCCTTTCACTGAAACAGCCGAGTGTTGACACCGTTACAGGAGGCGTTGTTCCTTTTATTTCAATGTTTTTAACACGGTATCCGAAGTATAATGTCACATTTCTGAATGCAGCATGTTAAACATTATGGATGGTTATTTGTTTAAGACTTTCAATGTTAATTGTTTAAAATTGACGTGCCCAGCTTTGCATTTGGGAGAGTTCATAGCCAATGCTAGGAATATCGATTTACAAATGTCAAGTTGAGCAGCCTACAGTATAGAGTCAGACGTCGCGGGATTTTTTTATTATTTCAAACGAATATGTTAACAAGATCCCATTTTTTCCTAACGCGGCTCATATAAATGCTCAACGTAACCACAGTACAAGAAAAAATGACAATTACAGCGAAACGTCGGGGATAGGTAATTATTCTTAATTATGATTCGACCAGGGAGATGTCATTATTCCATACACAAAGAGCAGGGAGAAATCATTTTTTCTCCGGGTTTAATAATAGATTCGCTCAATGATGACGTCTCGAATGTCTTTCACCTGCAACGGATCTTTAAGACGCTTTCAACCTTGAAAGCGTTTATTTGAAAAGTTGACATTGAGTGACATTTGATATCACAGGCTTTAGTAGTGTACTCTGTGGGCCTATATGGTATTTAGTGTAATCTATCTATGAGAGATCCCTCAATCGGTAACCTCATCCTTATCCATGTTTAAACCCTTACCAACATAACAAAGCGTTCAGACGCCTCTGTTACAGACGGCTTTTGAGAACAATATGGCGTATAATGAGCATTTATCCGTTTGCCACAATGTGTTCAACTCTGTTAAATTATTAACCTATAAGTTATAGAGAGTTTCCATAGATTTTATTAAATGTTTTTCAACGTCATCTGCTGCATATTTTATTATATGTGATTGGAGGGTTGGGGGTAATTTGCCTGTTTGAAATACCATTGACGTCTGCTGCATATGTATTGTATGTGAGAAAGGGTTGGCGTTAATGTGTCTGTTTGAAATACCATTGAAAAAACGGTTGTAAACCTCAGTCAAACAATCGATCATTAACTACGAATATTGACATCCGACGACACAGACGATTTTCCGCAATCTTCCTACTGTTTGTAATGCATTCAAATCTTAAGATGCTTCGGAAACACAAGACTAAGAAAGTTTTTATCAGGTGAAAATGTAAAGAAAGTATCAGGAATAAATCAGAAATATTGGGAAACAATATGTTTTATTATTAAAATAGGGTCGAACACGCTGGGGAAAAAGGAGGAATTGCTTCCATTTATTTTCTAGTTTACGTCCAATTCGCATGTAACACAACACTGAAAGGGACCTCCATTTACTATTCGTTTGAGCTTGAAAACAACTCTCCGTCTCTGAACCCTTTCGTTGCCAAAGGCAAGTTAAAGGCTTTTGCTAACAATGCAGATTTCATGTGAGAGACTGCCTATGACGAGCTGTCTCTCCTGAAATATGTATTGTTTGCCTCTGAGACATTCAATTTTACAAAATTTCATATTGGAAGAAAACTGGAATGGTTCAATTTTCAACTTGGGAGATTTGACTGTGTGAAACTCGGCAGTGAAAGAGTTAGTTAAGAGATTTAAAAACAGTAGAATTATCTCCCTTGATCCATTAATCTCTGAGTCAACGAGGTTATCTCCGCATTCCGGCGTATCTAAGAATCAATAACCGGACCCATAGGAAAACTGACCCATAGATATTTGGAATATTTAATGGCGGTCATCATCGAAAGTATGATTTTGTAAAATGTATTTGTTTGTAAAAACCGTTCTTCTTATGATTATAAGATAATAACACACGTAATTTACTGTTAAACAGTGAAGCTCCCGATCAGGCTGTGTGGAGGTTGATCTGGGTCTTTCCTGATTATAATTTCCCAAAGATCGGGGTGTGTTTTTTTCATGGCGTAACACCAATTGAGACCGAAATTTATTTTATGGCCGTATGATGGGGTTGGAATGAGTTTGGTAAACAAACCAGCACTTTTCTAAATTGTGTGTGTCTGTCAACGCAGATAAATAACATAATCGCTTATCCCTTTTCCAAACCCTCTTACGCCTCTACGGCTGACGAGTTTTTAAAAATCATTTTGGCAAAAAGAGAAATAGCTCATTGTGAGCAATTTGTCCTTTTGCCACCACAATGTGGTCAACTGTTTTTAATGATAAATATTTTCCTTTATAGAGAGTTTCGATAGTTTTGTCTCGATGTTTTCAGAGTTGTCTGCCGCAGATTTATCATATGTGGGAAAGGGTTAAACTTGAAAACCTTCGTTACTCTTATAAAGGCTTCCCCGTAAAAACCATAACATGACCACGCATGTGCGGTTAATTAAATGGCGCTACACTGCTAGCTTTCTTTCAGTCTATAGTTCTATGTTTGTAATACACGTGAAGACGTCGCTCATGAGTCCTCGTTGAGTGTCATTGCACTCGTTATAAGCAAGTGGATAGGAAAATGCACATATAGGATAATGTTAACAGTATATATCGGATGCACCGGCTGATCAAGATCTACACTGTTCACACATTACTTACACACGTTTGTTAGATTCAGCTAACCTAAGTAGATTTTGATCAGACTGAGTAGGTGGATAATGCGATCTGAACCTACACTGCTCACAAATGCCAACGTGTACATTTTGTCACGCGCTGGCTCGAATATTCGTTTTCCTTGTCGTGTTTGTACTAATAAATCATGAAATAGGCCCTCATTAATCGTAGGAAAGTCTTAAGCATTTAGTCATCACTGTATACATAGTATACATGTCTATTTCGATTAAAAAATTTAAGTGGTTTGTTTGCATAATTATTTAGTCTAATATTCCGCTAAATTATTGAATAAACATTTATAATAGTTCCCTAGGGTAATAATTTACGTCATGTTTTAAAAGTTGACGTAATTTTTCTGTCTTGTTTTTAGAACAGGGGATGCTTAAAGAACACCAAGCAAACATTTGAATGACAACACTTCTAATCAGACAAGAGTTGCGTGATTCCAGTCGGGAAGCGATACGGCAGTCTTGAATCACGGCCATTTCGAAAATAGGCCACGATGAAAGTAATGCCGCAACCTTGAGCTACTGTAGTAACAAGTACAATGCCGTCATTAGATATTTGACATAATTTCGATTCCAATTTACTCCGGATGAAGTAATCCAACGTCAATATTGGAACTATTTTTATTACGTAACCGATGACCGATTCACTTCCGTTATTATGGGTATATTATTGAACGAAATTGAAATGGGGTCGAAATGAATAGCCAATTGCAAGGTTAAACAACTAAGAGAACGAACAAACGGTCTAAATCGAGTTCAGAGACCACGTCAATGCATTTTTAACCCTTGCTCATATACATCAAATCTGTATCTGACGGCTTTGAAAATGTCTGTACAAAAAAATAAAGGATACAAATCTATAAATGAAAGATTACTTATTTAATATCGTAGACATCAGTGAGACAATAGGAAAAATTGCCCATTGTCAAAGGTCCTCTGCTACAGGGGAGTCAGAAAGCGTCTGTATGTGGGAAAGGGTTTCGTTTTGCTGTGAACCTGACTATACGATACATCCTACATGTAGGCATTTTTGTAAAAACAAGAGCTCTTCGTACGCTGAGAACACGAATTTCCTTTTAAGTGTTATGATGTTAAACTAGATTTTTTTCCCCGTATAAGCGATGTTTAGCAGGCGTTTGAACGACGTTAATGTAGTAGTGAACAGTTTTTGTCAACAGTCCCCATGTATAAGGTCTCCAAGCGGTCGTAAACGTCGGATGAACTGATTTAAATTCTCGTGTCGTACGTTGAGGAGTCATTAACCCTTTCCCACACAACTCTGCAGCAGACGACTTTGAAAACATATCCGATTTTTTTTTGGAAGCTCCTTTTAAATGAAAGTACAATAATTCATTTATAGTAGAAAACATGGTGACAAAAGGAGAAATTGCTCGTTTTGAGCAGTTTATTATTTTGTCAGTCGTTTGAAGCAGAGGCTTCGGAAGGCGATTATATGTGGGAAAGGGTTAAGGTAGGCGGTACGGTGGAAGCGCGCGCATTACAAAAACAATAGAGCCTCGTCGAGCGAAAGGGGGGTCCTATGACGTGCGCGCGCATTCAATTCGCAACAGAGTCAGTGCAGACGCATTGTCGCACCTGGGTGTTCGCTGTCATTGGATGAGTAATAAAAGTATTTAATTTCACTTTCACTTGTCAAAAAGACTAGAAGTGAAACCCATCGGCCATATATTCTATGACAGTCTATGTTTGCATTTGCTAATTAATGTGAATATTTTGGCTTGTAATTGTGAGGAATAGATCAACGATTGAAACTAATCGATTGATTGATAAACACATCGATTAATTGATTATGGATGACTCACCTTTTCTCTCGTTTGAATGTGATCCTATGGAAATTTGAATATCTACACTGTCTTTATAATTACACATATCTTGTGTACAGCAAGTCAAAAGAGGTTCTGAAGGGTCTACATTGTTTGATTGATCACTAACTTCATCTACACTGTTTTGAACTAAGTAAGACTCTGGCTGTTCCAGTGAATTTGTAACGGTTTGAGATTCGGTTCCATTTTCGTTTAATTCAGCCTCGTTGTGATGTACAGGGTGTCCTGCGCATGTGCGAATTCGTGGATCCTGTTCCAGCGTGTCTGCGCAACCGTGAACTATACTACTGCCAGACGGGTTCATATTTGAATCTTTGTATTTAACGAGGGAGTAGCAGATGCCGAGCTGCGACTTGCACATGTAACCTGTCGGCACGCAGTCCACTTTGTTGCAATAACAGCGGATCTCGCCTGAAAATAGAAAATAAACAATTTCGTTAATAATAATGAATTTTCAACATCAGGTTAATTACGATTTAATTTCTTTAGGCTGATGCGATTTAAATATAATTTAATGAGTATTTTATTTTTCTAGAAAAAAACCAAAATATTTTATTTAATTGTTTAATGTAAGAAAAAAAATCAAATTTTCAAAAGACGGACTATGTAACGGTTTCCATCTGAACAAAGGACGCTTTTGTTTTAGTCTTTAAACGAAAGAGAAGAAGGTGCATTCACTACGATTTTCTGTAAACATAAACCAGACATCTGATTCACCGGTTTCTAGTTATAGAAGAGTGTCTATATCATTCATCTAGTCCAATGTAGATTGATGTGACAGTCAGATTTTATTAAACAATAGACAGAGTTCTAGATAAGGTGCGCAACAGTTTACGGTCTTTTCAAATCTTCATTCGTCCCTTAACCCTTTCCCTCATATAGACGCTTGCTGACGCTTCTGCAGCAGACGGCCTTTTGAAAACATAGTGACAAAGGAAGAAATTGCTCGAAACGAGCAATTTCCCCTTTTGCCACAATTTTTTCAACTTTTAGTCATAGGTTATCCATTCAATTATAGAGATTTTCTATTATTTGACAAAATATGTTCAATGTCGTCTGCAGAATTGTCGTATGAGGGAAAGGGTTAAAGCGTATGTTGTGGGTACATAGATGCACGATTATTTCGGGCATCCTCAACATAAGGTTCAATTCAATAAGAAGAGAGATGGTGTCAGGGAGAGACCGTTTTATTCCGCCTTATCTATGACTCTGAAAGGAACCAGAAGGAAAATATGAGTCAAAATCGAAACAAGGTTTTATTTAATAGAATCTGTTTCCTCATCACAAAACAAACCCATCAACGTGTTGTGTTAGAGGTCTACAGGATTTCCTGTCAGTTGTCATAAGTTGCCTTAAAGCCTATATAATACTTGCTCGAGCAGTGAAGCATGTGCGGAGACTGCAATGATACACAGACTCGTCCTAGTCTGCAATGTTCGCGGTTATGAAAGGAGCAATTTTACATTGGCGCTGTACGTATGAATAATGAATGCAAAGCTAGGTTTAGATAGCGGACTCTCTGTCGCCATGCTCCGCCTATTACAGGGAAATACGCGTCAGAAAGCACGACGAAACCAACCATACTAATGTTTCAGTTCTCCGCAATTCTTTGATCAAACAGAAACTACAACGTTTCATTGTAGCGCCAGTCGGCTTCGACTGCGATACTTGTTTTACTTTGATTCTGCATGGCGCCTCGTTTTCGAAAACATCCGAAAACGGGACAAGACGGTCGCCATCTTTGAATGTATCACGGTGATAGCGTTTTTTTCTTCAATCCAACGCCATATTTTATCTTTCTTCTCTTAACATTTGATCAAAAACAAATCCATGCTATACCCTTTATACAAAGACAAACATATTATTACAGAATATAGAATGTTTTCATAATTGTTCTAACTTTTACTTTACTGAGAGTCATTTTCTCATTTCTATATTTTTGTAATTGCTTAGTTATATTTTTTTTTATACAATACTTATTAATGTACTTCAAATATATTGAGTTGGGTGAACAAATAGTACTGCAAGAGATAACAACATTTTAAAAAATAAATATCTTTTAAACCAGCAATTTCTTTCTTTTGTTACATTTACGATTTTAAAACCCAAGGTTTAGCAGATATACCAATTATTGATCATCAAAGTGAAAGCAGTAATGGTACGTTTTTCAATGAAATACTAAATGTATGAATGTATTTAAATAAAAAAAAGTTCGACGATTAGTCACAATTGTTTCACACTGACCACAGTAACACAGCAATGTGGTTTAGCCAATCAAATAGCTTTCAACTTTGTCTATCGATGATTTAGAGCGCGAAGGAAATTAAGAAAGCTCGATAAAATAAAATCACAGGGTTTTAAGCGAAGGGTAGGCAGATCTTTTGGTCTGTTTTACGTCTGCTCTCTAGAGAACGAGCGCGCCAAGCGGTGAGTATCACAGGCGACAAAGCTTTTAAGACTTACATCTACCATATAGAAAAAAACCTACAAAAATACATTTATCCTACATTCCTCTTAAACAACCCTTTCGTTAGGCTTTTGATATGTGTTGCTTACTTATTTCTTTGTCCAATTTGCGTCTTGTTTCGTTTTTTTCATATTTGAGACTTTTTCTTCATTAGTGATATCCACCTTAACCCTTTCCCTCATATAGACGCTTTCTGACGCCTCTGCAGCAGACGGCATGTTGAAAACATAGTGACAAAAGAAGAAAATGCTCAAAACGAGCAATTTCTCCTTTTGCCACAATGTTTTCCACGTTTAGTCATAGGTTATCCATTCAATCATAGAGATTTTCCATTTTTTTACAAAGAAAGTTCAAAGTCGTCTGCTGCAGAATTGTTGTATGATAGAAAGGGTTAAACATTATTATTATTTTTTTTTTAAATAAAACCCCTTTTCTTCAATAAGAGGTTTTCCTCTTATTTAAGCTCATATTTGGATGGTCACTTAAAACTCCCTCAATTCAAACATATTGTTAATGAACTTGTTCAAATGATAATCTCGTCACTTTAGAAGATTCCAACAAAATGCTCGAGTCGATTAAAATTATTCTATGAACACTAAGTTAGTTTTTCCCCTGTCACGTCCCGATTATAGCAGTATCATGTCTCTGTTTCCTTGACGTAGATCCATCAAAGTCGGCTTGTTTAAGGAAATATCGTAACTTAATCATTGATACGACCTTACTCACAGACAGGCTGGCATTGCACTATGTTATTTTATAAAATAGACATACGCTTTATCTATTATCCTGTCGAGTGTCTACAACAAGTACCACCATTCCTGTTATTATACTCCAGTCATTGCGTCAAACTTAATATTACCAAACCAAAACACTTTCGAATTGGAAACATTCGAAGGAAAAGATTTAAAATAAAAATAAATGAAAAATGTGATTTTTAGGATATAGTCGAAAACATGGAACGAAAAGAGGTAATCATTCATATTACCCTTTCCACATACAGGGATATCTCGAAGACTTGAAGTAGAAAGGCACCAAAATACCTCTAGCTGGTTTTGTACTTAATTCATTTATGTACGGTCAGCTTCATAATTCATTTAAACATATTTTATTCAAAAGAAAAGTAAGTTTATGATAAATTCCGCATATCCAATCTGATCTTCCGCTTTACAAATTTCGATAAACACTTCCGTTGCAGAAAACGATTGATTCTTTGGGGTTTAACGCCGTTTTTAAACATTTCTTAGTTATATCACGGCGGCCAGTTCACCTACTCATGCATTTCCTGGTTTTCTCACACCATAACTCCACACAACAATCTCCCCAACCAACTGGCTGCTTTTCCACATAGACTTAGCCCATTGGTGGAAGACGAATGATGCCTTGTGGCATTGACTTTTGTCAATCGTCGGAAAGAAAGTTGGCCGAGCCGGGATTCGAACTCACGACCCCTAGATTGACAGCCCACGTCGTTACCGACTGAGCTACCGGTGCTCGGCGTGAAGTGTTGTAGTCTGTATGGATTACAGTGAAAGGATCAAAGAGTCGCAGATTCTATCTATCATAGGAAGGCGCGACAGTTTCCTACAAAGATCTTAGTGCAATGTGTCCGCTGTCAGAAATTTAAACAGAAACTGATTTATACAGTCAGAGTTTCTATATCTAACATTCTCCCTGATACGACAAAACATGCGGAGGAAGACTTTGAAAATATTAAGTCAAAAACATTGAAACTTTCAATAAATAAAAGAGCAATTATTGAATAAAGTTCAAAACATTGTGGCAAGTTCTCATCTAGACATACTGTTTTCAAAAGTCGTCTGCTAAAGAGAAAGCGTCTGTACATGAATGTGGGAAATGTTTAAAACAATTGTTTGTTTGTTTGTTTATTTCATTAACTATTTGCTCTGTAATCATTAGAGTAAACATGGCAATTGAAAGACGAATAAACATGACGGACACTGATCAGGCTGTCCTGAAATGAACATTAATAATCTTATGTTTTCTGAGGGACGTTTTTTCTGTGACGTTACTACCATAATTATCATATTCGCTTTATCTATTAGATTTTGTCGGAGATTTTTGTCTTGCTTATATTATTAACATTATTTACATTACTCATAATGCGCAGACGACATATATTTCTTTGGCGGGTTCACGACAAAATGAGACAGAATCGTTCCAGTCTGAGGAAAGACTGTGTATCCGTCTAGCGATAGTGTTATTACGAAAGCTAGAGTTGAAAACATTGCGGGAAAAAGTTGTGCTCATCTGATGAAGGATAAATAACAGAAAAGATAATGCAGTAGTCAGAAAAAAATGTTTTCATCGTGAAAAAAAAAAATGTCGAGATAAAAACGAAAACTAGTTAATTTATCACGTCGTGTAATTGTTTATTTATTACGTAATTATATACGATCAAACACGTGCGCCGCAAAGGGAGAACAATCCAACCGACTCACACAGACATTCGGATAGGTTTTACCCTAATCGTCTCCAAACCTACGTAGTGGATGAGTAAAACATTATTGCCCCTGTGGCGAGATGAAAATGAACGTAATTGGATAGGTGTAACGTGAACACTGTAAAGACGAGGAAATACATTCTCATCAGGGTCTTCACAGTGCGCATCTACATTCGAGAGGCATTAAACTATCTTTGGGCGAAATGCTAGAAGTGTAGTTCCAACTTCTCACATAAAACGGACACGTATACATAAGAAAATGGATATTGTATAGGCACCCCGTTTTGCGATGTCAGAACTCACAACTTACTGCACAATAAACGACCGACAGACTACTCGATGGGTTAATTTCGAGACAGCCGCAAGTGTTTCTCGATGAAAGTTTAGTTAGGTCTATCTTGAATGTGATCGTCGAGACGGCTATGCGGGAATAGACTGGGCTCAGCACATAAATCAAGTTTATTGCCTTCTTTACGAATCACGAGATTATTTGTCTATAAAATGTAGACGATGGTTAAATATGGTAGCCAGTTTTTTGCCCAGCCCTCCACAATTCGTCTCTATGC
Source organism: Serripes groenlandicus (assembly GCA_031761405.1). Taxonomy (NCBI): domain Eukaryota; kingdom Metazoa; phylum Mollusca; class Bivalvia; order Cardiida; family Cardiidae; genus Serripes; species Serripes groenlandicus. The sequence goes on from JASEVX010000004.1 coordinate 117,377,092, forward strand.
TTTTTGTTTTGGGATTTGTTCCCGTCTCCTAATGGTCTGCCACTGATATGGCCTAATCCATTATCTACACATTTAACTTGTTACATTCGTCTAAATTGAAGGGAAACTTTACTGATATGATTGATGAAAATGTGTATACTTTTATTTTTCTCTTTCTTACTTGCTTTCAAAATTGAAAACACTATGGAAAAAGGAGTCGCCACTGCTAATAGCAAAGGGGTACTCATTTAACTCTTTCAGCGCCGAACTGTTTAAAGTAGGCTCTTCCATGTTCAAAATCGGGCGTCTCCATTTATCATGCAATACAACTTTGCACAATTTTGATAATTAAAATGCAAACGTTGCTGATTTCAGGTGAGTCAGCTCGTTACAAGCTGACTCACCTGAATCAGTATTGTTTGCCAAAAAAAACCTCAATATTGCCTTTTGGCGCTGAAAGAGTAAAGTGTTCATAATTATATAATCATAATAGGATGTATAAATCATCACATGAAAAGGGTTAGGTCTAAATATGAAACCTTAGTTGCAAATTATTTTCATCTTCAATTCTTTTGAAACCTTGAAATCAGATAATTTGTGCACTAAAACGCATTTATTACCACTCTGGTCAATTTTTTGTTATTCGATAAGTATGAATCAAGTGTTAATCTAATATAGTGTAAAACTAACCATTTACCAGCTATCATATTTTGAGAGTCGTATTCTTAAAAATATTATCTTAGGCAATTATGAATAAATAATTTAATATCTAAAATAATATATGAAAACAAAAAATGTTCTGACATAGAGTTGAAAACATCTGGGTGATGATGGAGGAAATGTTCGTTGTGAGCAATTTCTCCTTTTCCAAGAATGTCTTCAATGTCGTGAATGGCCGTCTGTCTGTATGAGGAAATGGTTAAATTTGAAACTCTGTGTATACAGTGTAAAGAGTAGAGCGCCGAGAAGTCAGCTTCCGAATCCATCGCTCGTCGGTATAATTGCCAGCCATTAGTAAGAAGGACTACCGTCTACTACGTGTTGTCAATGTTAATTACATACATTTGACTCTGTTAACCCTTTCCTAATACAACAAATCAGCAGCAGACGACTTTTAAAACATGTAGCGAAAATTGAAAAATCTGTCTAAATGAGAGTTTAATTATTAAATAAAGTTGAAAACATTGTGGCAACAGGAGAAATTACTCATTATAAGCAATTTCTTCTTTGGCCACAAAGTTTTCAAAAGTCGTCTGCTACCGTGGCGTTTGAAATCGTCTGTAAGTGGGAAAGGGTTAATTAAAGGACATAAAAGCGTAATATGTCTGTGGCATGTAGGGATTATTTGACACTTTTTTCTGAATAAAACCTATCTACCTATCTTTCGATATGTTTTACCGTACCCACATAACGAAAACCGGGATTTTACTGGCATCCTATTTCGATCATTTGGTTGTAAAATAAGGTCCTTGTAAAATAACCGTTCCCCTCGGCGTTTAAACGTTGTGTTTCAGTGAGATAATAAACGATCGGGACTTAATATTTGATATCGACATTGATATATATTTTATACATTAAATTGAAATGCTATCAAGGCAACACTAAGAAAACCATAGAGGTATAGGAAATTTACGAACAGCTGTGATTCCAGATCTGTTTGCGAGTTCAAATAGTCTGATCTTCATCTTCCCTGTACGCACCACAAACTAAACGTTTCTTTAGAATATAATTTGATTAAACCTTTCCCACATATAACAATTCTGCAGCAGACGTCTTTGAAAACATCGAGACATAAACATGGAAAATATCTATAAATGAACAAAAAACAATTGAATACAGTTGAAAATACTGTGGCGAAACCAGATATACAGTGATCCGATTAAATCGCTTGATGAGAAAGGTTTTTGCCATTAAGCAAAGATGTTTGTCCCCATAATATCCAGTGAAGTTGGTCATTTTTTCATGATGATGCCAAATGGCTCTATGTTGTAAAAGTCAGTTCTTTCCACTCGTGGAGAGGTGGTTGTCGAAACATTCCACCCTGTGTCTGAACAAAAAAAGCTAACTGGAGGCACGTCGCGTGCAATAACGCTATAATTAATCATAATTTACCTCGATTTAACGCAAATTATATTCTCGGCTTTGTCTCTAAGAGAAGATTGTGAATAAATGGCTGCTTTGTTACACTCCAGAGACCTTGTTTGTGTTTTGTAAAACGTTTTATATTCTATTCTCTCTTTTTTTTTTCTCTCTCTCTCTCTCTCTCCTCTCTCTCTCCTCTCTCTCTCTCTCTCTCTCTCTCTCTCTCTCTCTCTCTCTCTCTCTCTCACTCTCTCTCTCTCTCTCTCTTTCTCTCTCTCTCCCTCCCTCCCTCTCCCTCTCTCTCTCTCTCTCTCTATATATATATATATATATCTCTCTCTCTCTATCTCTCTCTCTCTCTCTCTCTCTCTCTCTCTCTCTCTCTCTCTCTCTCTCTCTCTCCTCTCTCTCTCTCTCTCTCTATCTATCTATCTCTCTATATATATATATATATATATATATATCTTTCTTTTTTTCTCTCTCTCTCTCTCTCTCTCTCTCTCTCTCTCTCTCTCTCTCTTTCTCTCTCTCTCTCTCTTGTTCTCTCTCTCTATCTTTCTCTCTCTCTCTCAGTTTATTTATTGCTGCAATTTCCTTTTGAGAAAATAAAACCTGATTGCAACTGATTTCAAATTTCAAATTTTAAAATCGATTTCAATTTCAATGTCATCAGATATCAAGATATTAAATCATATTCGAGGAGTACAGTCAGATCCAGGGTAACTTTTCTATTAACATGAAATTTAGTTTTAATGTGATGGGATTTAACTACTCTCGTCTTTAATTACTGATTGTTGGGGGAGATAGAGTCGTTTCTATGAATGCTAACGAGTTATTAGGGGAAGAAAAAAACGATATTATACCGAATATTAGTAATATACGCCGATCTGATAGGCTGGCAACAATATGTATAATTCAAAACTCTAGATAAGGGGCATTTTGCATGTTCTAAAATCCTTACTTGACCCTCTTACCCTATGCTGTGGGTACTCAAAAGAATCGTCTCAGTGAGACGATTCTTTTGAATACCCACAACATAGGGTTTGCTTTAATAATAAGAGAGAAATTGTGGGGAAAATAGCTAAATACCCCTCCCTATCTGGACCTCTGTGTATATCCTTTAATCTTTCATAGTAACAGAAAGGCAAGCGCTTTAATATTTGGTAATATTGTATCTGTACGAAATAAACACTTTATTGAGAGGTATGTGGACATCTACGTAACACTAAGGTAAAGCACTAGACACGAAGAATTGAATAGAGTT
>JASEVX010000004.1:117380616-117441699 GCA_031761405.1 Serripes groenlandicus
CGCAAAACACTCCTATACTCTTTGTCTCTTGATTTATCTATTTCTCATAATTCATCATAATTAAAAAGTACATCAAAATTAATACCAATGCGTTGTGTGTCTCTTTGAACAGATCTATCGTTGCGTCATTTCATAAAAGCCGTAACCATATCTTTCAACGCAATAGAGTTGCATCGTTTTGGAATTAATTCATTCAAGGGTACTTCGCTGCTAAATAATTAGACGGTAAGAGCAGGATCGCTCTCAACTTTATGTTTCCACTTAGGTCTTGTTATCTTCTGAACCCTCGTACTGCTGTATTAACCCTTTCCCTCATACGATAATTTTGCAGCAGACGACTTTGAACATATTTTGTCAAAAATAGAAAATCTCTTTAATTGAATGGATAACCTATGTGACTAAAAGTGGAAAACATTGTGGCAAAAGGAGAAATTGCTCGTTTTGAGCAATTTCTTCTTTTGTCACTATGTTTTCAAAACGCCGTCTGCTGCAGAGGCGTCAGAAACCGTATATATGAGGGAAAGGGTTAATAAAGGTAGCTTATTTTCCGAATACGAACTTCTCTGCTGTGTGGTAACTTTCCGCAACTGTGAATGTACATGTACTTGTTTTGTATCATTTATGATGTATTTTGGGCCGGAGGCCTTTATTTACAAATAAAGAATTATTATTAAAAAATAAAAATGATTGGGTGTTTTAGGAATACCCTTTCAGAGGCATTGATAAGGAAAAGTAAACATGTCTTGTTTCCGCGATATCTCTGTTAACATTCATTAAAACCTAAGTTGTGGATACCCAAAAGAAAAAAAACTACTCATGATATTAAACACTTTTGCAATATCCACTAATAACACCATTTTGCAGGAGCTGTTGACAAAAAACATGCAATTTGCGTATTTATTAATATGCGTAATTAATTACTTAAAATATAAACTGAATCGCTATTCAAAACATAAACATTTCTGTAGTTCTATGTGCATCGTCAGTGAATTCGAAAGAATGTCGTAAATAAACTGTCATAAATAGTCAGTAATATACTAATTACGGTCGGGATGGGAAGGGATGATCATAAGGCTAGACAAGAGGTAAAGGCGGAAACGTAGACAGGGACATAAAACTGAAGGTAAGAGACAGAAAACCGAACACTTGCACCGAAACGTGCATTTACCGTGCACATATTGAGACAGACAGGCTGACTATAATCCTAAGTGAAAACCACCAAAGGGAAGATAAAAATATAATTTATCTTAAATCCCTTTACCTTCGAATGATTCATATAGGACGAGACAAAATATCCGTAAAATAAGTTTATCGTGTACAGAGATGCGACATCGAAGTCAGCTCATCGATACAAAGTCGGATCAGAACCTTTCGCTCTCAGATTCAGCAAGCCTGGCTGCCAATACGTTGCGGAATTTCTTTAAATAGTGTGCCTTTGTGTATTGTTGATTGCTAGTCAATAAATGACGGTCTTGTTATGTAACGGGGTATGATTTCAATGACCTGGCTGATATATTAAAATGTCGGCTTTGACGAGTCTCCTTAAATCCATTACTTATTATGCCATTAACCTTTTCCCACATACAATAAATCTGCAGCAGACGACTTTGAAAATAGTTAGTCGAAAATACGGAAACTCTCTATAAATGAAAGAACTATTATTGACTAAAGTTTGAACCATTTGAGTAATTGCCTATTATCAGCAGTTTCAGCTTTTGCCACAATGTTTTTTTCGTCCAGCTGTAGAGGCGTCAGAAAGCGTGTTTATGTGGGATATGGTAAAATTAAATATTCAAATAAGTGGGTGTAAAATGAGCCGTCACGAGAGAAAAACAAACATGATGGACTCTGCGTCATGTATCGACTCAGATCACCATGCGTAGTCCGCGCAGGCTAATGTGGGCCGACACATTCCGTCACAGGGGGGGTAGAGGTATAGATAGAGTTATGATTCTTGAAACAGAAAATACACAGGAGGCGGAAAGTGTCTGTCCGGGTTAGCCTGCGCGGCATGCTTAGGCTGATCCGGATCGATACTTTACGCCGAGTCCATAATATTGTTTTTTCTCGCGGGACGGCTCAAATGATCTTTCCCCAAAACTATCTCATTGTTTTAACCTAATCAACTCTATGTTGTGACACTCAGGATATCTGTCTGAATAGTTAATAACAATTTTGCGAAAGGGTAAAATATATCGTGAGAAAAGAACTCCATGCTCATATGCGAGCATTTACTCCAGATCCCACAATGTTTTCAAATATAATCTGTTGCAGGGATTGGATAAAAGTAAGAGTGAATCAGGAAAAAGGAGTTGATTTTGTGGCAGAAAGAGTATTTTAAAAAAGCGTCTAATTGCAAGTTTATATCGCATAATTCCCCGCCAATGGTTAACCTTTTGTGCTGTGATTTATACAGAACGGGTCCCGCACATGCCCCCAATCGAATTTATTTCCTTTTAACTATTTTGCTTTTTCTTTTCAAATCTTTGTCATTTGTATAACATACCTGACTCTGCACTGTATCTTATCACATTTTTGTGTGAATATTTGAATTTTAACGGAATTTACATAATACATAATAATAGGCTTTTTTTATCGTAAATTCCGTTTTATGGTTACGGAGACAAAAAGTGAGCCGTCCCGCGACAAAACCAACATTAAAGTATCTGCGTAATGTATCGACTCAGATCAGCCTGCGCAGTCCGCGCAGGCTAATCCGACACATTCCGTATCAAGGGAATAGAGATATACAGTAATGATTCCTGAAACAGAAAATCCACAGGAGGCGAAAAGTGTCTGCCCGGGTTAGCCTGCGCAGTATGCTAAGGCTGGTCCGGGTCTATACTTTACGCAGAGTCCACAATGTTGGTTTTCTCGCGGTACGGCTGAAGTAGTGAAAATGTATTAACTTGTAGTCATTACCAGAGGTCTTGACAACGGGCATTTTTCATGTTCTAAAATCCTTACTTGACATTCAAACTCTATGTTGTGGGTACTCAAAAGAATCGTCTCAGTGAGACGATTCTTTTGAGTACCCACAGCATAGGATTTGGTTGAGTAATACGGGAGATATTGTTTGGGAAAAGACCTGTTCACTCCCTCTTATCTAGTTCTCTGGTCATTACATCAAATAAGCAAACTCTATCACTACTTTTCGATAATAATGGCTAACTATGTGTTCAACTTGTATTCCATTGAAGTAATGTGGGAAATGCGAACTGATATTGTTCACGCTCACGTTGAAGAAATGTTCCATTTTACTTAGATTGAATACATTTCATTTTTTCTAGAATTCTCCGACTTACAAGTTATACTATTTTGATATTTTCAAATTGATAGATAAATTATTCTTTAAAAACAACACAAATTGATACGTTTAAATTTAAATTTAGTTAAACATTTAGTAGAACATATCTGTTTCTTCCTTTAAAGCATCTACTGTTTTGTCATTTACGACACACTCTTGATCGAAACTCAGGTTTCTTAATGTTTCGTCGAGAATTAAATTGTACACATTTGTAATAATGAAACAGTGTAAGCTATCAACCCTTTCCCACATACATCAAATCTGCATCAGACGACTTTGAAAACATCTAAACAAAACAATGAAAGATTATTTTTTTAAAAAGGGTTGAAAACATTGTGACAAAAAGGAGAAATTGCTCGTTTTGAGCAATTTCTCCTTTTGTTACAATGTTTTCAAAAGTCGTTTGCTGCAAACACGTGTCTATATGAAGATTTAAGAACACTTGTTAATCGAATGTTCCTAATGGCGACGACGTCATTAGTACAAGTCAGTGACACAAATCGAGTGCGCCCGTACGACAAACGGTCGCCATAACGTAGTTAAAACGTCACGATTCACGTGTTGCCAATAGCAACATTTTCAGTGAGCTACGTTAACGGCCAGTATGTGGTCAGCTATATGTTATTTACCAGACGAACAAACATAATATGTAGTCGATACCAATGTCAAAACCTATCTGGTATCACGCTGTTTCATCATACGTTTTTCAAATAGGTTTACGCATATCCGCAACAGATGACGTCCGGTAGCGCTGTGGTTGCTAACAAAGATCAAGTTCTCATGTTTATGAAATTATTTCAAATCTATTCAACAATTAAATTTTCATTCATAGCGATTTTAAAAATGTTCTTGCAATTTTGTTTTCAACGTCTTCTGTTTGCAGATCTGTAGTATAAGGGGAAACGAGTTTTCATATAACTGGCTTTAGATCTATCATCAATTTTAACTATTGAGTACCTTATAGTATCATGTTTAGACAGCATATATATGCACAGACAAATGGGGGAAAAGAAGCGATGTTATAAAGAAATACATAAGAACTGAACTAATTGCTGCTGTTTAATTGTATTTGCAAAGTCCTGCCTTAAGTTTTTTTCAAATCCGTTCATCGTGTTGATAAAAGAGCTAATGTTTGACATTTTTGCTTAAAATAATCCTGAAAAATTATTCGTTGTGGAAATAAAATCTAAAATAATTGGTATGGTATACGTCAAAATATTTCAGAAAATCTATTCATTGTGCAAAAAGACTAAGTTAATTTAAGAGGTATTTCGTTAAAATATTTTCAACGTAAATCCTAAACAATTTCTCACTGTTCGAAAATTCGACTGGCGACGCACTTCTCAATCCTTTAGATTATTAACCCTTTCCCTCATATAGACGCTTTCTGACGCATATGCAGCAGACGGCTCTTTGAAAACATAGTGACAAAAGAAGAAATTTCTCAAGACGAGCAATTTCTCCTTTTGCCACAATGTTTTCCACTTTTAGTCATAGGTTATCCATTTAATTAAAGAGATTTTCTATTTTTTGTCAAAATATGTTCAAAGTCGTCTGCTGCAGAATTGTCGTATGAGGGAAAGGGTTAAAGAATGTTTGAGAAGAAACAGAACTAAATTTAGGCCGTGCCAAACAAAATGGCGTCTTCGTAGATACTGGTTACAATAAAGATTTAGAGTACCATGTGTATCCGCGCAGTCTTGCAACGGCTTTCACATTTCGCATGACAGTTATATATCTACGACATATGGGTATCTTCTGACGCAAAGGTAAAATTTGTAGCCCCAATATGCCATAACAATATAGCCATGTTGATGGTCCTGAAACGGCAGTGCGTCCAGTATCGTTTTGTGTTGGACGCGGAGCATCTGTATGTCTTTCAGAGCACTAGATAAGAGGGAGTGAACAGGTCTTTTCCCAACAATATTTCTCTTATTACTCAACCAAATCCTATGTTGTGAGTACTCAAAAGAATCGTCTCGCTGAGACGATTCTTTTGAGTACCCACAACATAGGGTTTGAATGTCTAATAAGGATTTCGCGATGTGAACTAATAATAGGATTTTAGAACATGAAAAATACCCCTTATCTAGAGTTCTGGTCTTTAAACGTCGATAAGAGAGGCCAAACATACAAAGTCTCCTACTCTTACAACATAGACATTGTGTCGTGGTTAAATCGGGTTTGTATTCTTTCTTCTCCTCTGGCATGTTAAACTGCAGTTTATGTTTGTTTGGTTTTAAGTTCAAAATATGAATCCATCAGCTTATCATTTCAATTTATAAAAAAAAAGAGAATATATTTGTGATGCATCATAAACAGCTCTTCCTCGTTTCCATTGAAATAAAAGCGCAATTAAGATTCAGTTATTTGATTCGAAATATAAAAGAACAGAATATTATAATAAATAAAAAATTCGAATATTAATTGCTTCTTAATTACTTCATACTTAACAAATATAAATATAAAAGGGGGACCTTAAGGCATTGAACATTTTAATTATAAAATGTTGTATGTATGTGCATCTATCGATATATTTAGATGGGACTTGGTACACTTAAGTTTAAAAAGGGTGTGAAACTTTCAATTGTCGCGGCATGAGTATTTATTGTTAGTTTAGACGAAGCAGAAGTGATTTTTAAGAGTCTTGACTCTCTGTATAAGTAATCTATTGTATCCTTGCGCCACGGGTCATGGCAGCAACGCGGATCTGAACAATTACCCGGATTAGTCTACGCTCCAAAATATAATCCTTTTTGCGGTAATCCCCCTCTTGATTCCGATGTAATGCGGATCTTGATCGCTATCTACAGCCTATTGTCGAATGTAGAAAGTTTGTCTTGACGTTTATTAACGGGTCATCTTTTATTTCCATTTCGTCTTGGTCCTTTAGGACTAAAGCGGGTTAATGAAACCAGTTTAAACTTATGACTGAGAGCGCATCTTGAGCGCTAAAACTGGCATACTAGTATTTATATCAGAAAAGTAACGACTCTAACGAGATTGTGTGAAATCACAGGCTTGTCTGAGTTTTCTTATTTTCAGATGTCTAGCGGTTCCTTCTCCCCTGACATATCTTTAAGAGCGCCCTAATCCTCATGGCGGTGAGGTTTAGATCGCTGGCGTCGTCCCAGTGGATTGGAGACAAAAGACCGTTTACTTCTGTCCCATATCCGTATCTTTTAAGACAATCTGATAATGATGAGGGGTTTTCACATTTTTCAACAATATTTTACATACATAACGACGTGGTCCTTAGATTACTAATCAGGTTCAGGCTCGAAAAAATGGCTTTATCCCAGGGCAGTCTGCTTTGACCGTCGACCCGTCCGTTAGACAATGTGAAATATATAACATTTTATATTTTGATATCGTATTATTCATCTGATTGGTTTTCTACATGTATAGAAACCTGACTAGACTGGTCATTTTGGTTATTAGATAGCATAGAGTACTATATAACATTATAACTGCCATTCCGTTTACATGTAATAAAACAATTCCTGTCATTGTTAAAATAACTGGTACTCAACAAGAACATCACTAGTATCCTTTAGAGAGGAAACAGGTTACCAGCGAGAAACAAAAATTAATATTTACTTTTTGAGGCCGGCTTGGCGTGAAACAGTTGTAACAAAAAACCTATTTGGAAAACCCTAGTTTAGGGGCCATTTTGACCATTTTGTAAACAATGCAAATTTAGGTGCCATTGCTCAGAACGAGCAATGGCACCTAAATTTCCATTGTTTACCAAGAGAAAAAGATTTAACGTTTATAAAGACATTATGGCGAGGTGATTAACCTTGGTAAAAACAAATACTAATTTTAGTTACAACCGTTTCACGCTAAGCCCTCGTTTTGAGGTATGGAACATGTGACGCGACTAGCTTCTGCTTTAGCACGATGCTGTTTAATGTTTACGGAGTTCGACCCGTGATCGGACCGGACTTAGGACCAGCTCCGGGTCGTTTCGATTTTAGCCTTCTTTTGGAGAGCCTCGACATTGGCCCGCCAATACGCGACAGACTGTCTAATCCGCTAGGTACACTGACATTGGCGAACCGAAACTATTCCAAATAAGGCCAGTTACATTTATCCTCATGGAGCAATTGGTTTTGGTTTTTTTCTCAACCCTTTTCCCTGACATAGACATGCGCAGTTTGGATACATAAAAGAAAAACAATCAAACAAAAAGATCATAACGAGTAATATTTCATTTTGACTCTCCAATCAATTTCCACTGAGACCTATTCTGTATCAAAACTTCAGTTTCCGAGATACCAGCGTTTTCAAACAGGCGACCCTAATACAACATATCAAGTGACTGTTTCTTTATATTGATTTATCTTGATTTCTTAATCAGCCAACATGTCGAATGGCTAAGTTCGATAATGTCCATGTACTACTTACTATATTTACAGAACTTTTACTCAGTACTATTTTCAATACGAAAGATCAAACACGAAATGGCGGTCTTTGACGAATTACAACTGACCCGGATTAAAGCATAGTGGGGGCAATGATGACATCTTTTGTAAACAATAAATATCTATCTGCAAATATTGTACATTCCGATTAGACGGTCCTCATGTTCGTGGACGTCTTGAAAAGCACACGGATTCCTTGTTCTTAACCCTTCCCAACATACAGACGCATTTGCAACAGACTACTTTTGAAATCATTGAGACAAAAGGTGAAATTGCTCATAAATGAGAAATCTTTCCTTTTGCTACAATGTTTTCAAATGTATTCAATGATTATATTTAATTTACAAAGATGTCCCATAGTTTAACCAATATGTGCTTCAATTCATTTGCTGCTGATGGTTTTTGTATTTAGGAAAGGCACAACTAGTTTCATCGAACCGTAAATAAATAAATACAAATCTAACGAATGCTTTAGACAAACTATGATTGTTGGTCCAATCATTGTATTTATAAAAAAATGTATGGTCCCTGAATTACCATGGACTCTAGCTACATCAGAAATAATACAATCAAGATTTTTATCGTCATCTACTCTCCCTGCTACGAGTTTTGAATCAGTCAATCACTTGTCCGTTAAGTTTGCGTTAATGCATTTGATTCCGTGATAATGTTCGTGGAAACGCTTCCATTATGCTCATCGATGTTACACAGACGCTTCTCATCAACTCAATGACGCATCTTATCATGTCGGAACAGCGTTTAACTGATATAGACCGATAAGCCTCGTTTTCGCCACAGTTTCGAGAATCTGATTGATTTTAAAATGGTATTTTTTTTATATAGCAGCTCCAAAACAAAGATAAACCGTTTTCTAATTGAGCCACACTCAAGAAAAACAACTATTTAACACTTTAAAGACGTTTTCGGTCGGCTCTGCAGCGAACTACTTTTGAAAACATTGTGACAAAAGGAGAAATTGCTCATGATAAGCAATTTCTCATTTTGCCTTATAACTTTATTCAATAAGTAGTCTTTCAGTTATAGAATGATTCCATTTTCAAAAGTTGTCATTATGAGCAATTTATCCATTTACACAATGCTTTCAAAAGTCGTCCAATTAAGATACCTCTCAAATGCCTCCCTTTCCCTCATACGACAATTCTATAGCAGAAGACTGAACTCATTTTGTCAAAAAATAGAAAATCTCTATAATTCGTGAATTGAACGGATAACCTATGACTAAAAGTGGAAAACATTGTGGCAAAAGAGAAATTGCTCGTTTTAAGCAATTTCTTCTTTTGTCACTATGTTTTCAAAAAGCCGTCTGCGCTGCAGAGGCGTCAGAAAGCGTCTATATGAGGGAAAGGGTTAATAAACAGACGACACAAAATATACAAAATCATGGAAACAGATACACGAAGTCTGTCATATCTGCAGTAGATGAATTTGGAAGCATACTCGACTATATTGAAAATAAAGTAATTATTGAAAAGAAAAAAAACGTTGTTGCGAATGGAGACGTTGCTCTTTATGAGAATTTTCTCAACAAGTAACAATGTGTTGTTCAAAGGTCGTCTGCTGCAGAGACGTCAGAAAGCGTATGTATGTGGGAAAGGGTTAAAACGAGCAATTTCCTCCTTTTTCCACCATGTTTTCCACTTTTAGTCATGGGTTATCCATTAAATTATAGAGATTTTCTATTTGTTGACAAAATATGTTCAAAGTCGTCTGCTGCAGAATTGTTGTATGTGGGAAAGGGTTAATGAAGAAAGCACTCGTTGAGTGTCCCCGCCCCGTTTAGCCTTTTTATCGATAGTGTCCCTTCGCTAAATGCCGTACTGTTGACAGATAGACGTTTATTTAGACTTAAAATACCTCCACGTCATTTCAAAACAAGGTCTTCGTACATGTGACTTTCAGCGACGACTTTGTGAATTAAAGAGTCTCAGCTGAGTCACTCGTGTTGACATATAGGATCAAAATAGTGTCGGATAAAAAGCTATAGGTGTAGCTTATCTTTATAGCATGAAACATGTTCATTGTTGTTTTTGACGAAACAGAGATGTTGTAGACAGTTTTAATGTGGCAGAGCTCTAACTGTTATTGAAAGATCGTCAAGTGGGTTTCGTTTGTTAAACACACAACCTCAGGGCAAAATCCTTTACAAATGGACTGTTTAACTAGGCGTATGAATATATAAAGTAATTTCAAATACGGACTATTTGCTGTCTGTGTAAACATCCGCGACAAAAGATATGAAAATAGATCCTTAATAAACTTGAAGGTACACAAGATTTGCGCATAAATACCAATCGAATCTATTGCGAAAATTAAATCAGGCTATTTAAGTATTTAAATAATATTTAGTCTGTTTTCGATGAGTTTGTTTGATCTTGTACACTTGTTTTTTTTATGTTTGCGTGAATGCCACATCTCCGTATTTGTAGGCAACACGACCATCTGAGTAAACATAACATACCGACGGAAAAGAAGCCAAAGCTATAGATGACTCAAGCATTGAATGAAACAGACACCAAACCCCGTTTAATTTCGTTTTTATGTCAAATTCCTGCACCACTAGGTGAGGGGACAATAACACGGCTATCGTACGAAAGTTGAAAGTCCAAACATTTTAAAATGAAATTAACATCTCGTCTTTACCCCACCCATTTTAAACAACCGTCGACTTGAAATAGTGTCCCGATTTTCCTACTGTCGCCCAAGCATTTGGACGAGCGATAGTTCCATCGTTAAATTGGTGAAACTAGTCCAGCGTTAAACAGACACTGAAACATAAATATAGCTAAAACCCAGAATGTTTCAGTGTTATATCCGTGGAAACCGACGTTTGTGTTCGTCATTACGGCAAACGTTAGTGTTTAATGAACGGACCGTAGTTGTGTACCTCCTGTACCCTGAGCTGTCGCTGTCACGTGACTTATACGATCAGTTAACACTGTTCAAGACATACATGTACGTACGAGCGGTGCTCCCGGAAAACCAACCTTAACGCAATTATTACGCGTGTAGAACTATACTCAACTGCGCATGCGTGCTAAGGATCCAAATGGATACTGATTAGCATTGGCTAACAGTGCCGAGTTCGCTGACTGCGTGCATTTGCTGGCTTACAGTGCCGAGTTCCCTGACTGCGTGCATCCGCTTGCTAACAGTGCCGAGTTCGCTGAATGCGTGCATCCGCTTGCTAACAATGCCGAGTTCGCTGACTGCGTGCATTCGCTGGCTAACAGTGCCGAGTTCGCTGACAGCGTGCACCCGCTGACTAACAGTGCCGAGTTCGCTAACTGCGTGCATCCGCTGGCTAACAGTGCCGAGTTCGCTGACTGCGTGCATCCTCTGGCTAACAGTGCCGAGTTCGCTAACTGCGTGCATCCGCTGGCTAACAGTGCCGAGTTCGCTAACTGCGTGCATCCGCTGGCTAACAGTGCCGAGTTCGCTGACTGCGTGCATCCGCTGGTTCTACACTATAAACCCCTTACGGTTGGTTTTCGCAGAGCGCCGCTCACAGTTATCTATAATGTAAATTATGCTTTTTCTACGCGTTTAATCTGCAATTAAAGATAGCTGAATAACTACGCCGTAGACCTGTGCAGATTTCGAACACGTCTTAATATTTAAACGAATTGCTTGGCCTAAAAAACAATTGAGTATACGTTCGTGGAGTTGAAAATAATTTAAACAAACGTTGAAGCCAGATGCCCAATTGATACAGCAACCAAAACTAGATGTTCAGCATATTCATTAAATCAAAATCATGAACATAATCTCACAGTTAAGACGAGTTCATTACCTAAAGTTACGGTGCGAGCGCTTCTAAGACAAAAGAGGACTTGTTATCCTATCTGTTTGGTGAAAGTTTATAGATACGGTAGAATTTTTATGCATCGTGTAGAAGCCCTGAGCAAAACAACCCGTCATGACTAAGTAAGATGAATGGCCCTCTCTTTAAGACAAATTATAAACAATCTAAAAGCAGTAAACTGGAAACCCTTCGCAATTCTTTTAAAGTTTTAATCTTAAACTTTAATTTTTCAACAGCCGCACGTATCAAATGAATGACTGTAGGACTAGATAAGGAGGAGTAAACTGACATTTTCCCATTAATTTCTCTTGTATGGCTCAACTCAGCCCTATGTTGTTGGTACTCTTTTGAGTACCCACAACATAGGTTTTGATGGTCAAATAAGGATTTGGCGTATGTGAAATACTCGTCTTATCTAGAGCTCTGAAAATGTATTTACCGACATGTTGACATATATTTGTGTTTCGTATGCTTCCATTTCTCACAATGTTTCTACAAAGTCAGATAAGAATTTAACATGTTCAAGTGGGTCTCGTATATAAACAGCACGTTGAGAGGGTTTTATCGCTTTCCCTCATACGAAAATTCTGCAGCAGACCACTTTGAACATATTTTGTCAAAACATAAAACATCTCTAGAACTGAATGGATAACCTATGACAAAAATTGGAAAACATTGTGGCAAAAGGAGAAATTGCTCGTTTTGAGCAATTTCTTCTTTTTTCCCTATGTTTTCAAAAAGCCGTCTGCTGCAGAGGCGTCAGAAAGCGTCTATATGAGGGAAAGGGTTACATTAGACCAGTGTTTTAACCTCAAACATCGTAATGGGAGAAATTTTACAAATGTCTTAGATAGAAGATTCTTGATTTCTTTCCAGATTTAAATTAAGATATGTTTTCGTGTTTAAAATTCAAATTAAATCGAGTTTTGGAGGATTCAGTATAATATGCATAGACAGGAGGAATGTTTTGATTGCGTACGAAGATTGTTAAACACATTACAATGATGACTATAAAGTACAATTCGGTCATTCCTGTATTAAAAGACATCTCGCTTAAGCGACTGTTTTTTCATAGGCGACCGAACCTTTGAGTGGCATATATGTGAAGTCGATTGCCGTTCGTTTATAGTCACCTGCTTTCACTTTCTACCTGTCCGCATCAGACAGGTTTGGACGCACACATTGGTAAGCGTGCTCTCATGCCTGACTTTTTCATTTTGTTAACCCTTTCCCACATATAGATGCTTTATAACGCCTCTGTAACAGACCATGGACTTTTGAAAACAGTGCGTTTATATCTGTTTAATTATATAAATTGTTCCAATGATTTTCAAAGTTGTCTGCTGCAGATGGGATGTATGTGGTGAAGATGTAAACACAGATACGATGCCTAATTTCTGTACTACTTATCATTTGTAATATGTAAAAACGTTTGGTACTCAAGTTCTGCAATCAAGTGGCGGAGTTGACTTGAATTGGATTGACTTTAATTATTTAGAATACAGTTGTGGGTTTCGCTCCCTTCTGTTCTGCTTATCAGTTATTTTGTTTTTGATATGTAAGTGGCTGAAATTATTGGTTTTCGAGAACAAGGATCGTGTTTATCAAAAACCTTTTAAAACCATTAAGAAGAAAATGAATAGTAAGTGCATAAACTTATAGACACTTGAACATTCAACTAAATCATATCATTAGCCAATCATTTCATATTGGAGTGCGTACTTCTGTTATAGCGGCGAATAGCCGTATATATCGAATACCGAATGTGATGCCTGTCTCTGAGCATGTTCCCGTGTATAAGGAGATATACGCGGCAGGGCTCTAGAAAAGGAGCATTGTTCTTGTTCTAAAATTCTTATTTGACATTCAAACCCTATGTTGTGGGTACTCAAAAGAATCGTCTCCAGTGAGACGATTCTTTTGAGCACCCACTATATAGAATTGTGTTGAGTTATTTGAGAAAAAGTATGGGGAAAGGCCTGTTCACTCCATCCTATCTAGTCCTCTGTACGCGGTGACTTGACTTAGGTGGATTGATTTCGCCTTTATGTGACTTCTGCCAACTAAACTAGAGGCGTATATCCACTTGGTGTACGCTTACATACTTATAAGGTAATGGCAACATGTAGGAGAAAACGTACATCCAGCCGTCTGACAGCGAGCGCATAGGCGTTAGGTGAAGCGGAATTTGAATATGGCGTCGATTACTCGAAGTAAAGGATGCACGGTGTTTTGTTTGGCCCCGAGCTATTATGAATATTACGTTTATATGGTCGCAAAGAAAACAGAATACTACCTATAAATGATACGGTGTTATATAGAATACGTTGACAGCGCATTCCGAAAGAACTGATCTTCAATTGTTGGTGTACCTGAATCGGTAACGAGCGCTATTAACCCTTTCCCTCATACAACAATTCTGCAGCAGAAGTCTTTGAACATACTTTGTCAAAAGATAGAAATCTCTATAATTGAATGGATAACCTATGACGAAAAGTGGAAAACATTGTGACAAAAGGAGAAATTGCTCGTTTTGAGCAATTTCTTCTTTTGTCACTATGTTTACAAAAAGCTGTCTGCTGCAGAGGCGTCATAAAGCGTCTATATGAGGGCAATGGTTAAAAGCTAAACAGTGTATGTGGAAAGGCAGCCAGATAGAATGATGAACTTATCAAGTCTGACCGCTGTCAATGGTATGATGACCAGTTCATATTGTACATAAAGTGTTTTTTATTAAACCCAATTTCACTCTTTATCCAAATCTTAACACTGCACAACTAAAACCAGCTTTTACCACAATGCTTTCTTGCTTTGTTCGTGGAATTATACATAAATTCATTTCCCGGTACAAACAAAAATCAAAACATTTTGTTTGAACTTTTGAATATCTCATAATATCGGAAGAGTCTATACTTCCTTGTAATTAAACAACAGAACTTCGTTCATACAACATGAAAGAGAACACACATCACCTGCATTCAGAGTAGTCATATCAGTGTAGTTCTAAAGTAAGCAGTTATGGCTGTTTTGCAGGAAGTGTATATAGCCCAAAGCTTCGACGGTTTATTTTGAACGAATTTTCTCCCCAAATTACCCATAAAAACGTATAAGATGCTTTATTCGAGTTGTATATTATATTCTTACATGCAGCAAATTAATGTTTATGTATGGAGTGAAGCCAGTTGGCTGCAATTTCCAATCCATTTGCTGCAGCAGACTACTTCTGATATCTGATCACAATATGAGCGGTCCCGCTAGAAAACCAACATTGTGGACTCTGCGTAAAGCATCGACCCGGGTCAGCCTAAGCATGCCACGTAGGCTAAGCCGCACAGACAATTTTAGCCTCCTGTGGAATGTCTGTTTCGGGAAACATTACTCTACTCCTCCATCCTCCTCAGACGGAATGTATCGACTCGGATTAGCCTGCGCATACTGCGCCGGCTGATCTGGATCGATACATTAAGCAGAGGCCATTATGTTGGTTTTCTACGGTTCATATGACGCCTCTGCCGCAGACGGTTTTGTTTAAATAGTGTGGCAAAAGGTGCAATTGCTCACCATGTGCAACAATATGTTTTCAACCACTTCCTAGAATTCAACTTCTATACAAAGAGATTTTTCCAGCAGACGGCTCTTTGAAAACATAGTGACAAAAGAAGAAATTGCACAAAACGTGCAATTTCTCCTTTTGCCACAATGTTTCCCACTTTTTGTCATAGGTTATCCATTCAATTATAGAGATTTCTATCTTTTGACAAAATATGTTCAAAGTCGTCTGCTGCAGAATTGTCATATGAGGGAAAGGGTTAAACGATAATCAATCAATCAATCAATATAAAGTAAACCTGCAGAAGACTACAATGAAAAAACATCGATACAGTAATTTGATGAAAGATATACATGTATATATAATAAATGAAATATAAATATTCAATACTAATGAGCATTTTCTCCTTTTGCTACAATGTTTTCAATACTGATATATATTCGTCAAATTGCGTCTGCAAATTTGCGGATAAGCAGCATTTTATCACTAAAAACAAAATTCAAAACAATATTCAGACGGATCAAGGGACAAAAAAAAAAAGCGTTCGCTGTCGGCAAAAAGTATTAAATCAAATTTTGATCGTCGTCTAAGTGGCGCACAGTGCAGACGAAGTTACGAGCCCGAGGGGCATGTTTATATTTAGATAGCGACCGAACGGTACCGCTGGGACTAATTTTGCCGCGATCTGCTCGGCTACCGATATATTCGCTGCACACAGAAATGTTTACCGATACAATTTATACGCTCGTACGCTCAGATTATAGTGCCGTATTTCTTGTTGGGGGAAAATGAATTCTATCCCCGATATGCAAGATGATTCTGTCTCTGAACAGACGGCTTTCAAAAAAAAATAAAAAATGCTGGAAAGAGATAAATTGTTTGAAACTAGACACATCTCCTTTTCACATGATATTTTCCCTTTCAAGTTGCATAGCATTCTTTTCCAGGCGATCCATTTATCCGCAGACGTTTTTCAATTGCGACTATTCCGGTTAATATTGGGGTTGTTTCCAGTAGAGGATTATGCATTAATGTGTTCGTGTAGAGTCGTGTAGAGTCGTGTAGAGTCGGTGTTTTAGTCATAACCGCCCTCCAGAGGTTGCCGAGATGCCTGCCTGACTAGTTGGCGAATAGCCTGGTTAGACTTTGTGGAGGTAGAATGTATACATAACCTGATGGAACGGATTTTGACGGACTCTATGTTCATATACAGTTATTTAGATACCATACACAAGCCATGCTGAGTAAAAACCATAAACTCGTCAAAATGAAAACCACATAACTCATCCTATAATTATGTATGTAAATATTTTCATGTTTTCTGCGGGGCTGTATATTAATTTACTGGAACAATGACAGTGTCTTAACCAGCGTGTTTACATAGAACAGTAGCGGGCAACTCCCTTTCTCTCTCTCTCTCTCTCTCTCTCTCTCTCTCTCTCTCTCTCTCTCTCTCTCTCTCTCTCTCTCTATCTCTCTCCTCTCTCTCTCTCTCTCTCTCTCTCTCTCTCTCTCTCTCCTCCTCTCTCTGTCTGTCTGTCTGTCTCTCTCTCTCTCTCTCTCTCTCTCTGTCTCTCTCTGTCTCTCTCTGTCTCTCTCTGTCTCTCTCTGTCTCTCTCTCTCTGTCTCTCTCTGTCTCTCTCTCTCTCTCTGCTGTCTATCTCTGTCTCTCTCTCTCTCTCTCTCTCTGTCTCTCTCTGTCTCTCTCTCTCTCTCTGTCTCTCTCTCTCTCTCTGTCTCTCTCTCTCTCTCTCTCTCTCTCTCTCTGTCTCTCTCTGTATACTTCTTTCATAACTAACAACTCGGGTAGTAGTGTAGAGCTATAGATAAAAAGATTTTTTCATGTTCTGAGATATTTATTCGACCTCCAAAACCTATGTTGTGGGTACTCATAAGAATCGTCTCAGTGAGACGATTCTTTTGAGTACCGACAACATAGGTTTTAAATGAGTGCTCATAACAGAGATTTCGCGAAACCAAGACCTGTTTACTCTGCCTTATCTATTGCTATGAGTCGTGAGCCAATGAGGAAATCGGATGAGAGACAAAAATCCTCCTACCCCGACAGTGCAGGGCTTGTCTACACGTAGACGGAAAGCACGCGAGTTTTATTAAGTTAATTAAGGCTGATAAGCATACCGCTGATTGCTTTATGACCAGATTGTTTGTTAATCCGGAAGTCTGCGTTTTAGGCCGGGCTTATCAGACCTACTGGCGACGCTAATGTATCGTCTAATATTTTCATCTATGATGCTTGTTTGCTAGGTTTTTTTCCACTTCTGTTTTATATTGAATCAGTAACGTAAATACGTCTCTGAGTGATCTGACAGCATAATAGATTAACCTGTTCCCACACTTTGACGCATGTTGACGCCTCTGCAGCAGATGATATTTGAAAACATTGCTCATTTCTCGTTTTGCCGCAATATTTCTAACAATTAGACTACCGTTATAGCGATGTTACATAAGTATACTAAAATGCTTTTAAAGTCGTCTGCTGCATGTGTTGTATGTGTTAAAGGCTGAAACAGCTTTTATCGAGACAAGACAACAGCCTCTTTTTGTTTTAGTATAGAAAATCGGGATGTACTGTGTAAATAGTGTGTCGAGACAAGACAATAGTCGCTTTTTGTTTTAGTATAGAAAATGGTCGTCCGGCCACAGGGAAGTACTGTGTACATACTGTGTGTTTAAATAATAACTATTAAGTATAAATGAATTACAAGGGTGACAAAAATGGATCATTTCAAATAAGCATAACTCGAGGAATTCCTCGAACACGCCGATAACTCGAAGAAGTACATAGGCCCCTTACAACGTCGAGTTATGGCGATTCCACTGTATATATTTCAAAGACAGACTAAACATTTTCTGACACGTCTTCAGCAGACGAATTTTGAAATCATTGTGGCAAAAGGAGGAATTGCTCATAATGCGCAATTTCTCCATTTGCCACAATAATTTCAACTTTATTTAATAATTAAACTCTCATTTATTGAGATTGTTCATGTTTTTGCCGGTATGTTTTAAAAGTCGTCTGCTGCAGATTTATAGTCAGTGAGAAAGGGTTAACGCTTTTCTTTGCCCCGCTGAAAGCCCTATCAATGGACAAGATAAGTTCACAAAGACCGTTTGGAAAGATAACGAGTTTAAACCCAAAAATAGAACAAAGCGTGCCTGCAGGACGCTCGGGTCAAAGGTTATCATCCTTGGGGTTAGGACTAAAACTCGACGATTCGTAAAACGGAACGATAAGGATTATTAACTCAAGTGCTGGTAAATTTCATCTCACTGTAGACAGAAATTAAGATGATGTATATTCTTATGCTGCGTCGTTAAAAACGCACTCTTTTCATACGGAATGCATGCTACCAGTCAAAATGTGTAAATAGAGAGATAGGTGAGAGTTAAAAACATTATGGGGAAATATAATTTTCTCCAATTTTTCCACACGTTTTTTTTAAATTCGTTTTTAAGCGTCAGAAGACATCTGTATCAGGTAAAGGGCCAGTTGTGATGGGATGCTTACCACTTGCGTACTTGTGATGGGATGCTTACCACTTGCGTACTTGTGATGGCTACGCGATATATATTTCCGTGTGTCATTTTGAAGTGGCGTTGTCGTTTTCACTAGGTGTACACGGAACTGAGCAGTAACAGATAAATCCGATAAAATCTTAGGAGCTCCAAAGAAAACTCATAGATCGAGTCGATGTTTTATTTCTCATAACAAAATTCATCATTCTTGAAAATATATGTTGCAAAGTTTGTCAGTATTTAAGATAGATCTTGCCTTAAATATATGTATATTCGTTGTGTATTAACCAAACCCTCCGATAATAACAATTGTGGGATGCTCAACGACAAGTGAACAACTACACACACTCAGTATTACAAAGTACTATATATAAAAGCCTATTAAAACGCGTGCATTTCAAATCCTTTTCACGGGAGATATGCGCTAACGACCTCCTGTATATTGGCGTCGAGTCAGATGATAATTGAGCCGTCCCGCGAGAAAACCAACATTGTGGACGCTGCGTAAAGTATCGACCCGGATCAGCCTAAGCATGCCGCGCAGGCTAATCCAGGAAGATACTTTTCGCTTCCTGTGAATTTTCTGTTTTCTCTATCCCCCTGACGCGGAATGTGTCGGCTCGGATCATTCTGCGCGGACTGCGCAGGCTGATCTGGATCGATACATTACGCAGAGGCCATACTGTTGGTTTTCTCGTGGGACGGCTCAAATGGGGTCGAATGATGTCTACGCCTTGATATCCCATAGCAATTTCACCTTTGCCACAATGTTTTCAAAAGTCGTCTGCTGCAGAGAGGTCAGAAAGGGTCTACCATTGGGAATGGGTTAAAATGCGAGTCTAACCCAATAGGGCCAAAATGATGTCATCTAACATATAATCGTATACACACCCATGACAAACATTAATTCGATATCGTGTTTATAAACTCTTGAGATGACTTAATAACAGAACAAAGTAGTGTTTCACAGTCTTGTAGGAGAACTAAGTACACGGTTGAATATACAGAGAGCCTGCGATAAACATAGTTGTCATTTAGAATGACTGTTTATTGAACCACCGTACCTAATAGTATAACCTATTGTCGTCTTCTTTGAAAGTCAAAAAAAAATATCATATCTGAAAAATATCTTCCTTTCGCCTTATTACTTATAATCGGAAACGCTGTATTCTTCGTTTTCGCCAATTAAATTTCGCTCACATTTGACCATACTTAGATATACAATTTCGAAGTTCTCCAATCAACTGGATTTACACTTTGTATATTTGGAATTATTAAATCTTGAAACAAGTCATATTCATACATATTCATTTGTGTGAACACCAACAAGTAGATAAATCGACTCGGAAATGAATATTTTAATAGTAATTGTTGCAGTTGTGATATTTTCAGAGCCCTTAAAAGAGATAATTTCCAAATGACTAATGATGAAGCAAATATTTTTTTCCACAAACAAACAAGGGGTATCTTATGTCCGCCACGCGTCTACCACTAAAGCTATGCCCCCAGCTAAGACCCCTCAAATTACCCGAGACGGACATGGAGATATTTAAAATTACAAAGACTTGTAAATAAGTCTGGTGGAAAGATCTAGTTTCATTTGTGAACATGTACAAACGACGACAAGCAGAACAGATCACCAAAGAAAGATGAAAGACTAGCACGGTGTAAACAAGGACGCGCTTCATAATCTCGGCACAGTCTCCCCGGTAACTTCATAATCCACATGGTTATAGTTCAAGAGTTCAATGTATTATTATATGAAACATTCTAGAAGTGTAGCCCAATCGGTCAATCATGTATTTTTATATAATGACAAACCTACGTTTGTTTAGTCGGGGGGTCTAACAATTCAAAGTGGTGAAGGTATCGGGTGACCACGCCGCATACTTTCCTTTCTTTCCATTCAATAAGTACCGACAATGGGTCTAAAATGATATCTTTGTAACGGGAGACCGTCTAAATGAACAGTAGGCAGTTTTTGTGTTAACATTTTCGTGTTATATGCGCCTACAAAACACGTGACCTGACCTGCCTTTGGGGTGAATCTTTGTCAGGGTCTAAATATCACAGAACAGTGCTGAAACGCCGTTGTTAAACGCATCGGACACTCAGCATAGCAAGACGATATCAAGGGCTTGGCGTGAAACGGTTGTAACTAAAATTGGATTTTTTTACCACGGTTAATTTAGGTGCCATTGCTCGTTCTGAGGGTTTGAATGTCAAAAAGGATTTTAGAACATGACAGCTCTGATAATTGTAGAGCAAGCGGATACGCAGATATGTCTGGATCTACACTGGTCACAAATATCGAATGGTTTAATATCGAGGACTCAGTATCTATACTAATATAAACATTCCCCCTCTTACACACACGTTAATTTTTTTTAGAAAAAGCTCATAGCCAGCGTTTCCTGTTTGTGTCACAGTGTTTCTAATCATCTCTATTCATTAATAACTATTTCATCAAGAGAGATTTTCGCCAATGATACTCATAACCAGATAGTTTTAAATTCGTCTGCCGCAAATATGTTGTGTGTGGGATTACGGTTAAAAAAGCCTGTATTCGAGTAGATAAACTGTCTAGAATTACAGAATTAATAAATAATTAATTCATCAACATACTAACACATATAGACACACTTTATCCAGTATACAAACAGGAAATGTAGCAAACAAAATGCCAAAAACACAAATAGAAACGGTAGCTACTCTCCAGTAGAAGTGATTGCTGCAGTTTAAAACGGCGACAACGTTTCTATCGTAGTTTAAGATTGGTGAATTAGTATATATTAACTACCTACAGTGGATGGTTGTGAAGTGAACTTTGGAAAAAGCAAAAATACTAGATAGAGACGAAACTACAGGACGATGTGATTAACTCTTGGTATTGAAGAATATATATATATATATGTGTGTACAGTGTCTAACTTGTTATGATGTACGTATATATGTGACTGTTTTTATCATAACTTAAATAAGTACTTAAACCCCCTTTCCCACATACAACACATCTGCAGCAAACGACTTTGAAAGCTTCTAGGCATCTAGGCGGTTATATGGAAAATAGTTTTCTGTTTTAACTTTTAAATAAATGTGTATTCATCTCAATTCGTCATCTCATCAATGTTTCATGCTACAGTGTAGTAAAAGTGGCTAGCTGATAAAATACAAATCCACAGAGAATGGTTCCAGTCACGACATACAGTATTAACTTTGTCCCTTATCCCAGACGGAAACCAGTACCCAAAGAATACATAAGCAGAGTATACTAGATAAGAGGGAGTGAGCAGCTCTATTCCCCACAATAGTTCTCTTATTACTCCACCAAATCCTTTTGAGTACCCACAGCATAGGGTTTGAATGTCAAATAAGGATGAATGCCCCTTATCTATAGCTCTGTCATAAGGTTATATAAACCTTTGAAACGATAATAAGCAAATCATTGTTTATGATCATGAATTAATCCTTTACCTGATACGGAATACGTTTGACACATCTGCAGCAGACATAAATCAAAAACAATGTAGGAAAAGGAATAATAGGTTGGTTTTTTTATCTGGGAAAGTTTTATCATACTGTCTATGCACCTGACCATTTGAAAGGGTAGTTACAGGTCGTGTTAATGAACGACTGGACAGGTATATAAGTCAGTAAAACGTTTTTGACTGATAATTCCTAGTGATAAAGTGTTCATCTCTTTAAACTGAAAATTCACTTTTATTGATCAAAGCATCACACAGAAAGTTGTTAATTTAAGGCCACTCTCGGTTGATAGTCGTATATCAAACGGTTGAAAGGTCGGGGCTAATAAACCGATCCGATTTCCGTGACAATTACACGTAAATTCCCGAGTGCTCGTCGTTAAACTTCGTCTATTGAAATCTTTATTGCGAAGGAGGTTTTTACGACTTGAATGTGAAAAGTAATACGATTGGTTTATCGTTGATTGTTACATTTTATATAGAGAACCCGTGTGTGGTGGTACAGATGATGTTTGATTATCAGTTCAGCAGAGGACTCGATAGGGAGAAGTAAACTGGTCTGTTACCACCAATATTTATCTTATGACTCAACTAAACACTATGTTGTGGGTACTCAAAAGAATCGTCTCACTGAGACGATTCTTTTGAGTACCCACAACATAGGATCTGCAGTTGTAATGTATTAATCTGCACGTTTTATTTGTGTAGTATGATGTTTAATGCCATTTTCAACGGTATTTGGTTCATATCACGGTATTGCTTGAATAATTACCAGTATTGCTGGTAAGTTTATCCTGACACCAGTACATCAGTCGTGATGTTATTCCCGAAACCCTGAATGCCAAGGAGGAAACCCACTGCTACAAATACTTAGGGCATCCAACGAGAAAACCAACATTGTTACGTATCGACCCGGATCAGCCTAAGCATGCCGCACAAGCTAACCCGGACAGACACTTTTCGCATCCTGTGGATTTTCTATTTTAGGAATCATTACTCTATACCTTTATCCACCTAAGACGGAATGTGTCGGCGCAGGCTAATCTGGGTCGATACGTTACGCAGAGTCCACAATGCTGGTTTTCTCGTGGAACGGCTCAAATACTGTATTACGGGGATCGTACCCTGCTCACGTGTTTGACGCTTTAACCACTACACCAACGAGGCGATATTCAAATATGTTCCGCTTTATTTCAAATCATGTAAATGAGTTCAGTTTAAGTAATTTTATGACGTCATTGTAGACTAATCAATTATTCAAATTGATTTAATTAAACGGGTCCAAGGCAGAAGTGGTTCCGTTATATAAAGAATGTCACGCTTAAAGGCGTACACATGCGACGACATCTTAACCTTCGCTGTGTCTGTATAAACCTGGATTCATTTCGGATACATTCTAGGCAAAATGTTGTGCAACAAAAAAGACATAGTGCATGGTGCTAATTGCCTTAATCTAACGTATTTATCTTGTATCGCATGTCTATGTCTGATAGGTCTGCACTAAACGCGTAAATGTCATGGAACATTTTATGTTGACAACAGTTGAAAACCAGAGCAGATTCAAGATAACGACTCTGATTTTAGGATCGATTGGAGTTTCCCCTTATCCTTTGCCTATTTGCAGACACGTTTTGGCGCACCTGCAGCAGTCGACTTCAGTCGTGGCAAAAGAACTTATACGCGCTAAACATTTTCCCACAAACAAAAGCTTTCTGACATCTCTGCATTGTACGACTTTTGAAATCAATGAGGGAAAATGAGAAATTAATCATAATGCACATTTTGCTACAATGTTTTTAACTTTATTCAAAAAGTTTTTCCTTTGTTTATAGAGAGTTTCCATATGCTTGACTAGCCGTCTACTGCAGGTGTGTTGAATGTGGGAAAGGGTTAAAAGAGATTGAATTGTCATCGACCGTTTAACTCGTATGTTGAAATGTGAAATTTCTTTAACAATTAGATATAGAGTTGAAACATTGTTTGAGAAGACGAAACATTCTTTATTCAACATATTTCCTTCATTGATATGTAATGACATAGTCGAAATAAAAGGCTTTATTGCACCAATTGAGCTATAAGATTGACTAAACAATCAAATACAAGCTGATTGGTCGATTCCTCAGACAAGATTACTAACAAAATAATGCTATGTAAGAAGTGACTGCTAAAAGTTATAATTATATATGTTGAATGTTTACGCATAAAATCAGCTTGAAATAGGCACGTTACGTTTAACGTTAAAGCGTTAACCCTTTACCTCATGTAGACGCTTTCTGGACGCCTCTGCAGCAGACGGGCTTTTGAAAACATAGTGACAAAAGAAGAAATTGCACAAAACGTGCAATTTCTCCTTTTGCCACAATGTTTTCCACTTTTAGTCATAGGTTATCCATTCAATTATAGAGATATTCTATGTTTTGACAAAATACGTTCAAAGTCGTCTGCTGCAGAATTGTCGTATGAGGGAAAGTGTTAAGGGTTAATTAAGGTGGCGAAACTACACTGTCAATATCTGGGTCACGGTTTTGACGTTTTAAAATGCATTCTGTGTACGCCTTTATGGTAAATAATGGAAGATATTTGACTGTACGATATGTTTAAAAAGGGGGGAGGGTCTCATACATTAAAAAAAAAACGTCTAAAAATAAAACGCGCATGTGTTAGAACTTACTCCGGCTTCTCAGTCACGGCTTTTGGCCTGGGGCTTTAGCCGCTGGTTGTTTTATGCTTGTGTTATGCGTTTTGTATATCTATATCAAATGTCGAGATTTTTAAGGAGAATCTGAGTGGATGCGCACACTTGCCCGGTTCTTCACTTCACGCAATCCCTTAAAGCATTCTAAAACTGACTTTGTTGACTAGGAGTGTATGTAAATAAACAATGTCTAGAACTGACTTTGTTGACGAGGAGTGTATGTAAATAAACAATGTCTAGAACTGACTTTGTTGACGAGGAGTGTATGTAAATAAACAATGTCTAAAACTGACTTTGTTGACTAGTAGTGTATGTAAATAAACAATGTCTAGAACTGACTTTGTTGACGAGGAGTGTATGTAAATAAACAATGTCTAGAACTGACTTTGTTGACGAGGAGTGTATGTAAATAAACAATGTCTAGAACTGACTTTGTTGACGAGGAGTGTATGTAAATAAACAATGTCTAGAACTGACTTTGTTGACGAGGAGTGTATGTAAATAAACAATGTCTAGAACTGACTTTGTTGACTAGGAGTGTATGTAAATAAACAATGTCTAGAACTGACTTTGTTGACGAGGAGTGTATGTAAATAAACAATGTCTAGAACTGACTTGGTTGACGAGGAGTGTATGTAAATAAACAATGTCTAGAACTGACTTTGTTGACTAGGAGTGTATGTAAATGAACAATGTCTAGAACTGACTTTGTTGACTAGGAGTGTATGTAAATAAACAATGTCTAGAACTGACTTTGTTGACTAGGAGTGTATGTAAATAAACAATGTCTAGAACTGACTTGGTTGACTAGGAGTGTATGTAAATAAACAATGTCTAGAACTGACTTTGTTGACGAGGAGTGTATGTAAATAAACAATGTCTAGAACTGACTTGGTTGACTAGGAGTGTATGTAAATAAACAATGTCTAGAACTGACTTTGTTGACTAGGAGTGTATGTAAATAAACAATGTCTAGAACTGACTTTGTTGACTAGGAGTGTATGTAAATAAACAATGTCTAGAACTGACTTGGTTGACGAGGAGTGTATGTAAATAAACAATGTCTAGAACTGACTTTGTTGACTAGGAGTGTATGTAAATAAACAATGTCTAGAACTGACGTGGTTGACGAGGAGTGTATGTAAATAAACAATGTCTAGAACTGACTTGGTTGACGAGGAGTGTATGTAAATAAACAATGTCTAGAACTGACTTTGTTGACGAGGAGTGTATGTAAATAAACAATGTCTAGAACTGACTTTGTTGACGAGGAGTGTATGTAAATGAACAATGTCTAGAACTGACTTGGTTGACGAGGAGTGTATGTAAATGAACAATGTCTCCGCGGACTTTTTTTTCAACATGAAATGGGTCGAAACGGCAGTCTTGTTTTGAAAATTAGTTTTCAGTAGACAAACGTCTGCTGCCGAGGCGTCAATAAGGGTATGTATGTTGGAAAGGGTCGAGAGATAACTGACGTAATGGGTCATACATAAATAGCTAGTACTTTATTCAGCTGACTAGGTGTGTCTGCTTCAGATGCTTCAAAATGCATCTGCATGTGGGAAAGGGTTTGAGAGAGCTTAAACGTTCATCGATGTGACTCAGGTCGTGAAGGCAACATGTTAAAGGAAAGAGTAGGAAAAGCGGAGCCACGGGAATTGTAAATTCGAATACAAGCAATGCAAATTGTAAATACGAATATATCTGTCTGGCTCCGGTCGATTCGCTGACTGGTTGTCGTTATTTTGTTTACGTTAGGTAGATTAGCGTAATGAATATTGGAAGGACAGTCTATCACACTGTTTGCATAGACTTATTAAACAAAGATAATAGCCGCTCGGCGAGAGTTAATGGAATTTCGAGACGAAAAGCACATCAAAGCTAGCTAATAAAACCAACCAGTCTCCGGAAAGTGATATTTTATTGGTTTGTTCAGGGCGATTTCTCAAATAAGCATAACAATACCTTTAATGCATTAGCATGACAGTACTTTTACAGAAGAATAAAGCTTTAAAGCATTGGAAAGTTTAACCGATGCTCGTCATAAGCATTTGCTAGTCCATGGTATAACTTCACAATAGACGAATAGTTCAAACTGTCATCATAATCACACACAAATAAAGGACGACGCCAGAGTTAAATAGAGTAATATACATGCGTATTAATTATATCAATTATATCAACCATTGAAGCTAATTGGTTTACAATCAAAGCAATGAAAGCAGGGTTCTTTTAATCTTCAGTGTCCCAAAAAAGGTAATATTTTGAGATATGGCCAATGAATATACACCAAGTGTTAATGAATATACACCAAGTGTTTTCAGACAGAAGTAAACGTTTCCGTCAACGTAATACCTTTTATATCGGTCCTGGAATGATAAAAGCTGTCTCGCATTAATCAATCATAGGTTCGGATCAAATTACCATGAGTACTCCAATCAGGCGTACTTTGGGCACGTAATGTTCGATAGACTGATTGTGATGTTCCATTTTCCATAGCTCTTCATTCACACCATAGAGCGTCAGATAGCCTACCCAAGTATTGTATGACATTATTGCACCGATGCTTCACACGATATTCTACATAGGCAACTGCCTTCACATATAGGCGTGCTTGGCTAGCCAGATGAAGACCTGGTGCGAGAATGCCCGGATGCGTACGGGTTGGCGAATTGAACGCCGTGTTATATCAAACATACTGATGAAAACTGCATAAGCTCCGAACAATAGATATATTAGCCGTCCCGCGAGAAAACCAACATTGTGGACCCGGATCAGTCTAAGTATGCCGCACAGGCTTACCAGGATATGCACGTTTCGCCTCCTGTCTGTGGATTTTCTGTTTCAGGAATCATTACGCTAAACCTCTATCCCCCTGAGACGGAATATGTCGGCCCGGATCAGTATGCGCGGAATGCGCAGGCTGATCTGGGTCGATACATTACGCAGAGGCCATAATGTTGGTTTTCTCGCGGGACGGCTCATATCCCAAATATACACCTGTTTGATAATAAGACAAACGGATGCTGTTAATGAAAAAACAAAGGTAAATTAAGGTATACGTTTTTAACTGTCTTGTGTTCTAAAGGTTTCTGGTTCAAGTTCCTCTGTGAGGCCCCGACAACATTTTTGATCTGACTTGGCAACTTCAGAAATAATCAACAAATATATATATATATATTAAACATAATATACATGTGTGTGTGCGTGTGGGTGTTGTTTAAATCGATTTAAATTAAATAAGCTGAA
The DNA here is from genome assembly GCA_031761405.1 of Serripes groenlandicus. Lineage (NCBI taxonomy): Eukaryota > Metazoa > Mollusca > Bivalvia > Cardiida > Cardiidae > Serripes > Serripes groenlandicus. The sequence goes on from JASEVX010000004.1 coordinate 117,408,693, forward strand.
GAATAAACTAAACAATCAATACAGTAATCGATGAACATTCCAAAGTCGTTAAATATCGCGCATTAAACGTGCGTTTCCCATTTAAACCCGATGTTTGCTTAAATCACATGCCATGTTGACTTTTCCCCTTAAGAGCATTGAATTTTCCGCTGAAGTTATGCCGATGACGCGTAGCTACATCTTGTAAAAAATGTCAGCTAGAGCCTGCTTGGAATGACCATGTACAGCTAGAACCTGCTTGGAATGATGGTTGCTTGGAATGACCATGTACAGCTAGAGCCTGCTTGTTATAAGATCTAAACCAATGAGTGTCTTCAACAAGACCTTATTTCCCTTGACACGAGCCATTTTGTGTAATGTTCTATTCATTTCGTGGTTAAATGGTTATTTTATAAACGAAGACATTGATATAAACTTTCTCCGGAACCATGTTCATACCTATTCACCTCCGATGCACATGTATTGATCGGAGTTCATTAAAGTTATATGGACTGCAGTATGCCGTGTACTTAATGGCACATTTAGACAACTAGATTTATACATCAAGGACTAAAGCGTGAGAAGGTACCATTTATCTCGTATCTACCGACGCTTTCCTTTAAATAGAAAATATAGTTTCTATTTTAAAAGTTTGTAAATCCTTAGTTTGACCTACACATACTTAGTTGTTCGAATAAACGACAGTAACACTTAACTTCAATGGTATTGGGGGTTAGGGTTAGGGTTAGAAATCATTGCAATATGTTCAGTTTTGGACATCGTCTAATGGCGGGACCCTCTTGACCAGCACAATTGACCGACCAGTATATCTAACAGTTGACGCATCGCATTGTGTGTGGAAGAGTAGAATGTAGAAGCCATGGGACACGCTGGTACCTTCAATAAACTTGACGCCGTGCTGTGACTGAACTATTGCTGAAAACGCACGAATAATATGGTACACTCACAGCAATGTTCAGGCCATATTATTATTTGTAATCGTGTAATTATTTCTATAGATACCTTTCACTTATTTTACTTTTTTGTTTGTACAAAAAAAGTTACACACTGGAAATGTGTTCGAAACACTTGTACGTACACAACCACCAGAAAATCCCATTTCTTCGTCTACCTAACCTCTAAATAAACTACTAAATCTCTCGAGGTAACTCAATTACGCGGAAAACCAGAACATCTTTGAGTAAATAAGAACGAATAACGTATAAACACAGAGAAAGGTTCATTTTACGCAGCTCTGGTGCCCGGTTATCATGGTTCGTGTGAAAGGAACCAACCGTAGATTAAACTACAAGAATGGTGGCATCAACGTGCTGAAGATACGAGTACATGTAGATATAAGAAAATATGCAAATCTATTGGATGTTCGATAACAGTTTAACTTGTATTGGCCATATTTTGTTTGCATGTCGTGTCCTTAAAATAGTAAACATGTAAACAATTCCGTTCGTGGAAATACCCTTTGCTTTACTTGTGAAGGAGAACGTATGTAAATGTATAACTAACCGTAATGCTTCCCCTTTGCCCGCCCCACCATCCGTATCGTTTACTATCTATGTATCTATTTCAAAACAATACCCCATTAAAGAAAAGGTCAGGGAAATAGATGTCATGTATTATGTGTTATCGAAATGGCAATCAAGTTCCAAGATGTACTTATAAGTCACAATCCAAACAAAACTGAAAATCAAAAAGGATCTGAAAAATTGATCCCGCTGAATTTCTGTATATTGAATTATTTTGCTAATTGAATATCTCACAATCAATGGGGACAGATATTAGACTTTAACCCGCTGAATTCCTATATCTTGAATACAACACGCATATTCGGGCGGACCTCATTTCTTTTATATTCGCAATTTTACGTTACTGTTGTTAAAACTTTTCCCAAAAGCAACATATATGCAGCAGACGATTTTGAAAACATCTTTGCCAAGATGTTGAAAATCTCGTTCAATGGAGAAATAAAAAATAAATACATTATGGCAAAAGGAGAATTACTCATTGTGAACATTTTCACTTTTCTCGACAATGTTTTAAAAAGGTCGTTTGTATCAGATGCGTCAAACTGCGTCTGTAGTTGGGAGGGTTGAAGTCGCGTATAGCAGTTTAAGGGTGGAGACTTATCAAATGGCAAAACGCGAACAATGAGAAAAACGGTGGGAACTCCGTGGGTCCAGACAATGTTTGTAACAGCAATTGTCACCTTTCCTGCGAAAACAGTGGGGGAACAGCGACCTTTTCTCAGGTCAAAGTGTGTGGTAATGATACAGACTGCCAGTTTAAAATACAATAGTTAATCGCAAAATGTCATCGGCTTTACACCAAAAGGTGTCAAGCATGTGGTTTCTCGTTCTCCAAAATGATCCACGTGGATGGTTTGAAGAAAAATACTTTCGCACATACGACAAATTTGCAGAAGATGACTTTCAAAACATTTTGACAAAAACTTGACAATATCTCCATTAATGAAAGTTTAATCATTAAATAAAGTTGAAAACATTGTGGCAAAAGGGGAATTGCTCATCATGAGCAATTTCTCCTTTTGCCACAATGTTTTCAAAAGACGTCTGCTGCAAATGCGTCGAAATGCGTCTCCAAGTGCGAAAGGGTTTAGTCTATCGCCAGAGAATCCTCCTAGACACGGTATGCAGTTGTTTGACTCTTATAGCCGGACAGAAAAGTTATTCGCAAAAAATTAACCTTTCCCGACATAAAAAAAAATCTGCAGCAGACAACTTAGAAAACATACAGGCAAAACTTCTCTGCAAATGAAAATAATTTAGATAGTTATTGAATACAGTTGAAAACATTGTGTCAAAGGGAAGAATTATTAAAAAAATATCGCAATGCTTTCAAAAGTCTTCTGCTGCAGATATGGCTACACAAGGGACATCATTAATGTGTGTACATTGATCGTAAATAAGAAATAACTTAGATGTAATCCCATTCTTTGAACATAAGATTATCTAAAAGGTCAATGACAGCATTGTCTACATTTTATTTCAGAAAAGGTGTCCACTATAGTATGTGGTTGTTTCAAGGAAGGAGCAAACTGTATCGACCAAGATTAGATTATACGAATGGGCAGACTTGCCTTGACCTACACTGATCTCAAACGAAGTGCAAAGTCGTTTAAATCAGGAAAAGAGCTTCATCGTAAGAGCTTCATCGTGAATCTATACAGTGCTGAGCTATATTACTAGTAATCAAATATAATATATCAAAAATGCATATTACGCAAAGCTACGCAAATAAACCCAAACAAAACAAACAAAGAGCTTAACCAAAAAGAGTACGTTTGAACACAACAATATGGTAGGGGAGACAGAGAGAGAGAGAAAAAAATAAATATTCGCTTAACAATCTGAAAACTTATAAAAATAACAGATATGTTGAAAAGAAGTTGGTAGGAACACGGAGTGAAAATTTACTGCGAAATAATTATGTTTAAACCCAATAAACTACCAAATATCCCTAAATTGAGTTCATCCCCGACCAAATACACTTTCAACTTTTTCAAGCTACCTTTTCATGTTGTACCGATTGAAAATTACACTTCACACGGTGCATGGAAAAAGGGGAGGCGGTTTTTTTTCCCCTGATGTCGAATAAAAATGAGTTGAAATCCGTGCAATGTTACCTCATGGATAAACGGAAATCTATCTCGACCATTTTAAGCGTTAACAAATCCTTTCCTAACTGCAGACGAATGTTAACGCATGTGCAGCAAACGACTTTTGAAAACCTTGTCGCAAAAGAAGAAATTGCTCTAGATGTGCAATTACTGCTTTTGCCATAATGTTTTCAATTATGTATATTTTCAGTAATCGAGTTTTACCACAGTTTTGCCTAAATGTGTTCAAAGTCGTCTGCTACAGATGTGTTGCATGTCGGAAAGGGTTAGATACATGCTCTTGTATCTCTTGACTTTATTCTAATGTGCCATCATTTGTTTGTATTGTTATGTTTTGTTTATCTGTGCAGAATGTTACCAAAGTTGATTATAATTGGATTGGGCTTAACGTCTTTTTCAACACGTTTCCAGTCATACTACGGTGGCCAGTTAACCTTCACATGTTAACCTCATTGTAAAGGAAAACAAATTGAGAACAGATTACAACGTTCTATACAAGTCATCTCCACCTATTTACCAACTGATCTGTTTCGCGAGAAAACCAACAATATGGACTTTGCGTAATGTATGGATCCAGATCAGCCTTAGCATGTCGCACAGGCTAACCCGGACAGACAATGAGACGGAATGTATCGGCCTGGATTAGCATGCGAGGACTGCGCAGGCGGATCTGGGTCGATAAATTACGCAGAGTCCATAATGTTTGTTTTCTCGTGGAACGGCTGAAATGTATTTTTTAAAAATCCTCTGCTAAAGAGGGGGTTTATTGGAACTACATGTAGGAATTTATATCTCGAATATTAAATTACCACGAAAAAGTATGTAAAAAATTGCATCATTTTTGCACGACACCGTATATTTTTAAATTACCTATTCAAGGTTAAAAGTAAAAAATATAGGCGCACAAATTGTTTGTTATACACAGTCATTTTGAATGTCTAAATATTCATAATTGTTTTGCTTAACTGTCTTTGTTTGATTGTAACACAAGCATATTGAAAACCGCGAGTTTTTCTCTCTTATCTTTTCCAATTCGTCTCGGATAATGACACCGTTTTAAGTTTCAAATTGCATTTTTTTGTAATTTGTGTTGTGTTCATATGGGTGAATATATTTGACAATCCGTTATTCAGGTCGAACTAGTATACATGTACTGTGATGCGAGACATTCGGCTTCTTTATACACCGATTTCGTAGATACCCATTCATGTATATGTTATGCTAATATTTGCATTCACATGGAAACACATCTGCAGCAAACAATTTTGAAAACTAATCTAGGCAACATTTTGGAAACTCTCTGATATTGGCATATTCTATGCTAAAATTATTATTCCCATATACAACACCTATGCAGCAAACCATTTTGAAAACAAATCTATGCAAAAACATTTGAAACTCTCCTATTAATAAAAGTATAGTTACGGACGGAAAGAGTGGAAAATATTTTGGCAAAAAGATAAATTGCTCGTTATGAATATGTTTTCCGTTTGCCACAATGTTTTCAAATGTCGTCTGCAGCAGATGTGTCAGAATGCGTCTGTATGTGGGAAAGGGTAACAGTAGACAAGGGTATACTGTCTCCATTCGAATCCTTACTTTAACTTTATACCACCATATCGGGGGCTAGGCGTGAAACGGTTGTAACTAAAATTGGTATTTTTTTTACCAAGGTTAATCACCTCGCCATAAAGTTTTTATAAGCGTTTAATCATTTTTCTTGATAAACAATGGAAATTTAGGTGCCATTGCTCGTTCTGAGCAATGACACATAAATTTGCATTGTTTACAAAGGGGTAAAAATTGACCCTAAACCAGGGTTTTCAAGATCGGTTTTTAGTTACAACCGTTTCACGCCAAGCCCTCGATATATATGTTGTAAATTAATCTCACAGCGTGTTATTTTATATAATGAATGGACTTAGGATGAAAGGAGCGAATCTATTTAATTTAACAAAGAGGGGAGAAATAAACATTATTTCTACATTTATTACGAGGTGACATATAGAGTCATTTAATTCTAATTAATCATTCACCTGTTCCAGTTTCGCACTGACAACATTAAACACGATGAGCCAACACGTCCCTGTCTGGCCCCGTACAGCATAACTGTACAGAACGATACGGATCTACACATGCCGCCAGTAAACTGATATCCGTTTAAGAATATAAAAGAATGTTCAACGCAGGAAAGGTCAATATCGAAAAATATGGCCCGCAGGATAAAATATGAAACACGTATGAAGTAGAATGATATCTTCACCTATTTCACCATGCATTCCAGTTCCGCCTTAGAGTGAGTACCGTACAGAGTGGGTCTGATACACATGCAGTTGAGAAAAGCGTACAATGTCAATGTTACAGGCAATACAATCAATGAGCTGTTTCACGAGAAAACCCAATATTGTGGACCTTTGGTAAAGTATAGACCCGGATCAGCCTAAGCATGCCGCGCAGGCTCATCGGATATGCTTTTTTCACTTCTTGTGGATTTTCTGTTTCAGGAATCATTACTCTATACCTATATCCCGTAATGTGTCGGCCCGGATTAGCCTGCGCGGCATGATAAAGCTAATCCGGGTCGATACATTACGCAGAGTCCATAATGGTGTTTTTCTCGTTGAACGGCTCAATTGTACATTAGGTCATTTTCGATTTTCCTGCATAAAATAGCGTGACAACAGCTCTTGTGTGGGTGTGGCGTCTTCGCTGCCCTCAGCAAAGTCTTAAATACGCATTGTAAAATATTATCACGTGAATGGATGGACGGATGGATAGATTCCCGTCTATGAGACAGAAAGAGAAACCAATTATCTGAAACATAGGTTACACTTTCTCGAATTAGACGTAGACGTATTGTAGCCAGTTTACTCGAAATAATTTCATAAAAGACCATAAATTTCTTGTGCCAGACGAATTGATAAATTAATCTGTAACGCGTCCAAACTTTTGATGAAACAGATGATGGCAATATATCGCCTGTTGCTGAATATGGGAGCAATATATACCAAGACATGGATACCGGTATGCGCAAGGTTTCTATCGGTTTACTTTATTGGGCTTGTATCTACCGTGTGTCTCCGTCTTTACAGTTACTTGTACCTGCTGTCGTTCGTTTGTGTGACTGTTGTTGTTGTTTTACAGTACTTAACTTATATCCTATCGTTTCCTGGGTAAACGACCCGGACTGTTTCAGTCGTTATCCTGATCGGCAGGGAGGTATGCAATCCCCTTCGCAGAGTTGTCGTTCCTTACACTCACCATACATGGTATGGTGAGTGTAAGGAACGACAACTCTGCGAAGGTTTCAAGGTTTATTTGAATAAGTCAAGGCCCATATGGGCATGTGACAACATGAAACGGTACATGAATACAAAATAATACAAAATGGTAAATAATATGTAAAAACAAAATAATACAAAATGGCAAATAATATACAACAAATTATAAATGGTAATACAACTCCATGATGTAATGGAGGATGAGAGAGAAAAATCAAAATCAAAAATCATTGCGAAAAAAAAAGAAAAGACTTAAGTCTAACAAGTTAGCATTATTTAAATAATAACATAATATTTTTGCAAAATATGGCAAGTTTCATAAGGATATTCCTATTACTTTGGTTCATTATGTTTTCAAATTTTAAAGCACTTGGATGTTCATAGGAATATTTATCAAGATACAACTTTCTTGTATTAACTAAATGTGAACATACAAAAAGATAATGGAATTCGTCACCTAGAGAGTTACTAGGACATAGGTTACAAGTTCTAAGTTCTCTTGGAATATCATCGAATCTTCCTTTTTCAATAGGAAGTTTGTGATTCATACTTCTAAATTTAAAGAGAATTAAAGCTAAATTCATAGGTAACTTGCTGAGGTATGGCTCAAAACAAAAATCCTGTTTATAAATCCTGTAATTTAGACATTTACTGGAATTATTAATTGTACTTCTCCAATTTTGTATAAATTGATCACGCAGTCTTAAGTTGACAGTACTCCTGAATGAAGCAGGAGAGTCCACTTTTTGATTTATCCAAAAATGCGACAATCCAAGATCATTTAATTTTTTTTGAATAAAACAGACCCAATCTGATTTAATATTATTCAGAGTATATAAGTTATGAGTTGTTCTATATAGAATGCTGGTTATCTTATCATGTTTAGAATTAACAATTTTACCCCAGTAATTAAGAACTCTACTTTTAATTTGTGTTGAAAGTGGGGTAATACCCAACTCCCCATAAATCATAACATTTGGAGTACTCTGTTTCAACTGTAGAATTATCTTGAGGTATTTTAATTGAAATTTATCCACAACACTCACATCTTCAACACCCCAAACTTCGGACCCATACAATAAAATGGGTGCTATCATTGTATCAAATAAGTGTAATTGCATATCTATTGGCAAATTAAGTTTCCTAGATTTTCTAATTACAGAAAACATGGCTTTACGGGCTTGATCAATAAGGAATGTTTTAGTTCTGCTGAATTTACCATTAAACGAAAATTGGACCCCCAAATACGAAAAATGATCAACAATCTCAAGGACAGTTCCCTCATAGTGAAAGTTAGGCATATTACGCAAACCTCTTTTGGTTTTCCAAAATATAATAACTTTGGTTTTATTTGTATTCACTTGAAGATTCCAAAGCTTGCAGTAATCAGACATAGCATTTAATGCTAACTGAAGCTGCTGAGAGCTCTCTGACAATATTACAGTGTCGTCTGCGTATAAGAGTAGATATAGAAGGAGATTGGGAGGTATGATGACGTAAAAGGATATGTAGGAAACGGTGTCCAACTGAAGAAATGTTTCACCGAAAGTAAGCGTGATATTTACGTTACTAACGTTTCTCATACAGTTATCATAAACTGGTAAAAGTTTAAATTACAAAATAGTCGGAAACATTGTCGTAAAAGAATTGCCGAAACGGGTCTTATAAACATAAACGCGGCTTTACATTTGAAAACTTTAAGTCAGTGAATAGCGATCACTGAGCAAAAATAATTTCTAATTCCTAAAAGCGTGTGTCATAAATCGCTGTAATGAAATATGGCTTTGCCTAGAAGCGCAATTGCGCTGGTAGGGAAAAGCTAACATAATCTAATTAAGCGATGCAATCTTGGTATCGGGTCTCCGTTGTTTTTATCTACTTCTGGAGGCCGTCTAGACTTCCATTAACATGTAATTTATTATAACATGCCATTTGTATTTATCGCAAGAAACAATCAACAACATCTCCTACCATGGGTACTTTAATCCGCCTGTCTCTCCCCCCATCTTCCGAACTGTTGCATACACATATATAACGAGTAAACCAGGATTGTCCTTGTACAGATATACACAGGGGTGTTTCGATTACCCCTCTCCCACATGTAGACGCTTTCTGACGCCTCTGCCGTAGACGACTTTTGAAAACATTGTGGAAAATTGAGAGATTGCTCGTTTTGAGCAATTTCTTCTTTTGTCACTATGTTGTCAAAAAACCGTCTGCTGCAGAGGCGTCAGACAGCGTCTATATGAGGATGAGGGATAGGGTTAAGAGTCGAGAAGGAAGTCAATACATCCGTTTCCGAAATAGTTGATATACGTGTAGATACGGATCGGATCCGTTATCAGCAGCCCGTAAGACAAATACTCAATCCATGTGACGCAGTGAGAAGTGGATTCTAGTTCGTTTGGTTATCGGTTTTCAGGAGTTTCGGGCTTGGAATTTCGTTTAAAGTAGAATATTTTTTTGAATTCTGTTTCTCTGGCTTTTTATAGATAAACTGCAACATTTAAAGATAACCATATAATGATGTCGGGGTTTCTCTTTCACGATACAAATCACCGGACGTAAAGAAGCCATGGACCAAGCCAGACAATATTTTCAAACAGTAGAAAATATTCTAAATATCTTACTGGTATATACGTGGTGAAAGCGTCTTATCTATGCGGGAGCGTGTTATCGAGAGAGGCCATCAACAGCTCGCATTATCACCACTTTGATTCTTCTTCCTTTTTTTTCGTGATGGCTAATCGAGTGCATCCTGAGGATCTCGCGGGGCCTGTTTATTTTGATGCTGTTATCATCTTTTCTTATAAACGAGAGAACCACTTTTTTACATGCTGTATATGTGTTTTGGGGATTATATGCATCGGCGGCAGTAGTATGTATCTATCGGATCTCTTTCGACACAAAAAACTAGAACTGTATCCCTATAGCTTTACGCCAATATCCGTTTTGGGGCATCTTGTCACGTAGAGTCTTGAATAATTTCCTACATATAGACGCTTCCTGACGCCTCTACAGAAGACGACTTTTGAAAACATTGTGACAAAATGTGAATTTGTTAAAAACGAGCAATTTCTCCTTTTTGCACGATGTTTTCAATTATACCTTCATTTATATAGATATTCCATGTTTGTGCCTAGATGTTTTCAAAGTCGTCTGCTGCAGAGTTGAAATATATGCGGGAAAGGGATAAGACCGGAAAGCGCCAGACGCGACTCGTTGTATATATACTGGTACAAAACGTCACAGTGCTGTGTCTGTATGTAGTAACATGTCTTTATGACGATAGTCCTGACCATAACAAACATGCATCCTCGTATTACAAGTTATGGCGGAAATGACGTAACCGATCAAGTTCATATGAACCTTTCTCGTGTTTTGCTCGTTACTAAGCAACTACTGAAATCATTCGAGTCTGCATTTCTGGATCCGATCGCCCACCGAATGTCAAAGTTTGTCATTTTTACAACGATAAACAGAACGTCAAGTAGATGTTAATGCAATAACTCTTCAAAGTCGATGGAAAGACTCGAGTCGAAAGACCGAAGTCGCCACACTCGAAACGCTTTCCTGAAAGGACTTACTTCCTCTGCTGAAAGGACTGATTTAAGTCAATGTTGATGAAGAAGCGATTACTCAATATAATCAGTGACATCTTTCTATTCAATGTGTTATCATAACATTTATGTTTAAAGGAAATGTTAAGAAATCTATAACCTAGTGTTGCTAAATGTAGTTTTACTTTAATGAAATTATTTTCCACAAACAAAGAATAGGTCTGGTTAAAAAAGGGGGTTAACCCTTTTCCCCATATGGCAATTCTGCAGCAGACGACTTTAAACATATCTTGTCAAAAAATGGAAAATCTCTATAACTGAATGGATAACCTATGACTAAAAGTAGAAAACATTGTGGCAAAAGGAGAAATTGCTCGTTTTGAGCAATTTCTTCTTTGGTCACTATGTTTTCAAACAGCCGTCTGCTGCAGAGGCATCATAAAGCGTCTATAAGAGGGAAAGGGTTAAAGAGGACGTAAAAAAGAGTCGCCAACGTTTTCAAGTGGATGAGAAGGATGGTCGCATATGGACAATAATTATGTCTGCAGTTTGTATACACCTCATATTCTTGAAGAGTTCGTGTACTTAAGTATATGTCAGACAGTACTTGAGTTAGACTCGGGGATGAAAACCCCCCCTCTCTCTCTCTCTCTCTCTCATACACACGGTATGCATGGCATGTCTGCGCTTAATGTGTAACAACACACAAGGGGAGAGTTTATGTAACGAGATCACGTTATCATAGCGCTAATGTGATTATCATCATTAACCAGGAATAAGTTCCTTATTGTATTGCAGTGGGTTCTTACAACAACCGGCTATTCAGCAACAACAATAACACAGACTTTTTTTTAATTGAGATATGGAAAGTACAAATTTAAAAACAGTATGGGGAAAATGATTCATTGCTTAAAAAGAACAATTTCTCCTTTTAACACACATTATGTTATTTTATGTCAAAAATCGAGGTTTTATTGACGAAATTCTTATCAGGGGAAAAGTTAGACAGAAGACCCATTTTGAAATGCATTGAAGGAGCGCCCATGTTCTGATTAGATTTGCCGTTTTCAAAAGGTTCATTTACAAATTACTTTGAATTGGCTTCACTTTAAGCTGTAATTTTCAAGAGAAAAAAATTCGCGGATGAAGCTATTTAAAGAATTTTTCATGACGAAAAAATCACTTTCGCTAAAATGAGGTCATTTTATCTTTGAACAGTCGATATTTAGTTGAAATATTTTGCACTAAATTGTATTCGTTTTGATTAAAAGTAATTGATCTAAATAAATATAATTTGTTATTACTTAAATGTTGGTTTCTTAGGCAACTAGCAATCCTGTTAAAAAATATATGTACAGGTTTAATTATGTTCCTAAATTATTACGTGATGATGATGATGATGATGATGATGACGACGGCAATGATGATGATTATATTGATCATGATAATGATGATGATGAATTTGATATTATGACGATGATTCTTATGATTATGGTGGATGAAGATGATAATGGATGCTGATGATACTGATGATACTGATGATGATATTGGTGATGATGATGATGATGATGATGATGATGATGATGATGATGATGATGATGATGACGTAGATGATACCGAAGATGATGACGATGATGATAATGGTCATAATGGTGATGTTTACACTGATGATGGCTGCGGTATAGACATACAAATCGCCAGACTGATAAGTGTCAGATCTAATGCCCGTATTGTGTTTATTCTTGCCGAGTGTTACCAGTCCCTGTCAAACAAGATAAGGGATATCCCGGTATCAGTAGACCACCTACTCTTGTTATTCTCTAAATTAAAAAAAAACATATTTTACTATTTTCCTGGTGAAGTCGAACTCGCTTTTTTAAGTGATTCGAGTATCCGCACTAATCGTCCAGAGTGGGTGGCCTGGGCTCAATCCCATTTGAGCCATCTCGTGACAAAACCAACATTTTGGCATCTGCGTAATGTATCGACCAGATCAGCCTGCGCTGATCGCGCAGACTGATCCGGTCCGACACATTCCGTCACAGGGTGATATAGGTATAGAGTAATGATTCCTGAAACAGAAAATCTACGGGAAGCTAAACGTGTCTGTCCGGGTTAGCCTGTGCGACATGCTTAGGCTGGTCAGGGTCGACACTTTACGCAGAATCCATAATGTTGGTTTTCTCGCTAGACGGCTCATTTCTTAATACCAGCAAATTTGCAAAACATCGTGGCAAAAAAGTATGATAAATCACAATAAATGAAAATTTAATAATTGAATAGCGTCGTAAAGAGTGTGTGTCGCGATGTTTTAAAAAGTCATCTGCTGCAAATGCGTTAAAATGTATCTGCAAGTGGGAAAAGGTTAAATGGCAACAGTCACCTGCTTTTAGTATTCGACGCGTCAATAATAGTATTATCTGGTCGCAGACAGAGAAATAAAAGTCGTCCGCGGCGCTGTTTATCTAATGAGTCGTTATCGCCGGGTTTTCGGATTTGTATGGCGATATTATCAGCCATAGACTGTTGCCTGGCAACATTTTAAATTCAGCGTCTCTCCGTATTTGTCGAAATATCGATGTTTTTTTTCTTCACAGAATCGTCGTTTAATTAACACAAACAGGCAGGTGTTTGTTTATAGTGTGTGACTGTCAATACAATGGACCCCGGCACGCAAACTCCGTCCTTTGGGGGATATTGCTGACGACCAGTCTGATAAGGGGCTTCACCGTTTGGGGGATATTCCTGCAACCAGTCTGATAAGGGGCTTCACCGTCTGGCATCGAGTGGAACAAGCACCATGTAGGTATTTAGAACACGTATTTACTGTACCTTCCAATTCCGCTAAAGGTCGGTTTTCTTATGACGTGACTAACATCGGTGATATGAACATAAAATGACGTAGCTGTGTCTTCTGGCATTGTGAGGTTAAGTTTGGTTTGAATTTAATGGAGGTATATAACAACATAGTCTAACAATTCTAGTTTCGAGTTATGTAAGTGTCGTGTGTGCTTCGTAACGTACTGTAATCCATTTTGATTTTGAATCAAAGACAATGAAATAATCTAATGAATCACTCCTTTTTCAAAGTAAACGTGAATTGCTTATCAAATATTTACGTTTACGATATATTGAAGGGAAGACGTTTAAATCACGAGTATTAGCATAAAACATGTGCATAACTGGGGCTACACTTCTAGTAAATATCTTAAGCTACACTATTAACTGCGATAATTTATACAAAGTTCTCTTTCTACATGCAATGAAATTCTGCTCTTCAATAATATTCTAAATTACAAAGAAACATAAAGTATGATTGGCTAAACAACAATGACGTAGATAAATCTTAAATGTGTTTCTTAGCTAAGAATGAACGAGAATTGGAAAGGTTTTATCTTACGCACTGATCCTAAACCACATACTCAATTATTCCCCTAGATATATGATGTTGTAAGGCTTGCAACAAAAGCCAAAATGTTACTGCTTAAATAGAAGACAATAAATGATGGGATTGTATTTTCTATCTCCGTCTACATAGAGGGAAAAATATTGGAATATAATTTCCAGTGAAAGAAAATTGCAAAATGAAATTTTGATGGAAAGAAAATTGTTTCCGTACCTTATGGGACGTCGGGAAGAGGTTTTCATAGGCTTTATTAAATTCAAATTTTGTGTAATTTTCCTAACTCCCATACGTAGCCGGCAATACAATCAATTAGTATAAACCGTCGCAGGAAGAATCCGAGTCTTGCTTTATTCCAGAGCGATATGTGACGACTCGGTGGAGCATCCGCAACCGTACAGTCTAACCGGAGTCTTCACTGTTCGCACAAACGTAAATACGGTTTAATAGAGCTCTATATGAACGGCTAAATGTTTCACTGTTTTATCAGGGAAAAAATAAATATTCACGAAGATTTTAGGACGGCGGGGCTATTTCATAATCACGTAACATCCTAGAAGATGCCAAATAAGGCAGAAATATGATTTATAATAGACTATGTGACCTTCGCAAAGCGTGCCGGATTCGATTTTTTAATTTAAAAATTTCTTTGAATAAAAAAACCGTAATTTGTTTTATGGCGCTATCAGAACTTTATTCCCGACTCTGAGTTCCTTTATCTTTTTTTCTCTTTTTTTTCTTTTTTAAAAAGGAACGTTATGTTAGTCAGTAAGAATAAAATAAGTATTTTCAAATTATGCATTTAAAATACTATATGAGCCGTCCCGCATGAAAATATGTACTCTGCGTAATGTATCGACCCAGATCAGCCTGCGCAGTCCGCGCAGGCTAATCCGGGCCGACACATTCCGTCTCAGGTGGATGGAGGTGTAGATGGGAGGCGAAAAGTATCTGTCCGGGTCCGCCTGCGCCGCATGCTTAGGCTGAGCAGGGTCGATACTTTACACTATGTTGGTTTTCTCGCGGGACGACTCGTATTGCACACTTTCAACGATACCTTGACAAATGATAAAATGGCTCATAATGAGTAATTTCTCCTTTTTTCAACAATGTTTCCAACTCTATTCGTTAATTATATAAGCATTTAAAGAGATATTCTCTATGTTTGTAGTGATGAATCCAAAGTCTTCTGTTTCCAGAGTGGTTGTATATTAGGAAAAGTAAATACCGTTAGTACGTTACTAAATTCCATTTTATTCCATATATAAGATTTTTAGTTGAAACATTCTGTTATCAAATGAAACAAGCAAACAGTGATTGATTTTTTACCACGTTCTTTGAAAACAAAATTTACGGCTTAATATTATTTTTAAATCTTCGCAACTTCTCGCTTATAACCAACACAATATTCATTTTCTTTATTTCAAAAATAGCTTGGGGGGAAAATAAATGATCGTCTACTTCGGACGGCATGGAGGTCGCCTGGTATTAAAACGACACAATCGGAAGACGTTATCGCGTGTTTTTCCTGGGGCGACTTTTATAGCTGGGATGGCAAATTGTCTCTCTTAAAATACAATGAATGTCTACGGTGATTCGTGCCTTGAAGACTCTTCGCATATCAATAGCATGTAATCGGCGCCTTTATTTTATTCTTCTTCAAAAATTGAAAATGGATTAGTGAATTAAATATTTGAATCAAGTATTTATCAATCCTCTCCCAAAGTGTGGGCAGTTTAACGAGACACTCGTAAATGGCTGGTTTGTACCTATGAGTCGTCCGTCCCGCGATGAAACCAACATTTTGGACTCTGCATAAAGTATCGACCCGGATCGGCCTAAGCATGCCGCGCAGGCTAACCCGGACAGACACTTTTCGCCTCCTGTGGATTTTCTGTTTCAGGTATCATTACTCTATACCTCTATCCCCCTGAGACGGAATGTGTCGGACCGGATCAGTCTGCGCGGACTTCGCAGGCTGATCTGGGTCGATATATTACGCAGAGGCAATAATGTGGTTTTCTCGCGGGACGGCTCATATATGGATAATACTTCTGTGCAATAACCCTTTACCATATTTAGACGGTTTGCAGCGGACGACTTTTGAAAACATGTGGCAAAAGAAGAATTTGCTCATAATGAGTTATTTCACCTTTTTTCAAAGTGTTTTCAACTCCTTTCAGTAATTACACTTTTGGTTTCAGAGTTTTTCCATATTTTTTCCATTATGTTTCAAAGTCATCTGCTGCAGATTTATTGTATGTGGGTAAATGATTAATCAAGCAGTCGCCAAGGGCAGAACATGTGCACAGCTATTACTTTCGCCGTGATTGCAATACAAAGTCTGGCGTATACGACTTGTGTTAACGCTGATGCAGATGACGTTTCCCCACAATGATTTCACTTAAGTTATGTATCAAAACTAACGCTTTCTGATCACCTTTACCATTACGTTCGTGTTTAGAGCAGACGTCGGTGAACCCTTTCCCACGCTGAGACGCTGTCTAACGCCTCTGCTGTAGACGACTTATTGTAAACATTGTGACAAAAGAAGAAATTGCTCATGATGAGCATTATTTTTCTTTTTGACACAATACATTCAACTCTGTTAAACAATTGAACTTTCATTGATGGAGTTAATTCATGTTTTGGACTATTTGTTTTTCAGAGCCGCCTGTTGAAGATTTGCTGTATGTGGGAAAGTGTTAATATCATGTAAAAGGGTCCGGACGATAGTGTGTGTGAAATTGGATATTTTAACAAGATATGGGTCGAATGAGAACAATTTGTAAAGACAAAGACATTTGAGACTACACCGTATAGAAACACGCGACCCTACCCCTACTAAGATAATATGTCGACCGTGTTCAGCAAATTCAGACGAGCTTTGACGTCTTTTTGCAAATGAGCCGTCCCACAAGAAAACCATCATTGTGGACTCGGCGTAAAGTATCTGTTACAGGAATCATTACTCTATACATTTATCCCCCTGAGACGGAATGTGTCGGCCCGGATTAGCCTGCGCGGACTGCGCTGGCTGATCCGGGTCGTTGTATTACGCAGAGACCATAATGTTGGTTTTCTCGTGGAACGGCTCAAATGTGCTTAGGACCCTTAGGAAATTCTTATGTTGACTCTTCCAACAAATTGTTTGGACTCCGAATCTGTACGATAGTCGTCATTCAAATGTATTAGATGATATATTTACAATAATCAATTCCCGTACATTACGAAACGTAAACGAATTCCATCACTCCGTGGCAGTTCAATCTTAACAATGAGTCGTCTTAGCCTAGCGGTTTATGGTCTAAATGCCATTCTTGTTTGACCATTTATAGTTATATTGGCGTAGGACTACTGGGGTTACACCTCCGTCTTTTACCATGAGATGCAGGTAGGGTAATATGAAGGATGAATCTCTGATGAGTTTACGCGAGACTCGCGAGTAATTGTTTCTGAATAAGGTTTAATTGTGTTTCTGAATAAGGTTTTATTTTGCTTTAAAATATCTATAGATTATTCTATAGAAATAACTAAGGTTTTAATGTTCAGTCATTTTCCCCAGTGCATTGAAAAGATACCAGGCAGAAAGGGACAGTGTTTAAGACAATGGAAAATCGATCTGCTCTGAAAATCAATCACATGAGAGAATGCAATCGATATTCCTACACGCACTGAGAGATGACAGACGTTTACACGTTTCACCCTTTCCTACATGCAGGGGCATTTTGATGTCAAATGATGTATCTACAACAGACTGTTGCCACAAATCTCTCAACAGAGTTTAATGAACATTATCTTAATTAATAAAACTTGAAAACTTGAAAACTTGAAACTTATTTGTAGAGATGTTTATATTGTACATAGATGTTTTCAAAGTGTTCTGCTGCAGATGTTTTGTTTATGTGACAGCGTTAATATGTTGACGCGTTGTTACTTGGAATGAGTTCCCTCAGGCTTCCCCTTGTTGCACTAAAACCTGCCGATCAATTTAAGGTTGTTGATTTTCTTGGTAATTTCATATATTTGTTTACCTTCACTAGGTCACTCGGTATCAATGAATCTTAGAACTATACTGATGTTATTCTATGTTCCTGTTCTCGCTTTATCGTTGTTCTTTCCTTAATAGTGTATTTGATTAACGTTTCCAAAATGGTTTTATTTAAACCTTTCCCTCATACGACAATCCTGCAGCAGACGGCTTTGATTGTATGTTGTCAAAACATAGAAAATCTCTATAATTGAATGGATAACCTATGACAAAAAGTGGAAAACATTGTGGCAAACGGAGAAATTGCACGTTTTGTGCAATTTCTTCTTTTGTCACTATGTTTTCAAAAAGCCGTCTGCTTCAGAGGCGTCAGAAAGCGTCTATATGAGGGAAAGGGTTAATGATCTACGACCAACTTGCAGAGAATGTCCAATCACAATGGACGCCTCAATAACATTGAAATACAGTCAAACTTGTGTAAGCGGCCACCTTTGTTTAAGCAGCCAATTGAAGATTGACCTAAACCACATTTTCTTCTTTAGTTAACCTTTATTAAGCAGCCACCTCTGATCAGCAGCCAACTATTGAGTTTCCCCCAGGGTTGTTCCTTTCCACAAGTTTGACTGTATCAGGCAACGCGTCCATCTTCTCCACGAACAGTTGTTACGTAACGATGAATGTATTTGACTGTTTCCTTCGACATTCCTCAGTATGAGTGTAGATAAAGACTAATAAATTAGGACAAGATGCTTTTACTTTCTTTTTTCTTTTACTACACATATTATTGTACATGTACGATAACACGCTGTCGTACCCGCTGTGTTCATTTAACCATTTCCCTCATAAATTGCTCAAAACCAGAAATTTCTCCTTTTGCCTCAATTTGTTCAGATTTTTTTCAGTAACCATACTATCTTTTATTGGGATTTTCAACAATTTTGACTTGATGTCTACACAGTTGTCTGCTGCAGATTTGTCGTATGTGGGAAAGAGTAATCACGACCGCAGCACACGAATTAACATCATAGTTGCAATAGGGGACATTGATTAGGGTGAGACTTAAGTAGTTTCTCCTTTAAACAAAAGTGTGTTCATCTATATTCAATAAGTATACTCTCATTTAGTATGTAACTTAGTTAGTGTTTGAAATATAACAATTTGAAGCAGTACAATAAGTCGATGTGTCCTTTTTCAGTCTTAATCATAACTCTTTTGCGAGTAATTCATTCTTTATTCCGGTAAAGAAGCTGCCTACAGTTACACACATTTGTGTAAACTATTCCTCGTCTACACTTATTTAGTTAGTATGTTGTTCTTTAATTCGATAAAAGTATTATAAATAAAATGTAAACGATTTCCTTTGGTGTGTTTTTTTGGCATTATACGGTTTTCATTGAAATGAACTTCGCGTCAATAATATTCGAAACATATCTTATAACTACATATCATTTTGGGGACAAGGGTTACATTTTTTGTCCGCATTTTGACAGAATTTCGCGTAGAAAATAAATGACATACGTTAGAATGACAAATGATGCTCCGCCA
Organism: Serripes groenlandicus; assembly: GCA_031761405.1. Classification (NCBI taxonomy): domain Eukaryota; kingdom Metazoa; phylum Mollusca; class Bivalvia; order Cardiida; family Cardiidae; genus Serripes; species Serripes groenlandicus. The sequence goes on from JASEVX010000004.1 coordinate 117,428,107, forward strand.
ACAAATACGATAGGGGAGGGTATATAATGGGAAGATGGACAAAAATATGGGACATGCTTAAAAACCCTTTCCTTCATCTTTTCCAACACACATCAAATCCGTTGCAGATAACATCTAGACAAAATATTGAAAAATGTCTTGAAATAAAAGTATAATTCATTTTGCCTCAATGTTTTCAATGGTCACCTGCTGCAAACGCTTCAACATACGCGACTATGTGTGAAATGGTTTCAACAGACTGCATTCGAAATCCTTGCTTCAGACAGGGTCTTTCAAATTTGAAAGACCCTGCTTCAGAGTAGTTGTGAAAACATTGTTAGAAAAGAAAACATAGATATGCCCAGAACAGGAATTTCTTCTCCTATTCCAACGACGTTCTCAACTGTGTATCATATAGTTATATACTTCAATTTTCCCTCAGATATAACACCTTTATTGAGAGGTGACGATTCTACAAAAATATACAGAGTTTATGCATTACCTGACATGGTGCGTTTATGTTATTCCAAATTAAAATGAAAAGGTGTAGAAAATGGCAAAACATTTAGTTATTAAAATGTATGACCGAATAGGAAATGTTACGGGAAAAAGAAAATGATATTTGTTCATCTTTACAAATACCTTGATTTCCTCTGATGGTTTGTGTTAAAATGTCTGTTATAGATAGCTTAAAGTCAATTATTTTATGAATGGAGTTCATTAACATGAAAACTAAATCATACATTGCCTGTGAGCAATGAATAGATTGTCTTTTACTTTAAATCGGCGTTTTTAACCTGCTTTTTAGCAATGAAACGTATCCGAATTGACTTTCATTTTTTGTAACATTGAGGAGGATGTGTGAAATTGCTTATAATGAACACTATAATATATATCTTCAAAGAAGTCGGGTTTTTTGTTTTCGCGTAAGGTCCATGAAAATTGCTTTGTGTTATAAAGTAAAATATTGTAAACAGAAGTAACCGTTTGAATATAGGAGACATTTGCAGTAAAACTCATGGACGGATACTCATTAGTTTTTATCAATAACATATTGCACTAAGTTTCTGATCAAAATGAACGAAACGCACATATTCGTCCGTCTGTATGTTTTATGGACGTATAACGCTATTTTCAACCAATCTCCTCATATAAAAAACAGTGTTGTGCTCGTCTGCTGGGATGTACATGATGTATAAAGTTTATACACATTTGGAAAAAAAAAAACATTGGTGGAAAGGCAGAAAATGCTCATGTCGAGCAATTTCTCTATTTCCCATGCTTTCTTCGAAATACGTCTACATCATGAATATTGGTGATCTATAACGTGATAGGAAGCTAAAAAGGTAAGACAAGATATTAATAAACTATACGTTACCTTCAACGGTTATGCCTAGGAATGCCACAGCGATGAAAAATCCAAAAATGGGGTCTTTCCCCATCTTTTAAAATATCTCCACAAAATTTAAGTTTCCTATGCTTTATAGCTGTACCATGAATATATCCACAAACGAATACCAAGAATCAAAACATCTCCCTCGTATCGGGTTTTCCCACTCTCGTTTTTATATCTCTCCTAACATACATACAGCACGAGTTGTAAATATCGTATGTCCGATAATACTACCACTTCACGTTTCTCACACACTAACACGTATGGCATTCAATATTAGTGAACGTAATATAAGCTACGCGTTCAGGGTTTATATAGTATTCTACGATCGCTCTAACTTCTACGGTGAACGAGCGCTAACTGCATCGTTCGGCACAATTATGATGATTTAAGAAGATATTTGCAAAGGTCGTAAGATTCCGTATTTAACAAAACAAGCACTTAAACCATAACATACTCTATCCGCAATGTATACCACTCCATGTTAATGAAAGCTATCTTGTTATTCATGAGCTGTAAAGGTGAGAGGACGATTTTGTATGGTTGAACGAACAAAGTGGGCGGAGCATAAGGCGTGGAAAATTGCATTTATAGTTTACTTTTCCTACTGGGTGAAACTTCTTTATTTTTGTATATATTTACGAGAGAGAAAAGAAAATTATGTTATTGCTATAAATGTATTTATATGATATTGCTATACATGTATTTATATGTTATTGATACACATGTATTTATATGTTATTGATATACATGTATTTATATGTTATTGATATACATGTATTTATATGTTATTGATATACATGTATTTATATGTTATTGATATACATGTATTTATATGTTATTGCTATACATGTATTTATATGTTAACGATATACGTGTACTTATATGTTATTGCTATACATGTATTTATATGTTATTGCTATACATGTATTTATATGTTAACGATATACGTGTACTTATATGTTATTGCTATACATGTATTTATATGTTATTGCCATACATGTATTTATATGTTATTACTATATATGTATTTATATGTTATTACTATACATGTATTTATATGTTATTGCTATACATGTATTTATATGTTATTGCTATACATCATGTATTTATATGTTATTGCTATACATGTATTTATATGTTCTTGCATATCAAGGTTTTCTGTAATTCCCTCGTTCGTTACAGATAGATTAAGTTAAAACACCGCTAAAAGTATCACGTGGTCATTTACCTCCTCCCTTTTAACTTTTGAAAATAATATCGGAAATGAAGACCGTGTACTTAATTGGCACTTCATGTTTATTTTGAGAAAAACCGAAAGCGGATTATAATAAATAACGTTGGAATTCAATTTTTGCATTTATGGGCTCATTTTATACGATTATCATTTATTAACTTATGAAACCCAAAGCAGTATGAACTGTCAGTCGTAGTAAACAGTTGTCTAATATTTACAATCCCACAGCAGATACAGAAACTATGATTGTCTAATATTTACAATCCCACAGCAGATAAAGAAACTATGATTGTCTAATATTTACAATCCCACAGCAGATAAAGAAACTATGATTGACAATTTTCCCCAATGACATTTTGACAACTTACCGGAGGCGGAAAAGATAACTTTCGGTAAGGTTGTTAAATCGATAGATCTATTGTGCATAATAATCAATACATATATCAACCCTCTCCCACCTACAATAAATCTACAGACTGAGAGTTATAATTATTGTGGCAAATGGAGAAATTGCTTAATATGAGCAATTTCTCCTTTTGCCACAATGATTTCCTAAGTCATCTGCTGCATAGGCGTCAGAAAGCATCTATATGTGTGGAAGAGTTAATCTAAAAAGTATATGAAGGCCTGTCATGAAGGATTGGTTTTTTTTAAAGTGTTCTTTATACACTGGATTCGTGATAATTCGAACATTGGATTATTCGAATTCATCGTTTAACTCAAACCAATTCCTGGAACGTATATGTCTCTTCCAAAATAGAGAACCAGCGTTTGTAGGGTCCAAATCAACCAACCTTACTTAGCGTTAAGTAATACTGAAATACATAAACGCATCATTTTGTTTCCTTAATAAAAATACCATCTCATATATATTTTTCATATCAGGTAATAATTATACAGCAGACGACATTTGAAAACATCGCGACAAAAAGAGAACATTTATAATAATGAGAAATTCCTCCTTTTGCCACAATGATTTTAAATATAATCAGTAAATTCTACTTTTATTTAAATAGAGTTTCCATAATCTTGCATTCGTGTTCAAGGTTGTGTCTTGCGGATATGTTGTACGTGGGAAAGGTTGTCTATTGTAAGTCATAGAGCTCTTTAATGTTTACTTGTCAGTCATTACTTGATCAAAGAGAAAATGAGCCGTCTCGTGAGAAAATCAACATTGTGGAGTTTGCGTTAAGTATCGACCCGGATCAGCCTAAGCATGCCACGCAGGCGTACCCGGATAAACACTTTTCGCCTCCCGTGGATTTTCTGTTTCAGGAATCACTACTCTATACATCTATCACCCTAAGACGGAATGTGTTGGCCGGATCAGTCTGCGCGAACAGCGCATGCTGATCTGGTCGATACATTACGCAGATGCCATTATGTTGGTTTTCTCAAATCAATATTCGAATATATCAGTGGCGTTTCTACTAAAGACGAAATTGCGTTTTTTCTTCCAATGGCATAAGTCAGAGACGTATACATACATTTGCATAAGTGGAATACCACTGAAAATATCATAAAACGTTTCCCACATGAAGACGCTTTCTGACGTCTCTGAAGCAAAACACTTTTGGAACATTGTGGCAATGAGAGAATTTACTCAAAACGAGTCATTTCTCCGTTTGCAACAACGTTTTCAGTTTTTTTCACCAAACCTTCATTTATAGAGACTTTCCATAGTTTTGCCAAGATGTTTTCAAAGTTACATGCTGCAGATTTGTTGTATGTCGAAAAGAGACAACTTTTTAATAAAAAGGGGAAACCATTAATGATTCGAATAACTTATTTCGATTCTTTTTTTTATCACAGAAGTCGGGTATAAGAACATTTTTGTCAGCCTAAACCATCATTTTCTTCAACTCATTGTAAAACCAAGCCAGTGAAAAGGCAGAGCAGAACAACTCGCGTTAAACCGATATCGGTGGAAAGTTCAGGCCAGTTGACTCGCGTTAAAGGTAGATTTGTACAACGGGCGCCTCCTTGTCTAAGGCCATTAGATAGTATATAAAATATCGACGGAGTGAAATGTCCTGCAGAAAAACCCTCTCTTGTTCGTTATAGATGGTAAAAACTGATTAGGGAGGTATTTAACAGCGACTGTCGCAAAATATGTTGAAAAAAAAATGAAATTATTTCATAGTGCATTAACGCGTTCTCACATACAAACCGTGTTTTGACGCATCTGTAGCATATGGGATTTGAAACAAAACATTGTGGTAAAAGGAGAACTTGATCGTTATATAATTTTTCCACTATTCCCTCACAAAATAACCATGCCTAAGTTATACATATTTTCCGTATTATTTGACAAATGTTTACAAAGTTGTCTGTTGCAGATTTCTTGTATTTGTGATACAGGCACATATACAGTACCGGGACATTGGAAGAGTTTTGTGTATTTATATTATTATTTCTTCTAAAGACCTGTTATTGTGGCGTACTTATTAATCCTTTTCTCAGAAAGCGACGCTTTCTGACGCCTCTGCAGAAGACGTTTGAAGACAGTGTGACAGAAATTGCTAATAATGGCCACAATGTTTTTAACACTATTCAATATTAAAACATTAATTCATAGAGAATTTCTATATTTGTATCTAAATGTTATTAACGTCGTCTGCTGCAGAATTGTTGTAATTTTGAACCGGTCACTGCTTATTATATTCGATAAAACGAACTCGTCTGCTGCAGAATTGTTGTATGTTGGAAAGAGGGGTTACGAATTATATTCGATAAAACGTGAGGGGTATTCACTACGTACGTTTTATTGCAATATTATTTCTGTCGCGTATGTCGGATATGGGTCTTAATCCACCGTACGCCCAATTTTGAAATTACAGAATGGAACATGGGCGGGAGGCTTGCGGGGTTACACTTTGAGTTTTTGACAAAGTTAACATCTACACCCGGATGATCTGTAGACATAGGCATTATTAGCCAGTTTTATTCTCTATGAAGACCTTCGTAATCATTCATATGTGTAATTTTCTGTAGTGTTTCTCTTAAAGAATAGAATAATTCATCAGGGTCATTAAAACGATTAATGGTTCTGAACAATAAAGGAAGCTTTTGTTCGGCCGAGATCGACAGTCAGACTGGGTTATAAGGAAAATAAATTGAAGAAAAAAATGAAATAAAATGTGAAACCAGACAATATGACACTAGAATATTGCCTGATTTACCCTTTGCTATATTAATATACGTGCTTCCGTGCAACTCGAATCCCGACTTCCGAAGGGGGTTAGTTCCAGATTGGTCTGCGATTCCACACATTCACATCAGTGACCTCCTCGGTGGTATAGTGCTAGAGGATGGTGCGTTTTAAGTGTTGGAGGTCACGTGTTCGATCCACTGCCGGCTCATATATGTATACATTGTAGATATACATATATATAATTTGTTTACCATTTGTTATATAATATGTAAATACATGTGTGTGTACATGTATATAATTTTATTTATGTGCACCGTTTTAATGTAATGTAGGGAATGTTTTTATTAATTCCTCATCTCTTATAACTCCATTTCGGAGTGGCATTGTACTTTTATGTTGTATTGTATATGTTATGTTGTAAATGTTATATTGCATGTACAATGATGAGATGTAAATAAAGACTATGACTTACTTACTTACTTACTTACTATTAAATACTTTAAACATGGTGGTGATGGCTTTCCATTCATGGCGCTAATGGTTGTGGGGCTATCAGTACGACTGAATCGATGGTGTCAGGATAAATGGAACAGAAGTATTGATAATTTACTCAGGACATGCCGTGATATAACGGGAAAACGGATGAAAGTGGCGTAAAACTCCATTCAAACAAAGATAAACATTCCCATCCGGATATTCCTTGTTATCTATCTATATAAGGGTACGATTTCGAACAGGTGTGAAACACATATGTCATATATTCCTATTTGCGTATGTTTTTTAAGAAAAGGTTAAATAAATCACTATTCGATTATTCAAACGTTTTCAAATCTGTTACACACGAAACTGAAAAGACCGAGGCAAAACGGTGGAGAATGTCGTGTAAGTGTATATGTGTGGACTCTGCGTAAAGTATCGACCCGGATCAGCCTAAGCATACCGCGCAGGCTAGCCCGGATAGACACGGTTCGCCTTCTGTGGATTTTCTGTTTCATGAATCATTACTCTATACCTCTATTCCCCTGCGACGGAATGTGTCGGCCCGGATCAGTCTGCGCGGACTGCGCAGGCTGATCCGGGTCGATACTTTACGCAGAGGCCATAATGTTGGTTTTCTCGCGAGACGCGCATATCTATATATATATATATATATATATATATACATGTAAAACTATTGAATCGATTTGAAAATATTGCAGAAATAGTTAATTATAAGCAATGTCTTCGTCTGTCACAATGTTTTCAAAAGTCGTCTGCTGCAGTTTCGTATGCACGCGTCTTGTCTGAGACAATGAGTTAGTAAAACATGAATATGACTACCGATGGACGGTACCTTTTTATCTGGCATAGCAACCAGATTAAAACGAGTTGGAAAGAAAGTAACCGAAGAATCCCAATCTTAGGAAACAGAAATGTTTTATATTTCTTGAACCGACGTCACGACAGAACATATTACGACTCTCCGACATGTCCTTCATGGCTGCAATGTAACTCAAAACGATAAAACCCTTTCCCATATACATACGCTTTCTGACGCCTCTGCAGCAGACGGCTTTTGATAACGCTGTGGAGAAATTGCTCATTTGTTTCAACTTTATTGAGAGTTTCCATTTTTTTACTAAATGTTTTCAAAGTCGTCTACTACAGATTTGTTGTATGTGGTTAACCCTTATCCCCATATAGACGCTTTCTGACGCGTCTGCAATATATGGCTTTTTGAAAAGATAGTGACAAAAGAAGAAATTGCTCAAAACGAGCAATTTCTCCTTTTTCCACAATGTTTTCCATTTATAGTCATAGGTTATCCATTCAATTATAGAGATTTTCTATTTTTTGACCAAATATATTCAAAGTCGTCTACTACAGATTTGTTGTATGTGGTTAAGACAAAAAGTCGTCCACGTTAACAAGGGCCTCCTCTCCGACAGTGTCTACACGAGACAACAAAGACAAGTAGGACATAGGGACACAGTCGATAAAAGAAAAGGTGAAAAAAGCGATAATTGTCGGGGCGATAATGACAATGCGTGTGCCATCTTTTGTGGCCGACCCTTTACAAAATGATTCAGCTTTCGTCAAAGTCAACAATAACCCCTTTGTCACTTTCAAAATCCGGCTCAACCTGGCTGTTTCTGGAAGTGATTCAACTGTTTCCGTCGAAATCGATATGGTGTTGTTATCGTTAGAGTGTCCGTCTCGAGAGCGGTTTGATTGATTATTTGGTGTTTTATGCCGCTTTCAACAATTGTTCAGTTATATCACGGCGTTGCTTGGGTCAGTGACCAGTTCTACTGGTCCAGTTAACCTAACCAGTCAGTCAGTCGTAATGACGACCTCGCAACCCTGAGCGCCAAGGAGGAAAGACATTACTGCCAATTTTAGTGCATCTGATATGACCCGGCCGAGGATCGGACCCGCGACCTCCCGCGTCCGAGGCGGACGCTCTTCCACTCCACTCGTCTAGAGATCGGGAAACATGGGTACGATCCCCAGTATGTCCAGAGTAAAGACGGCGGTAATGTTAATAATTGAGCCGTCCCGCGAGAAAACCAACATTGTGGACTGCGTAAAGTATCAACCCGGATCAACCTAAGCAGGCGAACCCGGACAGACACTTTTCGCATTCTGTGGATTTTCTATTTCAGGAATCATTACTATATACAATGTAGAATCAGTCTACGCGGACTGTGCAGGCTGATCTGTGTCGATACATTACGCAGATGCCATAATGTTGGTTTGTCGCGGGATGGCTCATATGATCTCCTTTCCCATGTTATAACGGTATCATAACCTCCAACGGACCAGTGTCAGGAATAACGCACGAAAAAATGTGTCCAGAAAATGCCGTGATGTAACTGTAAGAACGGTTGACAACGACTTTCAATACTAGTTCATAACTCTGTCAGTTTACACAAGAGCAGTGCTCTGCGAGAAACTATCCGTAATGCATAGACGGTCAGTGTTGGTCGAAATCATACAGCGCATTCTGTATTTCGATCTGGCTGCCGAGCCTCGGTAGGTCGGTAGTGAATCCCAGCTTGTCATACAATATTTCCTACGTTTAACAAATGGCACAGTAACAAGCGTCGTTCGTCTGTCACAAATGGGCTAACAGTCTATTTGGAAATGCAGCCAGTTGTGTGGAAAGTATGTTGTTGGGAGTACTGGTGTGAGAAAGCTACAAAACACACGAGTAGGTGAACTGGCCGCCGTGATATGATTGATTTTTTTCTGAAAACGGGTTTAATCTTCAATCAATCAACCGATGGGGCTCTGCACTATTCGTTGATTAATCATATAAAGCTTCTAGAAACTACCGTACACCAGTCTCCAGTTCGGCCCGTACCATGGACCGTAGACAGGCATTTGTTCCACACGTGTAATAGTTACGTTAAGGTTGGTTTTCACAGAGCACCGCTCATACACATATGTATACATGTACATGTATTGAACTGTAAACTACTGTTGTTATGTATCAATGGGAAGCAATTATTTTCAAGAACAATTGTGAGCAAGTTGTCCCCTTTCATTATTTGTATCCAACATTATTAAATGATTTAACTTTCAATTATTGAGATTTACCATATGTTTGCGAAGATGTTTTCACAGATGTTAGCTGTATGTATGGTGTATGTGGTAAGGGGTTAGAATTGTTTAGTTGATCGATTCAAGTTGATGCCATTTTTTTCATTTTAAGTCAGTTCATATAACCATATTTCCTGGCTCTCTTAAATTTCCCATGAGTACTCCACAAAACTACCCCCCCCCCCCCCCCCCCCCCGAATCATGACTTAATACAGTCAATCCTAAAGAAGGAATGATCCAGCCGGTATTCGAACTCACGACCCATTAATCAACAGACCTGTCGCTCGTTACGCATCGCACTATGGCTATCACGGCAACTTACTTTGTTGCGCGCCTGACAGAGGATCGTACGGGATTCGGACTGACGACCCAGCTGTATCGATGTCAGTCTTATAAAGTATAATATGAATTACGGCAAAGCCTCTGAAAGTTCGGGAAGAGCATTCAGTCTTATAAAGTATAATATGAATTACGGCAAATCCTCTGGAAGTTTCGGGAAGTGCATTCAGTCTTATAAAGTATAATATGAATTACGGCAAATCCTCTGGAAGTTTCGGGAAGTGCATTCAGTCTTATAAAGTATAATATGAATTGCGGCAAATCCTCTGGAAGTTTCGGGAAGTGCATTCAGTCTTATAAAGTATAATATGAATTGCGGCAAATCCTCTGGAAGTTTCGGGAAGTGCATTCAGTCTTATAAAGTATAATATGAATTACGGCAAATCCTCTGGAAGTTTCGGGAAGTGCATTCAGTCTTATAAAGTATAATATGAATTGCTGCAAATCCTCTGGAAGTTTCGGGAAGTGCATTCAGTCTTATAAAGTATAATATGAATTACGGCAAATCCTCTGGAAGTTTCGGGAAGAGCATTCAGTCTTATAAAGTATAATATGAATTACGGCAAATCCTCTGGAAGTTTCGGGAAGTGCATTCAGTCTTATAAAGTATAATATGAATTGCGGCAAATCCTCTGGAAGTTTCGGGAAGTGCATTCAGTCTTATAAAGTGTAATATGAATTACGGCAAAGCCTCTGAAAGTTTCGGGAAGTGCATTCAGTCTTATAAAGTATAATATGAATTACGGCAAATCCTCTGGAAGTTTCGGGAAGTGCATTCAGTCTTATAAAGTATAATATGAATTACGGCAAATCCTCTGGAAGTTTCGGGAAGTGCATTCAGTCTTATAAAGTATAATATGAATTGCGGCAAATCCTCTGGAAGTTTCGGGAAGTGCATTCAGTCTTATAAAGTGTAATATGAATTACGGCAAAGCCTCTGAAAGTTTCGGGAAGTGCATTCAGTCTCAACAGATACAATCGCCTACTCAAAAGAATCATAAGCTGTTGTGCAATAATGCATTTACTATTTGCTAAACTGATAGTGGATTGGATAGATATGTTAAGCTTAGTCAAACTACTTCCCGAATGTCAAAGACTACTTTTACCAGTGAATTTGAACATTTTAATGACTGTTGAATTGAAGCATATGACTGTATCACCCTGAAGCCTGTTCCAAATACACAGTGTATGTCCTTGCACTGCTGTAACCGTCTGTAACGAATAGTCGAACAATATCGACTCAGATAAGACTGCACGGACGCACAGGATGACCCGAATCAGCTCTAGTCAGTAGGGGTCAGTAGGGGTTGGTGTGTATCTACACAAAACGGTTAATAAGCTGCGTTCAGCGCCGTGAAATAATTTCGGCCAGCGTTGATCCAGACCAACCAGCATATTCGAACAGTCTGATCTAACTCTGCACTGTTCGCCATTCAGTCGTAGAAGGCTGCATGCAATTATGCATTGGGATCCTTAACTCTTTCACTGCCGAATTTCATAAAGTCGACTATTCTATGTTGAAAAGTGGGTCACTCCATTATTCGGTCAACAAGAAATGTGGTCATGTTTAATGTCTAAGTGGCAAACAATGTAGATTTTAGGAGAGACAGCTCGTTACGAGCCATCTCACCTGAATCTACAATGTTTGCAGAAACCTTAACTTGCCTTTTGCAGCGAAAAAGTTAAGCATGAACGTTTAAGGAAGTGTTTTTCCCACAAGTGTAATAATTACGTTAAGGTTGGTTTTCCTAAATCACACTTTTTGTCAGCAGTTTCTTGATTCGAATATAGTAAAACAAAACGGGACAAAACGAGCATTCCTCACAATGCGAGACAACCGTATACAGGTACACTAACAGGTGCCGGTATACTACGTGTTGGGTAAGGGGGTCGTAGACAATACGACGTCAACGAACATATGGTCACAATAGCGTAAGTGAAGCTGTAAATGATAATTGATTATAGGCACTGGTTGTTTCTTTTATGATACCGTTTTACGTGGTTAAAAAACGACGAAGACAATAAAGAATAGTTCTAATTGCAATCGGCGGCAATTTAGCCCTTGCCTTTTATCATCCTATTTAATATAATGGCGGTTGTTTATCGCAACCTAATCACAGGATCAGATATTTTGTTTATTTATTAATTGATTATCTTTATTGTGGTGACATCATAAAGTTTGCAGGTGGCAGGTAAAATGAGTTTCTGGGACTGGGAGGCAGACTTTCGCCGACTGCCTTTATTCAGAAATATAGCCCCTTCATATGCGGACATTATCTCCTTCATCATGTATTACATAACGGACACACAAGCCCCTTCATCTAGCAGACATTAGCCCCTTCATCTAGAAAACATTAGCCCCTTTATTATAAAAGAAGCATCGTCAAAGATCATAGAATAATTGGACGTAATATTAAAGCGTGTTTAACAGTTTGCCTATAATGACCAGATAATATTATAATAAGATAATTTATAAATTAAAAATTAAATGGAACAGTTATCGGATTTTCATTAAAAAATATTTAATCCGCAATTTGTGTGTTTATTAGTTTGCCTATACTTACCTATGAACTATAAAAGCGCATGGAATAAATCAGATTTTGTAGTTCCGGTTCTTGTCCACTCAGAATGAACCGTAGTTCATAATATGTCCCTGGCTAACCCTTTCCCACATACAACAAATCTGCAGCAGACGACTTTAACCTTTCCCACATACAACACATATGCAGCAGACGACTTTCCAAGTAGCTAGGCAAATACACAGAAAATCTCTATAAAGGTAGGTATAGTTACTGAACAGAGTTGAAAACATTGTGGCAAAAGGAGAAATTGCTCGTCTCGAGCAATTTCTTCTTTTGTCACAATGTTTTCAAAAAGTCATCAGAAAGCGTCTGTACGTGGAAAAGGGTTAATCTAGAGAAAATCAGTTTACAGAGACGCTGTTCTTATCTAGAACTGTCCCCCGGGGCCCCCTGGGGCCGAGACATCGATGTTAGGAGACCCCGAAGTAATATACACCAGACATATTAATGGTAATTTATTGATAGTTTTGTGTAATTACCATTGACTCAGAAAACATGAACGACGATGGATATTCTTAAATTGTTGTATCAATTTGGACGAACTTATTATTTACTTTTTCTTATTTTGTAAGGGTTTTTCAATGAGGAGAAGAAGACACTGGTGATGATAGAGCCAGCCTGATCTTATGTTGCGTACATCAGTTCAATCTTAAATGGCCACCATAACCGTGAATAGTTTAACTGAAGGTTAACTGAAGGTAAAGCAAGTATAATTGTGTTTCTGTATAGTCGTGAAAATTGACCACGTTACCTTTTCCCACATTAAAATTCTTTCCGACGTTTGACAAAAGTCACTGTGACAAGCTTCATTCTGTCTTCCACCAGTAGACATACAGTCTATGTAGAAAAGCAGCCAGTTGCCTGGAACGTCTACTGTGTGGGTTACTGGTGTTAGAAAGCCAGGACACTGGAAAACATTGTGGCAAAAGGAGAAATTGCTCGTTTGAGCAATTTCTTCTTTTGTCACAATGTTTTCAAAAAATGAGTAGCCGTGATATGACTGAACATGTGTTGAATCAATCAATCCAACCATTCAACGAATCTGTAACAGATGATATGAAACTATCTAATCAACAAACATGGACATCTCTGTCAGAGAAAGTATGATTATTGAAAACTGTAAAATTGCTACTCATGTTGTGTTTGTATACCGTATTTTAGGCCGTAGTCCTAGTTTAGATTAAAACATATTTTATTGCCATATAAATAATACACAAGATGACATACACCATCATTATGCATATGACCAAACAGTTAGACTATAAGTTCTAACAACTTCGATTCAGTCTATCCCTTTTGCTTGACATACATTCATATACTGTCT
>JASEVX010000004.1:117441899-117528906 GCA_031761405.1 Serripes groenlandicus
CATTAATAACATGCTATCGATCAGCCTTGTCCCACTTGAAGACACGCTGTGACACCTTCGCAGCACATGACTTCAGAAAACATTGTGGCAAAGTGGGAAATTGATTATCATGATTGATTTCCCCTTTTGTCACCACATTTTCACCTTTATTAAACAATTAATTTCTTATTTATAGACATTTTTGATACACATTTGCCTGTTTGTAAAGACTACTATAGATCTGTATATGGGAAAGCTTTGAAATGATATGCTTTTAATATTATATAACCCTTTCCCTCATATGGACATTTTCTGACCGCCTTTGAAAACGAAGTGATAAAAGAAGAAATTGCTCAAATCTCATCTTCATTTAGAACACATCATGTATAAACAATAAAGTCGTAAACTGTAGCAGGGACACTGTCAATCTCATCTTCATTTAGGCCACATCATGTACAAACATTAAAGTCGTAAACTACAACAGGGACACTATCAATCTCATCTTCATTTAGGTCACACCAATGTGCAAACATTAAAGTCATAAACTGCAGCAGGGACACTGTCAATCCCATCTTCATTTAGAACACATCATGTATAAACATTAAAGTCATAAACTGCAGCAGGGACACTATCAATCTCATCTTCATTTAGGCCACATCATGTACAAACATTAAAGTCGTAAACTGCAGCAGGGACACTATCAATCTCATCTTCATTTAGAACACATCATGTACAAACATTAAAGTCATAAACTGCAGCAGGGACACTATCAATCTCATCTTCATTTAGAACACATCATGTATAAACATTAAAGTCGTAAACTGCAGCAGGGACACTATCAATCTCATCTTCATTTAGAACACATCATGTATAAACATTAAAGTCGTAATCTGCAGCAGGGACACTGTCAATCTCATCTTCATTTAGAACACATCATGTGCAAACATTAAAGTCGTAAACTGCAGCAGGGACACTATCAATCTCATCTTCATTTAGAACACATCATGTATAAACATTAAAGTCATAAACTGCAGCAGGGACACTATCAATCTCATCTTCATTTAGAACACATCATGTACAAACATTAAAGTCGAAAACTACAACAGGGACACTATCAATCTCATCTTCATTTAGGTCACACCATGTGCAAACATTAAAGTCATAAACTGCAGCAGGGACACTGTCAATCTCATCTTCATTTAGAACACATCATGTATAAACATTAAAGTCATAAACTGCAGCAGGGACACTATCAATCTCATCTTCATTTAGGCCACATAATGTACAAACATTAAAGTCGTAAACTACAGCAGGGACACCATCAATCTCATCTTCATTTAGGCCACATAATGTACAAACATTAAAGTCGTAAACTACAGCAGGGACACTATCAATCTCATCTTCACATATGCCACATCATGTACAAACATTAAAGTCGTAAACTACAGCAGGGACACTATCAATCCCATCTTCATTTAGGCGACATCATGTACAAACATTAAAGTCGTTAACTACAGCAGGGACACTATCAATCTCATCTTCATTTAGGCCACATCATGTACAAACATTAAAGTCGTAAACTACAGCAGGGACACTATCAATCCCATCTTCATTTAGGCCACATCATGTACAAACATTAAAGTCGTAAACTACAGCAGGGACACTATCAATCTCATCTTCATTTAGGTCACACCATGTGCAAACATTAAAGTCATAAACTGCAGCAGGGACATTGTCAATCTCATCCTCATTTAGAACACATCATGTGGAAACATTAAAGTCGTAAACTGCAGCAGGGACACTATCAATCTAATCTTCATTTAGGCCACATCATGTACAACCATTAAAGTCATAAACTACAGCAGGGACACTCTCAATCTCATCTTCATATCATGTACAAACATTAAAGTCGTAATCTGCAGCAGGGACACTGTCAATCTCATTACAACGACCTAATCCTCGCTATCTCGTTTATATGTTTGATGACTTTCCCTTACAGATCGCCAATCAAATGGTCGTTTACCGAAGCTTGCGGTATAAAACAGGTAAGATGACCCATATAAACAATTCTCGCCAAATGGCTATATTGGCGAGTGCGAGGGTAAACAACGTGAACGAAGAAGAAGATATAAACAACTCTGCACGGCGAGGGTAAACACAAGCAATCAATCAAAATGTATATAAAAGATATACAGAAGCGGTGATTGTTGAGTGATCCAATTGTATAGCACGGACGTTTGTTGTATTATATTGGAAATTAAAACGAGCACATGCTGATAAGTTGGTTAGTGTATTAGGTCAATTTGAGTGTATTTTGGTCTGATTTTAATGAGATTGGGACACTATATTATAAATATAGCGTCCCAGGCATCAGGTAATTAAGGGTTCACTGACGTTACGTTTTTTTTAAAATAAAGTTTACAATGAATCAAAACATTTTAATGATACAAAGACAGTAATTTTCTGAGTATGGTTTTTCTAGCTAAATGAGCTCCACATTTTCCCAAGGGATTCCTGTATTTACGCTTTACAACAAATCTGCAGTAGACGACTTTGAAAATATAAATAAAAAAATATCTAATTTGTAGGCGAATTCGGGCGAATCAGGGACGTATTTGATGTCTGTCAACCAGTTGGAATACATTCCCTTTCGCTTAAAAGTTTTCATTAGAATCGTGTTTTACCGATATAAATTTCAGCAAACTACGGAATTATAGTTTATGTCTGCAAAATCCGTTTAGATATTCTTTATTTCGTAACGTAAACTTAACATAGCTTCTAGTTATATACATACAAGAAGTCAAGAATGAGTTATACGCATTACTTCGATTTAACACATACATGTACGGGGATGGACAAAATATAGATATTTACACAAATAAACTATATACTTCATCATTTGTTTGTACAAAGCAATATCTTAATGTTCAATCATGGTTAATGTCAGAATCATTTCTATGAGTAAATATCAAACGTAGAAATATTAGAAATATTTATGTTCATATGTTCTTTTTATCTCATATTGTGAAATTCATTGTGTCAATTGCCTACTGATAGTAGGAAATAAATTAATAAAAAAAGTCATCAACGATGATTGATTAATTGTTTGGTGTTAAACGCCCCTTTCAACAATTTGTTCAGTTATATCACCGCGTTTCCTGGATAAGTAACGAGTACTACTGGTCTATATATCCTTGGACACCAGCCAGTCAGTCGTAATACTAATACACCTATGGGGTGGCGGCGGGCAGACCCAGTGGAATGAGACAAGTTTTCCTTTTTGGGGTCTAATTCCCCACTCTAGAGCCAATACTTTTGTCTAAATCCCCGTAGTGGGAGATGCTTTGTGTACTTCGGGTACAGGGATGTAAAATCCGGTCAATGTCTATTTCCCGTGACCCGGAATCATTCGGCGTGTCAAATTCCGGCCTGTCGGGAATCTTCTTCTGTCTAAAGTCCCGTGTATGACCGCCCCCCGGTGCAAAATATTGACAGATGCATAAACCCTCAGCCCTGAGCGCCAAGGAAGGCAGCCATTAGTGATTACCATTACTACCATTGTTAAAGTATTTGATATGATCCAGTCGGGGATTGAACCCGCGACCTCCCGCACCTGAGGCGGACGATCCTCCATTACAACACCGAGGCGGTCAACAACGATTGCGGTATGCGGTTCAATGCAAAGAAGTGCTTTGTGATGTCCGTCAACCAAAATTCAAGTCATTTTACCAACTCAACAGACACATCCTAAAACAAGTAGAAGAATAGAAGAAAACCGATACCTCGACGTAACGCTTTCGGAAAACCTCAAATTTACCTCCCACATCAACACCAGGCTTCCTAAAACGGAACTTTAAACATTGCCAAATATCATTAAGGAAGACCGCATACCTTGCATTAGTAAGATCCACCCAGGGACAATATATTACTTATATAGTGTCCCCTGGTCCACTCTATAGTCTACCGTTCAGTGGTTTGGGACCAACACATTCAAATGGACATCAACACAGTTGAGAGGGTACAACGCCGCTCGGCAAGGTTTATCACTGGCGATTTCTCCCCCCCCCCCCCCCCCCCCCGGACCAGGTCCTTGAACTCGCTCCCCTACAGGACTGAAGGAAAACTGCACGTCTCGTCTTTTTCTACAAAATGTTCGAAGGGGTGGTGCCACCAAATGTCATGTCATGACTTTCTGACCTAAATTTGTGTTAAGAGAAACAGTAAACCAATTACTTTTGAAAACTGTGAGACTTCTAACATAGCAGGGACGCAGAAGATAATATATTATCTACGTCCCTGAACATAATGCAAAATCAGCATGTTTGAATTAAAAAAAGAGACATATAAATTTATATGTCTCTGATGAACTCAACATGTTGTATAGCTTG
Source organism: Serripes groenlandicus (assembly GCA_031761405.1). Taxonomy (NCBI): domain Eukaryota; kingdom Metazoa; phylum Mollusca; class Bivalvia; order Cardiida; family Cardiidae; genus Serripes; species Serripes groenlandicus. Next base: position 117,446,267 of record JASEVX010000004.1, read on the forward strand.
AATTAAACATAAATGTATACTCTACATTCCTGTTTAAATTCAATAAGTTTTAAACTGTTTTATTTGAAAATCATTCTTTACAATCAAACGATAATATAGTGTGCGCATTGACCATTGCGGGCTTCATAACAGCCCTATAGCATCGGGACTAAATATATTCCAAGACCATGCCGTGTCTAGATACTTGTATATTTTATAACGCTTTGATTTTAACGCGACACCGCCAAAAAATCCGCGTAATGTCCGTAATGTTGCCGTGTTGCTTCGTCACATGTCATAAAATATAAGGTAAATATAGCCAAATGTCTGCTTAGGTGTTAATATTTTCACGAGAAATAAATAGCCATATTGTTTATCATTACGTTTTCATATTCCGGTGAAAATTCAGCTAGGTTCTAGCTTGCAAAGAAACGTCTCTCCGCACAAGAAATAAAACAAGGTGTTTCGTACACGATAATGTTTGTCACCAATTCCAATTTGTCCGTACATAAATATATTTTATCATTTTCCCATAGGATGGTATTGTGGGGCTGATACAACATCCAGCGTTAAATGTAGAAATAAAAACTGATCATTGATCAGCCGATTTGATCAATTACGAGTGGTCAATTTAGATTTCAGTAGGTGAGATAAACAATAACAAATTGACAAGGGCTCGCAGATTTTTGTCTCAATAGATGTGTTATGGGTCTGGTATCGATCTTTGTTTCTCTTTTTGCAACAACATAATTTCAAGAAATGAGTTGTCAAGTGGTTTCATAGGCTTGCTAGAAATAACCCAAGCGCTTACTAATATGTTAACCCCTTCCCTCATATAGACGCTTTCTGACACCTCTGCAGCAGACGGCTTTTTGAAAACATGGTGACAAAAAAACAAATGCTCAAAACAAGCAATTTCTCCTTTTGTCACCATATTTTCAACACTATTCATTTATTGCACTTTCATTTGAAGGGAGTTTCCAATATTTTTTGGGTATACATGTTTTCAAAGTCGTCTGCTGCAGAATCTTTGTATCTGGGAAAGGGTTAATAGGGAAAGCCTAGGTTGTGTGAAAGAAAGATCAATTAATTAAACAGTCCCCAAACAAGAAAGTAATTTGAAAAAGGTATAGGTCCAAAAAGGCCGAATGCCAAAAAGGCCAATTATCGGTCCAGAAAGGCCAATTTCCAAAAAAGTATGGTCCAAAAAGGCCGATTATGAGGAAGGACCACTTTTTGAAGGAACACAGTTTAAAGGTGTAAATATTTGGTATTTAGGTGTGTATACATCAGGGACACTATATTACAATATAATGTCCCTGGTATATCTAATGATGTTGTGGTACATGATAGCCAATTTGTCTGCAAATCTTTTAAATGATTAAGAGTTTCGAAAAATTCACTCCCCCCACAGCCTGATATAAAATGAGCAAAGTCTTTAAAGAAAATAAGTGCAATGTTGTATTTTTTTCACGCGGCTTAAATTGACTGACACTGTTGATTTAGTTAATCGATAATATATCGTAAGCCATTATCTCGATCCACATGTTTTTTAAAATGTCGATAATACGTGGCAGGAGGCTGTCTCCTGCCAAGTACGTGGCAGGAGACGTACACTCCGTTATAATTAATATGTAGATTCTCCATTATAAAAAGTGTTCACAAACAATCAATTAATTATCTTCGTTGACTTCTAATTCACTTTGTAATGATTTGGCCTTCTTGGTAATTGGCCTTTTTGGCATTCAGCCTTTTTGGTAATCGGCCTTTTAGGAATTCGGCCTTTTTGGACCTGAACCTTGAAAAACATACTGAAAAAACCATAACTCATCATGTATTTAAGTTTAATTAGTACATATCTGTTTTATTTTTTTTATAAGGTCAGGAGTGTAACTTATTGTAAGATTTCCAGGGATGTTGATGGAAAACAACACTAGAAGGCATTGCAAAATGTTCTGATTTCTTTTTACAAATGCCATTTTTAGATTTAAACTAGTAATAAATCTGAAACTGACTCTTAACATGGTTGATTTAGGAAATATATCTCATTTTGAGTGATATACCGGCTCGTATATCACGATTGGGAGTTCAGGTGTGTAGTAATTAATCACGAAGGCCGAATGTCCTGAGTGAATAATTTATACACACCTGAACGACACATCGTGATATAAGAGCCGGTATATCACTCAAAATGAGATCTATTTCAATTCTAGCACTTTTTTATAACTTAAAGGGATACAAATTAAGGGTGAACTATGTTTTGACATGACGTTGTTTTCCTTGATAAAATAACATGTAGGCTATTCTATTTTTACTCCCCATTGTATTTGTTTTGGAAATTTTCGATTTTTTCAACTAACAGAACATTTTGAAATCAGTTATATTAACAGTCTATGAACATTTTATTTTTATTATAACATTTTCAATTGTTCTTAAACTCGTCATGGGCAATTTGTTACTGTCTCATTCTAACACAACGTTTTCGACCGCGCCAAAAATGTTGGTAAAACACGTGAATGACGTCATTTCAAACAATAACGTCACCGTTACAATTCAAATTTCCAACCGGCATTTACAACAAAAGCTCGTAACTTCATTCATAAAATGTCAAGCACAATGTAGTAACGCATGCGCTCTGAGAAACGTTGTATGAAAAATACGGAGGAGGGAATTTCAACAGCCAAAAATAGTTCCGGAAATTTAGATTGATATACTGCATTTAGATCACGCTCAAATCCTTCTTTGTGTATAGAAGAGAAATTGTCAATAGTGTTAGAATTATTGATTTAACCTTATCATTATTTAATTTTTCAATGGAATTTCAGTTCACCTAACATTTTTCTCCGGGGTTCTCTAGAAACAATGCTCAGCACAACAACCTTCCAATGCAACTGGCTATCTGGCTCAATGTATCTTGAGGCAAAGATGAAAACACTATGCATACAGACTGAGAAAACTACTTTTTATGCCCCCGGAATCTCCGATTCGGTGGGCATCTAATTTTTGGCACGTCTGCACGTCTGTCTGCACGTCTGCACGTCTGTTTGTCTGCACGAAAAAAAACTTTAACCTTGACCACTACTTTTGAACCATAACAGGTACGGCTACCATATTTCACATGTGTATTCCTTGTGACATGACCTTTCTGTCAGTACCAAAATGTGTGTCCTTGCGACCTTGACCTTTGACCTAGATGTTACCATTCTCGAAAAAAACTTTAACCTTGGCCATTACTTTTGAACCATAACAGGTACGGCTACCATATTTCACATGTGTATTCCTTGTGACATGACCTTTCTGTCAGTACCAACATTTTTGACCTTGCGACCTTGACCTTTGACCTAGATGTTGCCATTCTCGAAAAAAACTTTAACCTTGGCCATTACTTTTGAACCATAACAGGTACGGCTACCATATTTCACATGTGTATTCCTTGTGACATGACCTTTCTGTCAGTACCAACATTTTTGACCTTGCGACCTTGACCTTTGACCTAGATGTTGCCATTCTCGAAAAAAACTTTAACCTTGGCCATTACTTTTGAACCATAACAGTACGGCTACCATATTTCACATGTGTATTCCTTGTGACATGACCTTTCTGTCAGTACCAACATTTTTGACCTTGCGACCTTAACCTTTGACATACATGTTGCCATTCTCAAAAAAAACTTTAACCTTCACCACTACTTTTGAACCATAACAGGTAAGGCTACCATATTTCACAAGGTTAAAGGCATTTTGAGTTAAAATTGTTGACATATGAAAACACTGGTGAAAAGGACTGCTTGCTCATGATCACCATTTCTCCTTTTGCCACAATGTTTCCAATTCTACTCATTAATTAAATTTTGGCTTTTCCTTTTTTTACCTCAACATTGTCAATGTCATCTGCTACAGGTTTGATGTATTTTGCCTGATGTAAATGACTTGGTGTAATTGCTCCAAAATTAACAATATGAAGACTTCTTTTCCAACAATATCTTTACTTTGTACCCCTATCTCCTTTGCTGATTTTTGGGATAGGGGCGTTTCGCGCCTATCCCATACTCAGGCTGCTTTCAAAAAGTCGGATTAAAGCTGCAACCACAGTCCACATACCTACACCAAAATCGAGTTTTGATTGGTTATAATCTGCCTTTTCAACGATTTCATTGGTTCGACCGAATCACGAAAAACCATCCGCTTGCATTAATTAATGATACAAAATAGTTCAAACAAGTGAAACACACTCTGAACTATTATTGACCTTAATGTCAGTGGTGTAAGGTAACGTCGACCGTGCTGTGACCCCATTAGTTTACAACAGTCGACTTGCATAGAGAAATGTGCAAATCACTGTAAATAAAATTATTGAAAGGAGTTGAAACCATTGTGGCAAAAGTATAAATTGCCTACAATAAGCAATTTCTCCTTTTGTCACAATGTTTCCGATTGTCGTCTGCTGCACATGCATCGGTAAGCGGGAAATGGTTACATGCACAATTCTGATTTCGATTGCAATGAAACGCAAAAGACTTTGTTTTCCTCTCCCAAACTTGTTGACAGATTTTCAAATAATTTTGTAGAAATATTCCTTGGATGACCCTCTATCAGATTCTTTCAAGCCATGTTGATTGGTCGAAAAACATGGCCGCCAGGGGCGGGGCTATTTTGCATTATATGGCTATAGTGAAAACTTAAAAAATCTTCTCCGACGAAAGTGTAAGGCTGATTTTCAAATAATTTTGTAGAAATGTTCCTTAAGTGACCCACTATCAGATTCCTTCAAGCCATGTTGATTGGTCGAAGAACATGGCCGCCACAGGGTGGGGCTATTTTGCTTTATATGGCTATAGTGAAAACTTAAAAAATCTTCTCCTCCGAAAGTGTCTGGCCGATTTTCAAATAATTTGTATAAATGTTCCTAGAGTGACCCTCTATTCCTTCAAGCCATGTTGATTGCTCGAAAAGTTGAAAACTATGGCTGCAGCTTTTTTTACTTAAATGGCAATAGTGTAACAGTGTAAACTTAAAAAAATCTTCTCCTCCAAAAGTGTCTGGCCGATTTTCAAATAATTTTATAAATGTTTCTAGAGTTACCCTCTATCAGATTCCTTCAAGCCATGTTGATTGCTCGAAAACTATGGCTGCGGCTTTTTATCTCACCAGAGCACAAAGTGCTCAAGGTGAGTTTTTGTGATTGCCTTTTGTCCGTCGTCCGTCGTCAACATTTGCTTGTTAACACTCTAGAGGCAACATTTTGCATCCAATCTTCATGAAAGTTTATCAGAACATATATCTCGATCAAATCTAGGCCAAGTTCGAAACTGGGTCATGTCGGATAAAAAACTAGGTAATTAGGCCAAATTTAATGAAAATCTTGTTAACACTGGAAACCGCATGTTTGGCTTGAGCATGTTGAAACTTTGTCAGAATGTTTGTCTTAGTGATATCTAGGCCAAGTTCGAATATGGGTCATGACCGGTCAAAAAACTAGGTCACTAGGCCAAATTTAAAAAATATCTTGTTGACACTCTGGAAGCCACATTTTTTGGCTTGAGCATGTTGAAACTTTGTCGGAATGTTTGTCTTAGTGATATCTAGGCCAAGTTCGAATATGGGTCAGGTCAGGTCAACAACTAGGTCACAAGGCCAAATTGTAGAACAATCTAGTTAACTAGCATTTTTGACTTTTTGTGAGAAAGTTTCTCTTGATGATATTGCCATTGGCGCTGAAAGAGTTAAGTCTTGATAGCCCATTCTCAGGTGAGCGATTCCAGGGCCTCATGGCCCTCTTGTTTTACTTAAATGGCTATAGTGTAAGCTTAAAAAAATCTTCTCCTCCGAAAGTGTGAGGTCGATTTTGTAGAAATGTTCCATGGTTGACCCTTTATCAGATTCCTCCAAGCCATGTTGATTGGTAGATAAACATGGCCACCAGGGGACAGGGCTGTTTTGCCTTATATAGTGAACACTTAAACAAATCTTCTTTGACAAAAGTATCTGGCCGATTTTCAAATAATTTTGTAGAAATGTTCCTTTGGTGACTATCAGATTCCACAAAGCCATGTTAATTTGTCTTAAAACAAGGCTGCCAGAGGGGTGGGGCTGTTTGCTTTATATTGGCTGTAGTGAAAACTTTAAAATTTAAGAGTTTCCTTCAAGCCATGGTGATTGGTAAAAAAACATGGCCACCAGGGAGTGGACTGTTAGGAGATTTAATTTTTGCCTAATTGGCAGTGGAGCGATACCTGCCCTCTTGGGCCTCTTGTTGTTGCATTGATTTCAATTTTTTCCCAAACAATAAAAACATAATGTACATCAACATATTATGAATATCTTTAATCAGATTGTGTTTAGAGGGTTACTGTTACTAAAAATAGGAAAACACTAAAAAATATTCAATATCTTTAGTTACAGTTGACTTAATGTAACCATCTCATTTTCCTGTCCATACACAAGATTCAGCTTATGATCTTGACTGATTGTGAAAGCCATCCGACATTATCATGTATACATATGAACTTGGATTTACTTCCACATGGTCATTTATATAAAATAAATAAACCGTAAAAGGATAATATCAAACGAGCGTCAAGCACCCGCAGGCAGTGTGCTCTTGTTAATATATAGATCAGACAATTTCACGCAGAAAAAATTCACAATATATTACACAGAAAACATACATTTCTGTGGTATTTCAGTTATATCAGAGGACAGAACAGCAAGTGATTAAAACCCTTTCCTTGACTTTAAGTGCTGTATGTTTTAAACTATTTTCAGAAAATTTGAACTTCATGTATGATTTAATACACGTAGACAAAAACATTGTGAGAAAATGGGCAATTGACTAGTAACCTGAAATATTAGTTTTTGAAAAAAGTCTCCTTTAAATCTTATTAAAATTGCCTCGAGTAATTTTGATAGGTGTTTTCTTTGGAAATAGCAGGACACATGCAGATACTTTCCGACACCTCTGCAGCAAACTAGTTTTGCAAACATTGTGGCAAAAGCAGAAATTGTCACAATGTTTTCGACTATTGTTCAGTACCGGTAATTGCAAATTTATTTTTAGAGGTTTTCCAAATATTTGCCCAGTCAATTTCAACTTCTGCTGAAGATTTGTTGTATGTGGTAAAAGGGTTATAATGTCCCTTTTTCTATCATGTGAAGGCTGATAGATCTCTTGATTTTTTCAGATGAACAAGAGACCTAGATGAGCACTTCCTTGTAAAGCCCTGACTTCATAGGAAAGGTATTGTGAGGAAAAAGAATGGAAGAAACTGACCATGAAACTTATCAAGAGGCACTGTTGGTCAGATTTGAAAATCCGGAAGTTAGACAGCCAACTAGACAAAAGCTGCCTACTTCAAGCCGGAGTGAGTTTTGTCGATGGGATGAGTATCATCTAGATGAAGACATTTTACACAATGATATGATATCCTTGATAAACCGTCATGTGCCTGTGTTTAGTAAAGACACACATCATGGCAGCAGAGGTCAAGGTCAAGGTAAAAGGGCAGAGGAAAATATGGGCTTGGGGCAATTTGATCAACAACAACAGTTTTCCATCCACGAACCTAGCTTGTTGAGGTACACTGATATTGAAGTTATGAAACAAATTGAGAAAACAGTCCAGGAGGAACGAGAAAATGCATTTAAATACACTGATGAGGATATTGAACTTATAAAAATAACGGAGAGAAAAGTGCAAGAAGAAAGACAAAATTCATTTAGATATGCTTCAGAGGATATTGAAATTATGAAACAAGTTGAGAGAAAAGTCCAAGAGGAAAGACAAATTGCGAGTAAAAGACATCTCAATGGATTGAAAGATGCTGTTCCAGTGAAAAGAAGCAGACTTCAAGGCTGTGCTCAGTCATTTCTATCAAATGTAAGGATTAGCAAAGGGCTCTAAAATATGTTAGGCTGTACCCTTTCCCTCATGTAGACGCTTTCTGACATAGGTTATCCATTTAATTATAGAGAATTTCTATTTTTTGATAAAATATGTTCAAAGTCGTCTGCTGCAGAATTGTCGTATGAGGGAAAGGGTTAAACCTTTTGCACATTCAGTAAATCTGCAGCAGAAAATTTTAGGCATAACATCTATAGCTTTTTAATCCTTTCCCTCATATAGATGCTTTCTGACGCCTCTGCAGCAGACAGCTATTTGAAAACATAGTGACATAAGAAAAAATTGCACAAAACGTGCAATTTCTCCTTTTGCCACAATGTTTTCCACTTTTAGTTATAGGTTATCTATTCAATTATGGAGATTTTCTATGTTTTGACAAAATACGTTCAAAGTCATCTGCTGCAGAATTGTCTTATGAGGGAAAGGGTTAAGCACTAATTTCATTTTCATCATAGTCACTGACTATGATGAAAATGAAAGTTTTGTTATGACATGTAGATAAATTATAAGACATTGTGGCAAATGAAGAAATTACTCATTATGATTGGGAGCAAATTCTCCTTTTGCCCTTGTGTTTTCGAAGTGTGTCTGTAAGTTGGAAAGGGTTGAACACGAAACTCAATGTTGTGAGCACACCAAAGAATTGTATCATTGAGTATCAATGGAGTACTCACGAGATATATGGTTTCATGAAGTAATAAGAGAGATATTGTAGACTTGATTAAACTGATATTATATTTTATAGTATGTGTTTTGAAAACATCTCAGTAAAATAATATAATACCTAGGAAACTGGAATAACAGATGTGATCTGATCTTAGCTAAAGATATTAGCTTTTTTCTACGAAGTGCAAGGTGAGCTATTGTGATCACATTTAGTCTGGCGTCCGTCCGTCGTGCATGGTGCGTCGTGCGCCGTCAACATTTCAGCTTGTTAACACTCTACAGTCTACATTTTGCATCCAATCTTCATGAAAGTGTATCAGAACATTTATCTCTATCAAATCTTGGACAAGTTCGAAACTAGGCCATATGAGGTCAAAAACGAGGTCACTAGGTCAAATTGAAGCGAAATCTTGTCAACACTCTGGAGGCCACATTTTCAACTTGAGCATGTTGAAACTTTATCAGAATGTTTGTCTTGATCATATGTAGGTCAAGTTCGAACATGGGTCAAGTCGGGTCAAAAAGTAGATCACTAGGTCAAATTGAAGGAAAATCTTGAGGCTCCAGAGGCCGCAATTTTTGCTTCAGCAGTTTGAAATTTTGTCAGAATGTTTGTCTTAAAAATATCTAGGTCACTAGGCCAAATTGAAGGGTAATCTTGTTAACACTGTAGAGGCCACATTTTCAACTTGAGCATGTTGAAATTTTGTCAGAATGTTTGTCTTAAAGATATCTAGGTCAAGTTTAAATATGGGTCATATTGGGTCAGAAACTAGGTCACTAGGCCAAATTGAGGCAAAATCTTGTTAACTCTGTAGAAGCCGCATGTTTTGCTTTGAACAGCAGCTTGAAATTTGGTCAGAATGTTGAGCTAAATGATATCTAGGCAAAGTTCGAATATTCAAATTGAGCATGATGAAACTTTATCAGAATGTTTTTCTTGATGATATGAAGCATTTTTTGCTTAAGAAGTTTGAAATTTTGTCAGAATGATTGTCTTAAAGATATATGGGTCATATTGGGTCAGAAACTAGGTCACTAGGCCAAATTGAAGGAACATCTTGTTAACGCATTTTTTGCTACAGCAGCTTGACATTTAATGAGAATGTTTATCTAAATGATATCTAAGCCAAGTTCGAATATGGATCATGTAGGGTCAAAAACTAGGTCACTAGGCCAAATTGAAGGAAAATCTTGTTAACACTTTGGATGCCGCATTTTTTGCTTCAGCAGCTTGAAATTTGGTCAGAATGTTTGTCGAAATTATATCTAGGTCAAGTTCGAATATGGGTCATATTGGGTCAGAAACAAGGTCAATAAAGAAAAATATTGTTCAAACTCCGGAGGCCGCATTTTTACTTTGAGCAAGTTGAAATTTTTTTCTTTTATTCTTGATGATATCTAGTCCATGTTGGAATATGGGTCATATCAGGTAAAAAAATATAGATCACTAGGCCAAATGAAAGAAAATCTTGTTAACACTGTGGAGGTTGCATTCAGAATAATTGTCTTGATGTGTTTTGCATTGCAGTACATTGTATAATTAAGGTGAGCGATTCAGGGCCATCATGGCCCTCTTGTTGAAAATAATTTGTCACAAATGTTGCTATCTACCTAGATTGTTCATATTATTCCAACCGGTTGAAAAGCATGGCTAACATTATTCTGATCTGTTAACCCTTTCCCACATACAACAAATCTGCAGCAGACGACTTTAAAATATATTTTGCAAAAACACTGAAAATCTTTATAAATGAAGGTTCAACTACTGAAAAGGGTAGAAAACATTGTGGCAAAAGGAGAAATTGCTCGTTTTGAGCAATTTATTCTTTTGTCACTATTTTTAGCTCACCTAAGCTTTGCTCAAGGTGAGGTATTGTGATCGCCTTTTGTCCGGCGTCCGCCATGCTTCAACATCTTCTCCTCGGTAATCAGTGGATCAATTGGGATGAAACTTCACAGAAAGCATCCTCTCAATGGCCTTACCAGAATTCCTTCAAATGTTTGGGATCCATGCATAATTCTGGTTTCCATGGCAACGAAATGACCCTCTATCAGTTTCCTTCAAGCCATGTTGATTGGTCGTAAAACATGGCCGCCAGGGGGGGGGGGGGGGGCTATTTTGCCTTATATGGCTATAGTGAAAACTTAAAAAATCTTCTCCGACGAAAGTGTCAGGCAGACTTTCAAATAATAATCAAATAATTCCTAAAATGACCCTCTATCAGATTCCTTTAAGCCATGTTGATTGGTCGAAAAACACGGCTGCCAGTGGGCAGGGCTATTTTGCCTTATATGGCTATAGTGAAAACTTAAAAAATCTTCTTCTCCTACAGTGTCGGGCTGATTTTCAAATAATTTTGTAGAAATGTTCCTTAAGTGACCCTCTATCAGATTCCTTCAAGCCATGTTGATTGGTGAAAAAACATGGCCACCAGGGGGCAGGGCTATTTTGCCTTATATGGCTATAGTGAAAACTTAAAACATTTTTCAAATAGTTTTGTAGAAATGTTCTTAGGGTGACCCTTTATCAGATTCCTTCAAGCCAAGTTGATTTGTCGGAAACTATGGCTGCCAGGGGGCGGGGCTTATATGGCTTAAGTGGGGGAAAAAAGCGATCCATGGCCCTCTTATGAGGAAAGGGTTAGAAATATATGGCTGCAAATTTGCATGCAAAAGCAGATAAAATGGCAAAATTTAAAATTCTTCACTGTCCTCTAAAACTGCTTGTATGATTTCAAGATAATGTGGCAGAAGAGTTCCTTAAGTGTCTTGGTTCAAAAAGTATTGAAAGTTATAGTGATTGGTTCAAGGTCATGGTCATACATCACATCTAACCCTATACAGAATTGTTTCAAGCCATATTGATTGGTTGAAAACATGACTGTCAGAAAAGTGGCAAAATGACAAAACTTTAAAATTTCATTTTTATTATGCCCCCTTCAAAGAAGAGGGGTATATTGCTTTGCACATGTCTGTCGGTTGGTCGGTCCGTCGGTACGTCTGTAGACCAAAGCTTGTCCGAGTGATAACTCAACAATGCCGGGACCTATGGTCCTCAAACTTGACTTGGAGGTTGGGCCTGACCAGTAGATGAACCCTATTTATTTTGAGGTCAAAGGTCAAGGTCACAGTGACCTTGAACACAAAAACCTTTTTTAAGCTTGTCCGAGTGATAACTCAACAATGCCTGGACCCATGGTCCTCAAACTTGACTTGGAGCTTGGGCCTGACCAGTAGATGAACCCTATTTATTTTGAGGTCATTGGATCAAAGGTCAAGGTCACAGTGACCTTGAACACAAAAACCTGTTTTAAGTTTGTCCAAGTGATATCTCAACAATGGATGGACCTATGGTCCTCAAACTTGACTTGGAGGTTGGGCCTGACCAGTAGATGAACCCTATTTATGAGGTCATTGGGTCAAGGGTCAAGGTCAGAGTGACCATGAACACAAAAACCTTTTTTAAGCTTGTCCAAGTGATAACTCAACAATGCCTGGACCTGGAGGATACATGTTTATCTGCAAATATCAGTCATCATCACAATGTGATTAAGAACTGTACCTACCATCCTCAAACTTTGAATGAACATTGTTCATAATCTTAAAACTGACTCATAGACATCCAATGTGAAATGACAAATCAACTGGCATTTCGGTCCATGCAAATTTTACTCAATTGTCCAAATATTCCTGACAACATGGCGCTCGGGGGGGGGGGGGCATAATGTTTGACAAACATCTCGTTAAAGTTAGTATCTGTTTTCAAGATAGTTTTTAGCAGAAGTGTTCCTTTAGTGACACTACACAATTTGTTCAAGCCATATTGATTGGTTAAAATAGATAGCTGCCAGGTGGCATCAGATTAGGGGTAAAATGAACCTTTAGCTTCAAACAACATCTCTTCCTACCTGTCTGTCCTCATTGAAAATTTCAAATATTTAAAGATCTTAGGTGATGCATTTTGTTTGGTGTTGAGAATAGATTGGTTGAAAAACGTGGCAGCAAGGTGGCACCGAAAAGACGGGAGGTTTCAAAGCTTAAAAATCCTTCTCCTTTGAAACTGTTGTTCTGATTTTAAGATCATTTGTCAAAAATGGTCACAGGGATTACTCTTGTAAAAACATGCAGGTTTGCCATAGGGCCTAATTTTAACCCTTTCCCACAAATAGGCGCTTTCTGACACCTCTGCAGCAGATGACTTTTGAAATCATTGTGACTAAAGGAGAAATTGCTCAAAACAAGCAATTTCTCCTTTTCACACAATATTTTTAACTTGTTCAGTAATTATATCTTCATTTATAGTGATTTCTCGTGTTTTCACCTACAAGTCGTCTGCTACAGATTTGTTGTTTGTGGAAAAGGGTTAAGATATATTTAAATAACACTAGATAGTAGATACAAATGATAATCATGTTAACATTTTGGATCTTATTCATTCAAGTATTTCAGAGTTATCTTCCCATGGACTAATATTTTTTTAATTTTAATTCACAGAATTGGAATGTAGGAGTATTTGGATGTCCTGAAGTCAACCGGAGGGATACCATTGTACATAGCCCTTTGTCAATGTCACAGCAGAATACGAGTCAGGAAAACAGTCGGCAATGTTGGTCAGGAATTACAAGTATGTTAGATAGCGAGCCTCAATGTTTGTCAGGAATTACAAGTATGTTAGATAGCGAGCCTCACTTTGATAATAATTATGTGGTGCCTAGTTATGATGTGGACAACAATTTACATGAAATCATTAATAACGGAGCATACTTTGACAAACAAGAAAGTGGGCAGTTTTCCCGATTAAAAGAAGTATTGGAAAAAGTTGAAGGCCAATTTGCATACACATCTTCTAAAGTTCACCCATTTGGTAGTAGCAGATTGGGATGTCAGACAGCACAAAATGAATTGGAAGTAAAACAGTATCAATTTGAGAAGAAAACAGATATTTTGAATCATACTTCAGAGCTACAACAACCTTTAAAAGAATCCTCAACACTTGGTCTTGAAAGGCAAAGAAACGAGAAGACAAACTCAAAGCCATACTCAAGTATAGAGTTGTTTGACGGGGAAGAAAGGTGTCAAGGTCAGTTTGATCGTCTGAGATGTAAAGATAGATCTAATGAAGAGAGAGTTATTCAAGGGAATCAAACAAGAACAGTTCAAGTTGTCAAATGTGCAAATAAAAACATCAATACACTGATCAGTGACACAATGAAGAACAGCGTAAAAAACGGGGAAATTGTTAAAAATATTGCAAAACAAAAGAGCGTTAGACGGAACAGTGCAGAAACAAAGGACATTTATAAACACGGTGCACTAAATAGGGACATAATAAAGTACAGTGTACAAATCCAGGACGTAGGTAAGAGCAATACACAACACAAGGACAACTGTGAGGTCAATACTCTAAACAAGTACATGCATACAAACGCCACAAGATGCAAGGATGTAGATAAGATAAATACACAAAAGCATATTTGCATGAATGACACGCATGATAATAAGGATGTAGGTAAGATGATCAGTAAGACTGCAGACAGAAGATCAAGAGAGCTTGAAGCAACGACAAAACCTGCGGAAAAAAGAAAACGCTTTGTTTTAGATATAGGTGAACTAGAAACATTTGGTCAAGTTGCTCACAGAAGTACTTACTCGGTTGTGAAAAAAATAGAATCTGGATTACTTACAATCAACAAAACATTTTCTGTAGCTGCTGATTCAACTGATCCTGCTATTAAGAAGATGAAATTAGCAGTCAACGCCACATCAAATTCAGTTTCTTGTGAAGTAACTAAAGCTTCCGAAATAAAGATTCCAGCTGACAAAAGGACTAATCTTGAAAACCAAATAACACCGACTACAGTTATAGCTGATATACATAACAATCACAATATCAAATTGGTCAAAGCTGGAAACTTGGATGCAAAAACTAAATCATCTCCACAGACTGATTTAGCTGACAAAAGGGCTAATCTTGAAAACCAAATAACACCATCTACAGGTCTAGCTGGTAAACATAACAATCACAATATCAAATTAGTCAAAGCTGGAAACTTGGAGGCAAAAACTAGATCACTTCCACAGACTGATTTAGCTTATGAACAAGTGAACTTAATTAAGAAATTTGTGGGACAATTTACAACAAAAAAGGGTACATTAAGATCAGGATTAACAACAACAACCGGTGGAATTTGTCCAGTCAGTGGCTGTCATGGGTATGGGCAACAGAGTTTAAAAGAGCACGCCTTTAGTGAACATATACCAGAATTATTTAGAGAGTCCAATACAGTTGAAGTAGACGAGATAAAGACAATACATCGTAAGAGGATGTGGGCTCTTGGAGAAGCTGCCTCATGGATTCTGAAAACGAAAGGTTCGCTGGATGGGCTTGTTCGTTTTTTTAACAGAGAGAAGAAGATACCGAATATTTGTATTGCTGATTCAGTCGAGACAATGAAACGTTTCTGTTTGTTAAATGGTTGGAATATTCCATCTTCTTTTACAACAAGACCCATCAATTCTGTATCAGTTCTGATGCACTGGCATGTCTTGTTGCATTGTGTGAAATATTTATCTGTACAACAACGTAAAACTTTCAGAACACTTTGTGTGAAGAATACAAAACCAGAAGGAAATATGCAAGTTAAGCAACCATTAGATATGGCAAATAATACCAGCAGAAAAGTGCTTCAAAGTCACCCAATGTTAGTGAATGATGCTAGTTTTGATAACCGGAAAATTCCTTGTCCGGAGCAAAAGGGATCAGCTGCATTGACGGATAAAAAAACGTCAAATGATACCAGTAGAAAAACGCTTCAAAATCACCCAATGTTAGTGAATTATGCTAATTTTGATAACCGGAAAATTGCATGTCGGGAGCCAAAGGGATCGGTTGCATTGACGGATAAAAACAAACAAAAGGATTCAAATAAACAGGGAACTAGATCCCTTTGTCAGCCGTCTGATGTAAAAGATGAGACAGAGAAGACTACTGAAAGAGAATCAAAGAACAAACAAAATCTAGCTAAGACAGCTGATAAAGAGAACAAAGGCAGGAAAATCCAAGCTGTAAATGTCGAATTGACGTGTGTAACGGATAATAAATTGAAATCCAACGGTTCAAATGAACAACCTCATGGTATGAATGTTCAGTACAAAAATCAAAGTCATATGCAGATACATACCTTAAATAAAGGAGCAGTTGTAGATACATTTACACATTTAAATCAGAATACCGGAGTAAAACCTATTGTTTTTGTGACAGTTGACTTGGTTCAATCATCAGGGATACTGAGGGACCTTGAGAACGATAGTGCCCGGAGAATAAGTAAGTCGAAAGAGGATGTTCATTTAGAAAAGACCAATGTTGATAATCAAAGTCAGGGTTGTGATAGGAAGGGTGAAAATATGCCTGTTAAAAATGCTATGTATGATGAAGAAAAAGGAGCCGTACAGTTGTTCAAGATTAAACAGGAAACACCTGTTGTATGTGGTATCAAAGAGAAAAGGGGAGATAATGGTGTAGCAAGTTCAGAACAGAAAGAGACAGAAATAGATCTTTCAAAACCACTCTCTAGCCAGTTTGAAAAAAGAGAATTTAATCGAAATTGTAAAGCAAAAAATGATGTTGAGAATTCCTCAGATATTGATATAAAAGGGAATGGTGCTACAGGGATAGATAGAGGCCGAATACTGATTAAAGTAGATGTTTCTATCCAACATGATGAAGAAGACACTCAATGCTGTAAGTCCATTCCAATAAACCAACCAAGAATCCATACAACAAAAAGTTCGCTTAAAACTTGGAATGAAAATATAAATTTCATAGAGAAAATGCATAAACAACCTGATGTAAGCAAGACAGAAGAGCCCAAAGAACATAATATTGAAGTTGATAACACTATTGATAAGGAAAGTCAACAGCATAACAAACCTTGTGAACAAGACAGTTTCACAGCTGTTCAAATTTCATGTAAAAGTGAGGTAAAAAAGCACTCCAGTAAGTTACCTGAAAAGAAGAGTGACTTAAATGTTAAAGAAAAGGTGAGAAAACATATTGAAGGAAATATTGATACAAAAATCCAGCACCATGACAAATCATGTGAACAAATCCCTATTACATCTTGCCAAACTCCTTGTACAGGTCTGGTAAATGAACTTGGTTGTGATTTACCGGAAAACAAGGGGGACATTATAAATGTTATTGGCAAGGAAGAAGACAGTACTGAAGAGCCGTACATTGTTTATGTCTGTCCCTGTGGGAAGATGGATACTGATCACGATGTTGTTTTTGATCATTTTATAGACCATGGTAGAAAAGGTACCATTGACGTTGTAGATATCAGACAAGATAATATTGGTTTTGCTGGTGAACAAATTGAACCTCCTGAAATTGTTATAATATTGAGTGATGATGGTGATTGTGTAATACTAGATAATAAAGATGGAAACGGTCCAAGGAAGAAATCAAAGCAACATCTCAGAGTAAGAAGTGATAGAAATAGTAAAACTCTTGCAAAAACTAGAACATATTTTGAAAAAGGTAGGACCACAGGCACAAATTCCGGAAGAATAGAAAACAAAGCTGGAAAAAGTTTATCTAGGGGTATTAAAGATGATATTTTATTAACCAGACAGAATGTTAAAGACAAACAGTATGATATAATTCAGACGGCTTCCACCTATGCAAGTAGATCTGTTTTAAGTCATAGACATTCAGGTGATCTGACTAAAAAAGTAAAGAAACCTCATACTTATAATAAAGCTAATGGATGCAGACATGGATCCAGACTTTGTAACCATTATAAAAGATCAGTTAAAAAATCTATGGAGAAGGAAAATATTAAAGAAACTATCACACTGAAACAAAATTCCCTATTCTCTAAAACAAAGCCGTCAGAGACTGAACATGAAAAGGTCAAAGAGAAGGCAAGACAAACAATCCAGGCTTTATATATAACACCCACAACAGAACGGACAATATGCAGAACGCGATTAACAGATTATACGGCAGAAACTGAAAACCACCAGGACGACATTTCAAATGTAACACCACATAAGTTGTTGTACACGGATACTACTAAAACACAAACAACAATGAATGTAGGTGATGAGAGCAGACAACACAAGATTAAAGGGGAAATCATTGGGATTGAAAAAAAAGCAGCAGAAAATGTTTCAAGAAAAAGGCAGAGAACATTGATCAATCTTAATGAAACGGAAACGGCAAACAAAACTTCATCAGTGTTTGAAAGACTTGGAAGTAAAAAGGTGAGAATTACATGTGATGAAACAAACCAAGATGCAAATAAAGCTTCTTCAATACACCTCCACAAAACAAGTATTAGAATTGAAGTTAAAGATGAGCAAGAACGTGTGGTACATTCAACTGTTAAAAATGAACTAAATGGTAAAAACAGAAGTACATGTATTTACATACAAACCGATGTGGCTGATAAATATAAATTAAAGCATTTAAATAGTTTTAATGGCCAGTCATTATGGGTCGATGGAAATCCATGTCCTGTTAAAGGCTGCCATGGGGATATGCAGAAATTCGACAACTTTACGGCATTTGACAATCATTGGCGATTATATCATATACCCGTTCTAATTAGCAAACAGTGTAGCATCTGCACGGAAGAAAACTGGCGTAAATATAACATGAGAAAGCACATCCTAGACAAACATGGTGGAAGTGGAATGCTGATAAAGAAGGAAATGCAGAACATGCTCTATATTGATCCAGGCGACACTAAAAAATACGTGAAGCAAAGAGAATGGATGTATAAATAAGCTTGAAGACTTCTCAACCCTTTCATTCATACAGGACAATTGTAGCAGCAGATGTGGAATTTTCTTTCAAAGAAGAGGGTTTAAAAATAGTGCTTCGTACATGCCGCTCTGTCACGTTCTGTTGGTAAACCAATGTTTGTCCGATTGCCAACTGGATAATATTAGGACCTACAGTACACAAACTTGGCAGGGAGGTTGAGAATGACCACCTTCAATTTTGAGATCATATGTTGAAAGGTCAAGGTCACAATGTCCTTGACAATCCAAAATAGTAATGGTTGACAAATATCTCTGGTTCAATACAGTTGAAAACATTGTTGAGCAATTTTTGTCATTTTGACATGATGTTTTTCTAAAAATCATCTACTGCAGATGTGTCTGAACGTAGGAAAGGGTTAAAGCATTACCTGATACTTAGTTCATGCTCCTGCTGCAGATGTTCAACCATTTCCCTCATATAGACGCTTTCTGATGCCTCTACAGCAGACAGCTTTTTGAAAACATAGTGACAAAAGAAGAATTTGCTCAAAACAAGCAATTTCTCTTTTTGGAACAATGTTTTTATGCCCCCGGAATCTCCGATTCGGTGGGCATCTAGTTTTTGGCCTGTCTGCACGTCTGTCTGCACGTCTGTCTGTCTGTCTGTCTGCACGAAAAAAACTTTAACCTTGACCACTACTTTTGAACCATAACAGGTACGGCTACCATATTTCACATGTGTATCCCTTGTGACATGACCTTTCTGTCAGTACCAACATTTTTGACCTTCCGACCTTGACCTTTGACCTAGATGTAGTTTTTGGCCTGTCTGCACGAAAAAAACTTTAACCTTGACCACTACTTTTGAACCATAGCAGGTACGGCTACCATATTTCACATGTGTATTCCTTGTGACAAGACCTTTCCGTCAGTACCAACATTTTTGACCTTGCGACCATGACCTTTGACCTAGATGTTGCCATTCGGGGGCATCAGTGTTTCACAAACACATCTTGTTTACTTTTAGTCGTAGGTTATCCACTCAATTATAGAGATTTTCTTCTTTTGCCACAATGTTTTCTCAACTTCAATACAAGGCGTCTGTATGTGGGAAAGGGTGAATTGTGACCTTGTAACCATCTTCAGCATTATTTATAAACGGAGAGAGAGAAAGAAAAAAACGAAACAATTGTTGACAACTTATTTTTGAGAACATTCAGGTATATATGGAAAATATGATAATTGAATGCAGTTGAAAAAACATAATGAGCAATTTCTCCTTTTGTCACAATGTTTACAAATGTTTTGACAACACTGAAAAATACCAGCAAATGAAAGTAGAATAATTGAAGTTGAGAAAACATTGTGGCAAAAGAAGAAATTGCTTATCATGAGCAATTTCTCCTTTTGTCACAATGTTTTCAAATGTTGTCGGCTACCATTGCATTTAAACGCATCTGTATGAGGGCAAGGGTTTGCGAAAATATATTTTGATAAAGGTTGATAACATCGTCGCAAAAGGAGAAATTACTTAATACAAACAATTTCTCCTTTTGTCACAATGTTTTTAAATGTTGTCTGCTACCATGGCTACTTATGAAGTTAAGAGTTTATTTCCCTTGATCTAAACGCTGATGATGATTAATTAAGGATACCAGTATTATTTGAACTGTTAACATGTGTCATTTTTTTATTTTCGTTTTTTTATGCCCCCGGAATCACCGATTCGGTGGGCATCTAGTTTTTGGCCTGTCTGTCTCTTTGTCTGTCTGTCGAAAAAGACTTTAACCTTGACCACTACTTTTGAATCATAACAGGTACGGCTACCATATTTCACATGTGTATTCCTTGTGACATGACCTTTCTGTCAGTACCAACAATTTTGACCTTTGACCTAGATGTTGCCATTCGGGGGCATCAGTGTTTCACAAACACATCTTGTTTTGTGTTAAATTTGGCTATCCGACTAGCTATATTATTATTTAAGCTTGATGCTTTATTAGCTCGACTTTTGAAAAAACGAGAGCTATTGTCATGACCCTGGCGTCGTCGGCGGCGTGGTCGTCCGGTTAAGGTTTTTTGCTCAGCTCAGCTTTTTTAGCTCACCTGAGCTTTGCTCAAGGTGAGTTATTGTGATCGCCTTTTGTCCGTCGTGCGTCGTCCGTCGTGCGTCAACTTCTTATCCTCAGTAACCAGTGGGTCAATTTGGATGAAACTTCACAGAAAGCATCCTCTCAATGACCTCACCAGAATTTCTTCAAATTTTTGGGATCCATGCAAAATTCTGGTTTCCATGGCAATGAAACCGAAAAAACTTCAAAATTCTTCTTCTCCCAAACTGGTTGGCAGATTTTCAAATAATTTTGTAGAAATGTTCCTTAGATGACCCTTTATCAGATTCCTTCAAGCCATGTTGATTGGTCGAAAAACATGGCCGCCAGGGGGGGCGGGGCTATTTTGCCTTATATGGCTATAGTGAAAACTTAAAAAATCTTCTCCTCCGAAAGCGTTAGGCCGATTTTCAAATAATTTTGTAGAAATGTTCCTTGGGTGACCCTCTATCAGATTCCTTCAAGCCATGTTGATTGGTCGAAAAACATAGCCGCCAGGGGGGGCGGGGCTATTTTGCCTTAAATGGCTATAGTGCAAACTTAAAAAATCTTCTCCTCCAAAAGTGTCGGGCCGATTTTCAAATAATTTTGTAGAAATGTTCCTTGGGTAACCTCTATCAGATTCCTTCAAGCCATGTTGATTGGTCAAAAAGCATGGCCGCCAGGGGGCGGGGCTATTTTGCCTTATATGGCTATAGTGAAAACTTAAAAAATCTTCTCCTCCGAAAGCGTTAGGCCGATTTTCAAATAATTTTGTAGAAATGTTCCTTGGGTGACCCTCTTTCAGATTCCTTCAAGCCATGTTGATTGGTCGAAAAACATGGCCGCCAGGGGGGGGGGCGGGGCTATTTTGCCTTAAATGGCTATAGTGCAAACTTAAAAAATCTTCTCCTCCAAAAGTGTCGGGCCGATTTTCAAATAATTTTTTAGAAATGTTCCTTGGGTAACCTCTATCAGATTCCTTCAAGCCATGTTGATTGGTCAAAAAGCATGGCCGCCAGGGGGCGGGGCTATTTTGCCTTTTATGGCTATAGTGAAAACTTAAAAAATCTTCTCCTCCATAAGTGTCGGCCGATTTTCAAATAATTTTGTAGAAATGTTCCTTGGGTGACCCTCTATCAGATTCCTTCAAGCCATGTTGATTGGTCGAAAAACATGGCCGCCAGGGGGCGGGGCTATTTTGCCTTATATGGCTAAAGTGAAAACTTAAAAAATCTTCTACTCCGAAAGTGTCAGGCCGATTTTCAAATAATTTTGTAGAAATGTTCTTTGGATGATCCACTTTCAGATTCCTTCAAGCCATGTTGATTTGTAAAAAAAACATGGCCGCCAGTGGGCAGGGCTATTTTGCATTATATGGCTATAGTGAAAACTTAAAAAATCTTCTCCTCCAAAAGTGTCTGGCCGATTTTCAAATAATTTTGTAGAAATGTTCCTAGGGTGACACTCTATCATATTCCTTCAAGCCAAGTTGATTGGTCGGAAACTATGGCTGCCAGGGGGCGGGGCTTATATAGCTAAAGTGAAGAAAAAAAATCAGATGAGCGATTCCAGGGCCATCATGGCCCTCTTGTTTCTGTTTTCTATCAGTCGAGCGTCTGTGCCGTACGCGGTGCTCTTGTTTTAGATTGGCATCATTATTGATGAATGAATAACGTTGTGGTAAAATGAGTAATTTCCCATCATGAGCATTTTTCTTTTTCAATAAACCAACCATTATAATCATGTTAAAATTTGTTAGCATGAAGGAAATGATTAATGCAGGATTGATATAGTGGCATTGCTAAATTTGTTGATACCTGTATTTTAATGTCGTAATTAAGGCATGATTGTTAATTTTGTCTGTCAACCCCTTCCATGCATTGATAATATCAGTTTTTACCGTCCGCATTACTATGCTTTGAAAACCAATCACACCACAAGAACAAATTGATTTGTATGCCCGAGCCAGGGGTTTAGGGTACAGCCCACCTGGACTCTTTCAGCGCCGTACAGCGATGAGCACTGTAGTCGCATTCATGCAGATTTAGACAGGGAATAAATCATGAAGACACATCCTTGACCACAGATGTAAGTACAACATCCTCAACTACAGATGCTGGTTCCGCATCCTCAACCACAGATTATAGTACATCATCCTCGACCACAGATGATGGTACCACATCCTCGACCAAAGATTATAGTACATCATCCTCAACCCCATGTGCTGGTTCCACATCCTCGACCACAGATGCTGGTACCACATCCTCAATCACAGATTAATTTACAGTACAACATCCTCAACCACAGATGCTGGTACCACATCCTCGACCACAGATGCTGGTACCACATCCTCGACCACAGATGCTGGTACCACATCATCAACAACAGATGCCGGTTCCACATCCTCAATCACAGATGAAAATTCCACCAATGGGCTAACAGTCTATAAGGAATAGCAGCCGGTTGCTTGGAAAGTCTGTTGTGTGGAGTTCTTTAGTGGGAAAGCCAGGAAACAAATGAGAAGTTGAAATGTGTTGTGATATAGATGATAAATTGTTGAAAACAGCTTTAGATCCCAATCAATCTAAAACATCAACCACAGTAACAGTATGTTTAACGAAACACATGATTTGCAGACAATTTGCAAAATACAATTATTGTGCATTGGGCTGTTTGTACTGTTAGTATTTTGGCGCTGAAAGAGTCAAAACCCCTACTGGGTCCAGGAAATTTTACACATAACTTGTACGCCTAAGCTTGTAGGAAGATTCACAATTGAAAACATTGTGGGAAAAGGAGAAATTGCTCATTTGGAAGGATTTCTCCCTTTTTAACAATGTTTTCTTATGTCTAATAATTTGCTAAGATTCTTAATGTAAATTGTTACTTTCTTCAGCGTTTTAGGTATGATAGAGTCCATGATGTTGTTTTCGGTAATTGGTTCAAGATTATGTTCAATAATAAAACTAATATGTAAGGGTTACATACTTTCTTGTTATCTCTACCAACCTTCAACCTTGTTTCTTAATAGGTGTATATAATTGCAGGATGGTAAGTTTTAACGAGAACATTGCCAACAATATAAATCCCCTCGCAGTGTTTTTGTGTCGCCTGCGTAGCATGGTAGGCACTTAGGGATTACTTTTCCGGCGTCTTGTCTGTCTGTCGGTCCGTCACATTTTCAAATAACGTTTTTTCTACTCAAAGGATTACATTGAAATTTCTGACGAATGTTTATATCAATGGGTTCACAAAAGGGGGATAATCCAAATATTTTTGATATCGGAGTTATTGCCCCTTTTCTGTCAATGACAAGGCCCCGGCAGGTGACGCACATGCTCCGGGGAGCACTCTATTCTAGTTTTCATACAGATGTATTTTACTTGCTGTGACCTTTGGCCTAGATCAGAAATGGGAATCCGTCCCAATCTCACTTTACAATAAAGCAGGGAAGAGTATAGAGGAATTCGGTATCCAAATGAAAGTACTAGAGCGATAGAGTTGTTTCATTCAGACACATTATAGTCTATGTGACCTTGAAACTTCGACATAGCTTGTTAAAACGTGAACCACTCCAAACTCCCTTGACACTGAACCTGTATGGAATAAGAAGGAATTCTGTCCCCAAATGAAAGTGTTTGAGCAGTGAAGTTGTTTCATACAAATGTATTTAAGTCAATGTGAGTGAATTTTTGCCTAGGTTGGTGGAATGCCAACTTGTATAAAAAGAGGTCATTGTAAACACATATTTAGGTTTCATAACAATCGGACAAGAAATGAAGTTGCAAGAGTGATGATGTCATTCCTACAACTTATAAAAGATGCTGTGACCTTGACATTTGATGGTGAAATGAGACGTCGTACAATCGGATAAGAAATAAAAGATGACGTATAATAATCACTTTGACCTATGTCGGTGAAAGGCAAACTCTAACAAGAGATGTTGGTGAACATGTTTGTTAAGTTTCATAACAATAGGAAGAGAAACGAAGTTGCTAGAGCGGTGATCTTGTATCGCACATATGTCACTATGACCTCGACCTTTAACAGTGAAATGCGAACCCGTACACGAGGCAGTGTAGGTGAACATATCTAGTCGGTTCATCCACAAGCGAATAAGAAATAGTTGCAAGAGCAATGAGGTCGCGTTTCACATTATGACCTAGGTCGGTTCAAGAGGCGATGGTGATGATCATGTGTGTGAAGTTTCATCCCAATCAGAAAGTCAAAGTCGCTAGAGTGTTGACGTTGTTTCTTACCGAAGTATAATAGTCACTGTGACCTTGGTTGATACAATGCAAACTTATACCAGAGGCAATGCTAGTAAATATTTGCGTTACGTTTTATGAAAATCGGATAAGAAATTAAGTCACTAGAGCGATGATATCATTTGGATACGTACATGCCCGATCCCTATATATCATCGACGCAAGTGGTAATTCCCCCAACATATTTTTGATTCTGGGGTATTAATAAGCTTAAAACTATTCTCTAGTTGCTTCATCAAGGTGTAGGTTGAAACGAATGAAAGACTGAAACTAATGCATGGCGGGTGCACAGTTCGCAAAGTAGTAAGAATATAAAAACATCACTTTTGTTGTTTTACAATCATTTAATCTGTATAACATTCACATACAACAAATCTGCAACTCCCTACACTAATTCAATGGAGTTGAAAACATTGAGACAAAAGGAGAAATTGCTCATTTTTAGCAATTTCTTCTATTGTCACCATGTTTTCATAAAATTGGCAGCTGCAGAGGCGTCTATTTGAGGGAAAGGGTTAAGACCATCAAAGAAACGGTAAAACCTTGATCCTTTCCGATTTGTAGACATATCTGTAGCAGATGACTTGAAAACATTGTTGCATATAAATAAGAAATTGCTCATGATGAGCAATTTGTTTCTTTTGATATGATTGTCTACAACTCACTTCAGTATTTACAATGTCATTTATAGAGACTTATAAAGTAATCTACTGCAGATGTGTTGTATGTAGAAAATGTTTAAAAACACTTAATTCAGACACTGTTTTACCTATTACTTCACATGATATTTCAAATGTTGTCTACTTTACAATCAACAGTTGAACAAGTTGGAAAACTGGAAGAGTTAAAAATATTGCAATTAAAGGCGAAATTGCTCGTTTTGAGCAATTTCATGTTTTATTGTAATGTTTTTAAAAGTCGTCTGCAACAGCAGGGGTCAGTGTGAAGTAATAGTTTTAAGATAGACAAGAGCACCACAAGACGAGTTGTAGAAGGAAAATAACTCTTTGATACAGTTATGTCCCTTGCTTTAAAAAGCTATCTACAAATGATGAAATAGTAACTAGCTTACATTTAAGGAAAACAATTTTGGGATCGATGTCATGGCATATTTTGGACATTTCTTCCCCCATACAGATGAGTTTTTAAGCTGTAGCTTATGAAAAAGATTGAACATTTGGTGGGAAAATGAGCATATATATTCACAGCGGTAAATGTCAAAGCTGGCACAAATCAACTACTAGCATTGAGGCGTGAATGCATACAACAGGACAGTAAAGACAGCTCACGGGCACTTCAACATGACAGCCGTGAGCTGGGCTTAATCCTGGTATAATCAATCCCAAATTCTGACTACTCAGCACATGATGCAGTCTTTAACTACCCTCTTTCACTTCTCATGAACACAGTAAATCATTGATCAAGCTACATGAAAGTGCAATGAGATCTATATCTCTTCTTGTATCAGAATTCTGAAAGAAGATATTTGTCACGGTGTGGGACATAATACTATTATTAATGCAGAAAGTTCCCTAGATTCGTCAGTCCAGTACAAAAAGAACCACTTTCCAATCTTGTTGATACTAAGAGTAGGGCAAGTCTTGCCCCTTCTATTGCCACCTTCACATTTTCCCGCCCATTCTTCAGCAGACGACTTACAAACATCTATACAAAAATATGTAAAATCTCTCAAAATGAACGTACATGTAGGATTTGTTAATAGAGTTTGAAAACATTGTGGCAAAAGTCGACTGCTGCACATGGCAAAGGGTTTAAACAGTTTGATAGGGTTGACATGCTTCAATTTCCCCTAAAGTTGCCCCTTCCCTGGAATGGCATCGACTGCATATTTCCTCTTCCTCTTTTGACGCCCCCTCGCATTGGACCGCCTCCTCGTTGTCCTCTACTGAATCCCCTTCCTGGACCTCTGTTCCCCCTTGAGAACCCCCTATCTGAAATCAGCCCTCTAAATGGTACAGGTCCATGCCCTCTCAGTGCCCCACGTCCTCTACCAGGAAATGGCATCATACCGATGTTACTCTCATCCTGAAAAAATAACAATAAAATATTTACCTTATTTTTGCTTCTGGTAAAGGGATTATGTTTTGTTAATTGTACATCATTTTTTGTTATTTACTGTAGGCAAATTTGCCTGAATGTAAAAACAACCAACCTTTCCTACTTGATGACGCATCTGCGACCGGTGATTTTGGAAAATATTGTGGCAAATGGAGAAAATGCTCATGATGAGCAATTTCTTTATTTGCCAGAATGTTTTTAACTTTATAAAGAGTTCGACTTTCATTTGTAGATTTTCCATAATTTTGCTAAAACATTTTCGAAAGTAATCTGTTGTAGATTTTATGTATGAGGGAAAGGGTTAACCTTGAAACAGTGGATGGGATACACACCACAGTAGATGACTTTTAAAAAAACATTGTGAGAAATGGGCAATTTCTTTTTTACAAAAAATGTTTAAAGTTTCTAAAAAAGACATTTTAATTTGTCTGCATATTCAGCACTCTTCTTTGCCGGATACTTTTAACCCTTTCCCTCATACAGACACTTTCTGATGCCTCTGCAGCAGACAACTTCTGAAAACATCGTTACAAAAGGAGAAATTGATCAAAAGAAGCAATTTCTCCTTTTGCAACAGTGTTTTCAATATTCAAACTCTAATTTCTTTAGATTATATCAGGATCTAGTCACTTAGTTTTCAAAGTCTACTGCTGCATAATTTCTGTGTGTGGCAAAGGGTTAAGAGTCTCAATGAGCAGCTTCCTCCATTCTCACAATGTTTGCTACACTTCCCAAATAATTATTCTAGTTGTCCAGATTTCAATTCTCTCAAACAAATCCACTCAGAGTCTAATTATTGCAGATCCGGTTATTGTTTACCCTTTCGTCTACACTGTTACACACATCATCTAAATAAACTAGATTTGAGGACCAAAGGGGATTCCGAATGATTCTGAAAACTCTGAAGTATGGCAATGGAGAAAGTTGGCATCACTTTTCAGCAATATTTAGTTTTCTGTTGCAAACTAGAATGGAGTGCTCCGCGGAGCACAGTGTGTCACCTGCACCTGCTCATTGAAAGTGTGACGGACAGATAGACAGACGTCGAAAAAATCCCCAAGTGCCTACCATGCTACACAGGGTGACAAAAAAAGTACCTGTTCTTTGGTTTGTTCCATTCGCTTTCTTCAAGAATTGAAAATTATCATTTAAGTGAAAATATGAAATTCACAACCAGTTTTATTTTTTCCCCGCAATAATATCCTTTCTGTCTCAACATTATACAATGTGTATAAATTCAACTTTGTTTTCTATAAGGAGAAGACAGAGACAAAAATGTGATAAATCTCAATAAATGAGGGTTTAATTATAAAATACGTATGCTGCATATGCATCAAAATGCATCTGCAAGTGGGAAAGGGTTAAATTCCAATATCATTAAATGGGTAAATAAAAACATTAATTTTACCATAATATATTGGTTTGATGGCGGTTCTTCTCCATCCATCGTCTCTATTATATTCATAAGTTTATTCTGGAAATAAAGAGGAAGATATGAAATTGGTAATTGGCCTAAATTCAGGCCATAACACACCCTTTTCCTACAATGGTACATATAACTCTAGGTGGGAATAGCATAGCAGGGTTACCCCTGGACATTATTTTCTTGCGCCATCACTTTCGCCAAATGAGTAAAAATTAGCAATTCTGCAGCCAATTTTTGAGTCACATATCCGGCCATTATTTACTACTTGAAATGAATAAATTATTATCGGCCCTTTCTCACAATAATAGACATCTTTTAAAAGAATGAACTGCTGGTTCTGTGCAATTTCTTCTTTTGCAACATTATTTCAACAGAATACAAGGATTATAATTTAATTTCAAGAGATTTTCCATATAAATAGCTCGCCAGACTGGTAATCTCAAAATTAAAAACGCTTTATTTTGTAAATCTTGCAATAGATGAAAGTGTCTAGATGATAAGACTGGTTTTCAAATGTTCTTGATCGTAACATGTAAAGCGCTGATGTATCATTGTTTAGATTGACAATTATATTCTCTGAATTGAACTGCCTATCAGTCAAATTGTTAAACACTGTCACATGTTTCCAATCTATCTTTAATCAAAAAGCTTAGTTAGTCCTATTACCGACTGTTTTGGGAGATTAAAGGACACTTGACACCGGCTTCGAAAACAACACAATGACAGTGTACAAGTTACACAAGCTTTAGTGATTTACTTGCTGTTTATCGATCTTCGTACTGCGGTTAATATGCAGCGAAAATAAAATCGGGAAATGCAAAATACCAGTTCAATGTGCGGTGAAATATATTGTAGCCAAACCATTTTCGCCATATACTAACACAACAACTTCCCCAGATGCTTCATACCAGATTAGCAATCCTATTAAAATCAGACCCAAACTTTGCTAGATCATCCAAGATTGACCTTTGCGTCAGCCTATCAAATTGTGGCTTACCAAATATTTCGGTATAAACAAGGAAGATAACCTATATGAATAAACGATATAGAGAAGCTGTGATTGCAGAGTGTTCTGATTGTATAGCATGGGCGCTTGTTGTATCGTGCGATTATATTAGACATAAAAACAGAGCAAGCGCTCATGTGTATTTAAGTGTATAAGGTCAATTCAAGACAAGCTTGGATGGAAAGACTGAAGGCTGAATGGACAGACGGACAGACAAAGCGCAAACCTATTGTCCTATTTGTGGCATTTTTATGATGTTAAAAGAACAGAATGATATTCCCCATTAATATCAAAAGATGCTTACACCTGATGGAGATTGAAAACCATTCAAGTTATGTAGTGAGCGGGTTTTATTTACAATCAAACATTATAAACCGAAACTCTATCCTTAGATCTGCATGCACTTAAGCACATTGTTTGCTCCTATTTGTCAAATATGCAGCAAAATAACCCAAAAGATATTAGGATTGTTTCACTGTTTCTGCATGAACTAGAACTGTGAGTGAACTCTCAAAAGGATACCCCCGTTGCAATAACAAGACATATGGACAGACAGACGGACCAATATATTTCCGACCGGGATAATCTTACTTCATGCACATCCTCAGGTTGTGTACTGCAACTGTGTAAAGTTTCATCAGAATCGGTCCAGCTGTTAAGGAGGAGTTGCGCTTACAAGCCATATGGACAGACGGACGGACGGGGTGATTGCTATATACCCCCCCATCTCAACCCAAATATTGTTATGAATGAAACTCTTAAGAAATTGGATCAGGCACGCAAGCGAAACCGGTTCATTAACTTATCATGTACTTACAGCTTTTTGCATCAGGTGTTCTATCTCATATCTTGTTGGGTTGGGGTTTTCGCTAGGCTGTAACAAAAAGAATTGAACGTTGATAAAACCTTTTTAGCCACATTATCAAAACTCCACTTCTTAACCCTTTCCTTCATATGACAATTTTGCAGCAGACGACTTTGAACATATTTTGTCAAAAAATAGAAAATCTCTATCATTGAATGGATAACCTATGACTAAAAGTGAAAAATATGTGGCAAAAGGAGAAATTGCTCGTTTTGAGCAATTTCTCCTTTTGTCACTATGTTTACAAAAAGCCGTCTGTTGCAGAGGCATCAGAAAGCGTCTATATGAGTGAAAGGGTTAACCCTTCCAAGCTTGTAGACACATTTTGACGCCTGCAGCCGACGACTTGAAAACATTGTGGCAAAAAGGAGAAATTGCTCTTCTTTTGTCACAATGTATTCAACTATTTGCAATAATTAAACTTTCCTTTCTAGAGATTTACAAGACATTAGCCTAGATGTTTTCAAAATTGTCTGCAGCAGAGCTGTTACAAGTCTGTTTAAGGGAAAATAGCTTAACTTGAAAATTGGCTGGAATATTGTTGCCATATATATATATACATTGTGACCAAGTTTAGTGAAGAAAGAATAAGGATTGCTCAAGTAAGACGGCATAAATTGGCAATTAAGCAAAATTTAAATAATATAGGGGTGACAACTCATGCTAGTCTTGGAAGATCAAGCTTGAAATCAAACTTGGCCAAGATATTTTTTACTTAAACATTGTTTGGGTGATGATTGAATACGAGTTGCTCAAGTAAGATAGCAGACTAAGCCAATTCATCGAATTTTCACTAAATTAGAGACATATTGAGCAATTCTTCTTTTGCCAAAATATTCTCAACTCTATTCAATGAATAAACTTTCATTTAAAGAGGTGTCCTATATTCTAACCAGACATTTTTGAAGTCATCTGCAACAGATTTGTCATATGTGGGAAAGTTGATCGATTGATTGGGGCTTAACGTCGTTTAACAATTTTCCAGTCATGTCACGGCGGCCAGTTCACCTTCCCATGCGTTTCCTTGCTTTCTTTCACCAGTACTCCACACACCATAGTTTCCAAGCAACTGGCTGCTTTTCTACATAGACTGTGAGTCCATTGGGGAAAAACAAATGATGCTTGTCACAGTGACTTGTCAAACGTCGGAATGAAAGAGCTGGGATTTGACAGCCCGCTTTGCTACCGTGGTCCTGTACTTACTGCTTTTTTCAAAAGGTTTTCTATTTCTTCTCTTGTTGGATCAGGCTGCAAAACAAAAGTTATCAAATGTTAAATTTACCATTTTCCTGAGAGGGAAAACTTTTGCTGTTTCTGCAGCAGATGTCTTCCTCATAAATAAAGAATAAATTGGCACACAAGTTGAGCAATTTATCCATTTAGCAGGTTTTTAATTTATTTTATGTTATATTTAAGATTATATTGTAACGTTCCACATGTTAAATATTTCCCTAAGATACTTCCAAAGACAATTACTGAAAAACATTGTTTAGAAATTATGATATGAATAATTGTTAACAAAAAATTATTTATAGACCACCTGTAGTCCCTCATTAGGTTATGAGGTCAAGGGTGAATGTCAATATAGCAGTGACTTCATTTTTGCACATGACACAACCTCTTTCCAAGACAAACTTGCCTGCTTCATTTTATGTTTGTAAGTCATACAGAAAAGAAAACATGGCATGGACAAACAATTAATTCAATTAGATCAAAGTTCAAGGTCACTGTGATGACTGTGGTCTGTTTCAAACACGGCATAACATGACTTGTATTTGAACTTGGCCTAGATACCATCAAGACAACCATTCTGACAAAAGTTCAACATTCTGAAGTTCAAGAGTGTTAACTTGATGTACCTTCAATTTGGCCTAGTGACCTAATTTTTGACCAGACATGACCAATATTCAAACTTGGCCAAGATTTGATGAAGATGTACGTTCTGTTGAAAACAGACGACAGACAGAATGTGATCACAGTAGCTCACCTTCAGCACTTTGTGCTCAGGTGAGCTAAAAACGTACAATGTAAAGTTAAAAAGAAATAATAAATAAACTAATACCATTTCATCATCTTGATCTCTATAATCTTGTGCTCCAAAATCATCACCAAACATTACGTTCTCATTGCTGAACTGATCTTGGTAAAGTCCACTGTGTATTGTTGTTCCCTGTATGCTAGTGTCTGCATCACTGAAACGAGATGGTCTACCGCTACGACGCAGATTCGCACCTCGTCCTATCACAGAACTAACACCCCCCATAGTCAAGTTAACACCTAAAGTATTGTTATTGCCTATCAACGGCATGACAGCAGGTCTCGCACCTAATAATCCTTTACCTATCACAGGGCCAGCACCACTTTGAGCACCAAAATTTGTATTCAGCCCACCTGCGATTCCAGAAGACCTCCCTCTTGTCCCATTTCCAAAACCTCTATTATTTCTAGATCCCACTCCGAGATTACTATAACTTTCAAAATCTTTACCCATTCTATCCATTTCAAGTCTAGAATCCATATTAAACCCTACACTTCCAAAGTCTTGTTCTATTATGTTAATATTTGTTCCAAACTCATAATTATCGTTTAAGTTATCATTAAAGTATTGCTCGTTATCCTCATCATTATTATCTTGCAAAAAATTATCATTTCCCATTTCAAACTGCTGATGCAATCTTTCATGGCTCCCCGAAACTGAACTTGTATGTCTAAATCCCCTCTCACGTTCGTTATCCCTTGGATCAGAGGCATTTCTATCATTTCTTCTACTATCAGATTGCAGAGAGTGTCCTTTTGCCCCATCACTGTATCTACCTCCGCTCTCTCTATCACTGTATCTGCCTTCTCTGTCAGTTTTACCACTGTTCCTGCCTTCTTTGTCAGTTCTACCACTGTTCCTGCTTTCACTCTGTCTATCATTGTATCTGCCTTCTCTGTCAGTTTTACCACTGTTCCTGCTTTCACTCTGTCTATCATTGTTCCTGCCTTCTCTGTCAGTTTTACCACTATTCCTGCTTTCACTCTGTCTATCATTGTATCTGCCTTCTTTGTCAGTTTTACCACTGTTCCTGCTTTCACTCTGTCTATCATTGTTCCTGCCTTCTCTGTCAGTTTTACCACTGTTCCTGCTTTCACTCTGTCTATCATTGTATCTGCCTTCTCTGTCAGTTT
The DNA here is from genome assembly GCA_031761405.1 of Serripes groenlandicus. Taxonomy (NCBI): domain Eukaryota; kingdom Metazoa; phylum Mollusca; class Bivalvia; order Cardiida; family Cardiidae; genus Serripes; species Serripes groenlandicus. The sequence continues at coordinate 117,479,493 of JASEVX010000004.1, forward strand.
TACCACTGTTCCTACTTTCACTCTGTCTATCATTGTATCTGCCTTCTTTGTCAGTTTTACTACTGTTCTTGCTTTCACTCTGTCTATCATTGTATCTGCCTTCTCTGTCAGTTTTACCACTGTTCCTGCTTTCACTCTCGCTTTCATTGTATCTGCCTTCTCTGTCAGTTTTACCACTGCTCCTGCTTTCACTTCGTCTTTCACTATATCTGCCTTCTTTATCACTGTATCTACCTTCCCTTTCTCTACCTTTGTTCCTTTCTGCATCCCTATCTCTTCTGGACCCATGCCCACTACTTATATCTATTCTAGCTTTATCAACGTCCATTATGTCTTCATCCCTACTGCTTCTATCAGATCCTTTATCTCTTCTTGGATTTCTCTCCTCTCTGTCTCTTCCTGCAGGATTCCCGTCTCTCTTATCTCTATCTCTGTCTCTTGAATCCCATCTTTGCCTCGAGTCTTTGTTCGTTCTATCTCTACTTTCATCTTGATTATCCCTATCTCTACCTTTACCTCCATCTCTACTACTGACAGACCTTTGTCTATCCCTACCCTTTCTGTCTCTATCATCTTGACTTTCACCGGACTTTGGAGACGGACTCCTTGAGCCTTCCCTGCTTTCCAAGTCATCAAGTCTGCGAGTTATTATATCAAAAATATTGGGAATTATTTCCTCAGATATGAGCTTATCTTCACCTTTGAATCTTTTATTTATTTCTTCGTTTCTATCTCTTGAAGAGGATCTTTTTCTTCTGTCTGGATAATCATTATTTTGACTGTTACCTAAATCATGAGAACCACCAAGGAACTCGCCCCCAATGTTATGAGCAGAGCTTTCTGTATTATACAAACCTTCATTCACCATGTCCTGTGATGAAACAACCATGCCCTCTTGAGGAAACTTGCCTGTCGTTAAAATTTGTTGTGTCAAAACATTTTCAGCATGTTTCTGAATAACGTTGTCAATACTTGATGTATTCATAACAGGATTTACCGTATTTGATGACGTTTGATTTAAAATTGATGGTGTATTCATGTTTATCAATGAGGTTGAGTTCATGTTTGCCTGAAGTAGAGACAGATCTGGCTGCATCATGCCAACTGCAAACTGATGGTTAATATGGGTACTCCGCAACCCGGACCAAGATTCTGAGTTTTGTGGGTTCTGCACAGGTGGAACTTGGTGTACAGGGATACTCAAAGGAGGTATCAAACTCTGTGCGGTTTGCCATGAATGTGTAACAACAGATGGATTAATTTGAAAAAGAGATGGAATTGATTGTTGGGGAGCGGGCAAGTTGGGTCCTATCATGGTACCTGAACTTTGCGGTAGTAGGCTTGGAGCATATCCAGTACTTAATGATGGAAAAGTCTGGCCTAACACTTGATTTAATTGTTGTGGTGGTGGTGGTGTAGAGGCCAACAGGCTTGGATCTGGTTGTGCAGCCACTTGAATAGTTGTACCACTTACTACCGTCTGACTTCTGTAAAAGAAAACTGACCTTTAAAGGTTTTGACTTTAATTATCCCTTTCTCACATACAACAAATCTGTAGTCGACGATTTTGGAAACATTTAGTTAAAGATATAGAAAGCTTATAAAAATGAGAGTACAAAAATTTAAAATAATTGAAAACATTGTGATAAAAGGAGAAATTGCTTTCAAAACATCTAAGAAAAATATAACATAACATCTAGAAAATGGAAAGTATGATTTAAATAATATGTTGACAGAATATCAAAAATGCTCCTTTCACAGGTAAATCTCAAGAATCTACTGATAAAAAGGCATCACAATCGTCTGTATGAGGGATAGGATTTAGACTAACTATCCATAATAGTCGTTCATTCCTTATTCCCACATAGACGCTTTCTGACGCCTCTGAAGCAGACTACTATTGAAAACATTGTGGCAAAAGAAGAAATTGCTCATGATGAGCTCATGATGAGCAATTTCACCTTTTGCCACAATGTTTTCAACACTGTTTTAGTGGTAATACCCTCATTAATAAAGAATTTCCCTGTTTTTGACTAAATATATTCAAAGTTGTCTGCAGCAGATTTGTTGTATGTGGGAAGGGTTAAAATAAGCAATTTTTCTTCTTTCCATGATTGTTCAGAGTCGACTGCTGCTTAGCGAATTTCTGGGTATATTTGTTGAAATATTTGTTTATGTTTGAAGTGAAACAATTCGTTTCCTTCAAATGTCAAATAGTAATTATAGAAGCCAACACAAATGCACGCTGAAACGTATAAAAGGCAATTCAAAGTAAGTGAACGATGGCCAAAATATTCACAGAGACAAGACTTTTTGATGAACAAGTGAACAAATTTTGATTTCTTGCGAGTACCCGAGTACTCAATCAGAAGAGTATACGAGTACCCGAGTACTCAATCGGAAGAGTATACGAGTACCTGAGTACTAATATCAATACTCGTTCCCATCCCTACTTTATACTCATACACGTACTTACAATGGAGCTCCTACAGTACTTGGCACAATATCACTAACACATGATGTTCCAGTCATACTTTTGGTATTATCTGAAATAATAACAACAAAATAAACCTTTTATTATTCACTACACAGGCATGTTAAATAACACTTTACTATTCACTACTCAGGGGTATAAAATAACCCTTTACTATTTACTACACACATGGGTCTTTCATAACCCTTCACTATTCCCTACTCAGGGATGTTTGAACGATAGCCTGTCAGATAAGATTGGATTAACCCTTTTCCACATACAATAAATCTGCAGCAGACTACTTTCAAAACATTCAGACAAAACTATGCACAATCTCTGCAAATGAAAGTTTAACCATTAAATAGACCTGAATACATTGTTGCTAAAGGACAAATTGCTAATTATGAGCAATTTCTCCTTTTGCCACGATGTTTTCAAATGTCGTTTGCTGCAGAGGCGCCAGAAAGCATCTGTATGTTGGTTTTGTTTGTTTGTTTGGAGTTTAACGCCGCTTTCAACAGCTTTGGTCATATCACGGCGGTCAGTGCACCTACCCATGTTTTCCTGGCTTTCCCACACCAGTACTTACACAACATTCTTTCGAAGCCACTGACTACTTTCTCACATAGATCAGAGGTGAGAGGCAATGGAAAACATCGCCCGAAAGAATGTCGCCGCAACCGGGTATCGAACCTGTGACCTCCAGATCACGAGTCAGATACGCTACCAATTGAGCTACCCGGCCGGGTCTGTATGTTGGAAAACAATAAGTTTGTATGAATATTGTATGCATTTTCATCAATATCCCAAACCTTTATCCGAATATTGTATGCATTTTCATCAATATCGCCATACCTTTAAACTAATAAACCATACCTATTCATTAATTTTCTATACCTTTAACTTTCATGATGGATTTTAAAGCCTCTGTGTTGATATTGAGTTCAATCATGACCTCGACCTCTTTCGGGTGACCTTCAATGCCGATGACCTTCTGTGTGTATGCCTCCACATGATACCGCATACCAGTCTTAGAGTTGCCGATCTTGTCATACAGCACCTTAGATAGGTCCTTGTAGCTTGTTTTCTGCAAAGGTTTCAAGAACAGATAGATTAATTATGAACTTCATTTGACTTTTTTGGGACATTTGATGTAAAATCTAGAAATTCGGAAGCATGATTTTGACACAGATTATAATATTGTAAACAAGATGGCCATGATGGCACTGGATCGCTCACCCGACTCATGCAATGTGATTTGTCATGCCAGCCACACAATCAACTCATTTTGTGGTCAGGTAAGTTGATACAAGAGGCCCAAGAGATCCCGTATCGCTCCACTGCCATTAGGCAAAAATTAAATCTCCTAACAGCCCCACCCACAAATAGATTTGGAGTTTTCACTATAGCCATTTAAGTCAAAATAGCCCTGCCCTCTGACGGCCATGTTTCTCTACCAATCAACATGGCTTGAAGGAATCTGATAGAGGATCACCCAAGGAACATTTCTACAAAATTATTTGAAAATCAGCCTTACACTTTCGGAGGAGAAGATTTTTTAAAGTTTTCACTATAGCCATATAAGGCTAAATAGCTCCGCCCCATGGCAGCCATGTTTTTCAACAATCAACATGGCTTGAAGGAATCTGATAGAGGATCATCCAAGTAACATTTCTACAGTTTAGGAAAAGAAAACATTTAAAGCTTTTTTCGTTTGGTTGCCAGGGAATCCAGAATTCTGCATGGATCAAAACAGTTTGAAGGAATTCTGGTGAGGACATTGAGAAGATGCTTTCTGTAGAGTTTCATCCCGATTGGTTACTTAGGAGAAGATGTTGGCGGTCGACGGACACAAGTCGATCACAATAACTCACCTTGAACTCTTCGTGCTCAAGGGAGCTAAAAATGAAAAGAATAAGTTGGCGTTTTCAGGAAGATTTCTTTTTTCTGCTGCAGTGGCACTAAAAATTGTGTATATTATGGAAAGATTTAATCGCTTACCCACGTACAGACACTTTCTGACACCTCTGCAAACTTCTCATAATGAACAATTTTTCCTTTTGCCACAATGTTTTAAACTCTATTATTAAAGTTATTAAGCTTTCATTAATTAAGTTTTCTGCTGCACTTTATTGGAAAGAATTAACCCTTTCCCTAATACGACAATTCTCCAGCAGACAACTTTCAACATATTTTGTCAAAAAAAGAAAATCTCTATAATTGAATGTATAACCTATGACTAAAAGTGGAAAACATTGTGGCAAAAGGAGAAATTGTTCATTTTGAGCAATTTCTTCTTTTGCCACTATGTTTTCAAAAAGCTGTCTGCTGAGGAAAGGGATAGGGTTAAATCATATTGTTACCAGATAGTTGAAGCGATGTGCGGTGGATGTTACATGGTCTATTATATTTTTCCACTGTATTTTCTGCTGACACATAAAACACATAAACCAAGGCTCAGCCTTTGGATCAGGCTTCTGGAATTCGGTCACCCACTGCATACCTAAAGTAGAACAGGAAAATTATCATTACTTAGCACATGGGATGTGTTAAAATCAAGAGGGCCATGGTGGCCTTGTAACACTCATCTAGGTAGTGTCAAACACTCATCTGATTAATTGTTATCACTTTAGCCATATAAGCCCCGCCCCCTCTGGTGGCCATAGTTTTCGACATCACTTGAAGGAATCTGATAGAGGGTCACCATAGGGATATTTCTACAAAAATACTTGAAAATCGGCCAAACATTTTCGGTTAAGTCATATAAGGCAAAATAGCCCCGCCATGTGGCGGCCATCTTATGGCTTTAAGGAATCTGAAAGAGGGTTACCTAAGGAACATTTCTACAAAATTATTTTCACTTATTATAACACTTTCAGGAATAGATTTTTTAAGTTTTCACTATTGCCATATAAGGCAAAATAGCACCGCCCCCTGTTGGCCATGTTTTTCAACCAATCAATATGCCTTGAAGGAATCTGATAGTGGTTCAATTAAGTAACATCTGTACAATATTATTTGAAAAATCGGCCTGACACTTTCGGAGGAGAATATATTTTTTTAAGTTTTCACTATAGCCATATAAGGCCAAATAGCCCCGCCCTCTGGCGGCCATGTTTTTTGACCAATCATTATGGCCTGAGGAATCTGATAGAGGGTCATCCAAGGAACATTTCTACAAAATTATTTGAAAATCTGCCAACCAGTTTTGGAGAAGAAGAATTTTAAAGTTTTTTTCATTTCGTTGCCATGGAAACCAGAATTCTGCATGGATCCTAAAAATTTGCAGGAACTCTGGTGAGGTCATTGAGAGGATGCTTTCTATGAAGATTCATCCCAATTGACCCACTGGTTACAGGGGAAAAGAAGTTGACGGACGACACACATCGGACAAAAGGCGATCACAATAACTCACATTGAACAAGAGGGCCATGGTGGCCTTGTAACACTCATCTGAATAACATGGCCGTGTTTGGTAAAGGAATCATTAACCCTTTCCCTACATACAAAAAATCTGCAGCAGATGACTTTGCAAAAGCACAGAAAATCCCTTTAAAAGAAAACAATAATTGAATAAGTTGAAAACATGGTGATAATAGGAGAAATTGCTTGTTTTGGGCGATTTCAACTTTTGTTGCCATGTTTTCAAAAAGCTGTCTGCTGCACAAGCGTCAGAAACCGTCTATATGAGGGAAATGGTTAATAAAAAAACCTGCTGGACTTTGATTCCAGTGGTGATGCAGATCAGATTGAGTGTAGACATACAACAGTGTGAGCTCAATATATCAATCTGCCAAGGCAGGCAATACAAAAAATAGGCTACCGGCTAAATCATCATGCAATGGTTACGAAGGAAATTACTTACCAATAGTTGGATATCTGTTGAAATTTCCACTGTAGACACTTAAAAACTTAGATTTTCTTGTTGACTTGATTATAGACTGATTCTGGATCTTTGCTTGGAGTGCCTCTGAAAACGAAAACATGTCAATACATGAGTATTGGAAGGAACATGTTTGTCAACTGTCATTAATTAAGCTTTTCCCACATACAGACACTCTCTGATGCCTCTGCAGCAGACAACTTTTGAAAACATTATGCCAGAAGGAAGAATTGCTTTTAATGTTCTCATCTGCTGTAATCTGTGGAAAAGCAGCCGTCCTGCGAGAAAACCAACAATGTGGACTCTGCGTAAAGTATCGACCAGGATCAGCATAAGCATGCGGCGCAGGCTTACCCGGATAGAACATTTTCACCTGCTGTGGATTTTCTGTTTCAGGAATCATTACTCTATACCTCTACCCTCCTGAGACGGAATGTGTCGATCTGGATCAGTCTGCGCAGGCTTATCTTGGTCGATACATTACGCAGACACCATAATATTGGTTTTCCCGCTATGTTTTTGTATGCGGGAATGGTTTAAATTAAAATGCCACAGAATGATTGATTGATTGCGGGTTTAACCCCGTTTTCAACAATATTTCAGTCATACCACGGCGACCAGTTCACCTACTCATCTGTTTCCTGGCTATCTCACACCAGTACTCCATACCACTTTCTTTTCAAGCAACTGGCTGCTTTTCCACATAGACTGTTAGCCCAATAGTGAGCGACGAATGACGCTTGTCAGTGACTTTTGTCAAACGTCAGAAAGAATGTTGGCCGAGCTGGGGTTCAAACTCACAACCCCTGGATTGACAGCCTGTTTCGCTATCGACTGAGCTACTGGGTCTCGACCAGAGACAGACCAAGAAGAAATCCTATCTCCAATAGGTGGGTTACACAAAACCTTGATCAGAGGTCCAGATAAGGCGGGGTTTACAGATCTTTTCTCCACAATATCTCTCTTATTATCAAACCAAAACCTATGTTGTAGGTACTCAAAAGAATAGTCTTGTAAGAACTCAAAAGAATAGTCTCATTTATGACCTGTGACCTACATTGGCTTCATTTAGAACATTTTAATTGAGAACATGCAATGCAAAACAAATTCTCGACTTTTTGCAGCATAAATTTGCTTAATCCATTCCCTCATATAGACGCTTTCTGACACCTCTGCAGCAGAGGACTAGTTAAGGAGGAGAAAACAGGTCTATCTTCCATGATATGTCTGTTAGTACTCATTAAAACATATCTTGTGTGTATTCAAAAGAATTGTATCACTGACACAATTCTTTTGAGTACCCACAACATAGATTTTGGATGTCAAATAAGGACTTTAGAGCATAAAAAAAACGCTCCTTATCTAGAGCTCTGGTCATCAAGGTTATCATGCCATAACAGGAACACCAACACTCATCAGTCGGAAAAGGGGTTTTACTAATTATTATTAATGATTGGGGTTTAACGCCGTTTTTAACAATTTCTCAGTTATATCACGGTGGCTAGTTCCCCTACTCATGCATTTCCTGGTTTTCTCACACTAGTACTCCACACAACAATCTTCCTAAGCAACTGGCTGCTTTTCCACACAGACTTAGCCCATTGGTGGAAGACGAATGACGTATGTCGCAACGACTTTTGTCAAATGTCGGAAAGAAAGTTGGCCGAGCCGGGATTCAAACTCACAACCCCTGGATTGACAGCCCGCGTCGTTACCGACTGAGCTACCGAGACGCAACTAATTATTAGTAAAGCCAAAGTTATGTGACTTGGTATAAACATGCATATCGAGGGCTTGGCGTGAAACGGTTGTATCTAAAATTGGTATTTTTTTACCAAGGTTAATCACCTCGCCATGAAGTCTTTATAAGCGTTTAATCACTTTTCTTGGTAAACAATGTAAATTTAGGTGCCATTGCTCGTTCTGAGCAATGGCACCTAAATTTGCATTGTTTACAAAAGGGTCAAAATTGCCCCTAAACCATGGTTTTCAAAATAGGTTTTAAGTTACAACCGTTTCACGCCAAGCCCTCGATATTATGTGTACCAAGGTTCATTTGAAAATGTTTGTTGAACGGTTTTTGAGTCGAGGTTAGGTTAAAGTTTTGTGACAGCGCAGACGATAAGGGTATCGCAAAAACCTGACTTTATTCTTTGAAAGATAACAAAAACCGTACTTTAATTGGTAACACTGAATCTATTTTCTATTTGCTTGATGCTGCAACTTAAAGTGTTATACGAAAATTTATGTCTTAACCTGCATATCAAACTTTTGAAGGCGGTAACTTCCAACAGTCAAATCTAAGAAGTCTAGCATTAATGAGCCTTTACATACCATTTTCTTTTGTCCAGTCTAGTATTTCTTTGCTCGATTGTTTTGTTGCTGTAATATAATATTACAATTGTAGATATTTCCTGATTTATGTCCCATAAATAGTTGTTTGATATATTTTTTAACCCTTTCCCACATACAACAAATCTGCAGTATTTGAAAACATATTGGAAAAAAATGGAATATCTTTAACAATGAAGGAATAATTACTGAACTAATTGAAAACATTCTGGAAAAATGAGAAATTGCTCATTTTAACCAATTTCTCCTTTTGTTACAATGTTTTCAAATGTAATCTGCTGTAGACCCATCAGAATGCTTCTACAAGTGGGAAAGGATTAAATATTACAGATATGAGTTTCTTCTGCTCCACTTTTGTTTTCTCTTAACCCTTTACCACCAAAAGACTACTTTTGAAAACATCGTGACAAAAGGAGAAAGTGTTCTAAACGAGCAATTTCTCCTTTTGCCACAACGTTTTCAGCTCTTTTCAGAAATTATAACTACATTTTCAGAGATTTTCCAAAAGAATTCTAGATGTTCTCAAAGTCATCTGCTGCAGATATGTGGTATGTTTTCAACAATTTTTCATTCATATCACAGAGGCCAGTTCACCTACTCATATGTTTCCTAGCATTCTCACACAAGTTATCCACACAACATACTTTCCAAGCAACTGACTGCTTTTCTACATAAACTGTAAGCCCATTGGTCGAAGATGAATGACGCTGTTAACGTCGGAAAGAAGGTTGGCCGAGCTTGGATTCGAACTCACAACCCCTGGATTGACATAAGCTAAACAAATAAACTCAATTGGTTAAAAAAATATTTCATGTATCCCATTTAGTAAATGCCCTTTAACTGGAAATTAAGAAGAACCAAGTTTAAACAACAAGTGTTGGATTCAATATCTTAGCACATTCAACTTGGTGACAAATACAACAAATTTTCAACTACAGCTCTGGCACATTGACATCATAGCATCACTACACAATGTGGTTTAGAAGAAAAATAAATAGTCCTTTCTTAAAATCATCTTTAAAACAATTTGATGAGTATATAATTAAAGGATCATTAGTATTGCATGTCAATCTGAAATGCTGTATTAAAATTAAGTTATTTTTCTTTTGTAGATTTAGATTTCAACAGAGAGGAGCTAGAGTGGGATCTGAATGGCTGAAACACACACCAGTTAAACCCTTTACCACATGTAGACACCTTTAAAGGAGACCCCCAGTTCATTGGTTTGGCACTATAATTACCTGCTTCAAACACATTGGTCTGTATCAATGAGGTTGGTTGGTCGTCAGCCTTTTTGATACCAAACTTAACAGCTTGAGTTCCATCTAACCCTAACTGGGTCATGGTGGCCTCCGGACTTTCCTGCTTCATCGCCTCACCTGTAAATAACCATTTATCATGAAATGAGCAGATTACGTGACGTATAACACTGGTATAATAAACCTTTTGTTTACATGTCAACTGGTATGATAAACTTTTATCTTTATCAGTCTACTTATTGTTAGAAATGACATAATAGCTGGAACTACTTTTCTGAAATATAAATAAACCAACTGTTTTGACTGAGAAAATTATCGACTTGGATCATCCTAAGCATGCCACGCAGACAGACACGTTTCGATTCCTGTGGATTTTCTGTTTCAGTCGGAACTATTTAGCTTCCGTATGACGTGTGTACATACTGCGTATTTGTGCACGCGCTTGATGTCATTCTATTTTAGGTGACGTCATTTATGAATGGGCTTTTGTTATTGTGAATGCTATTTCTTAAAACTAGTAAGAATCAGTGTAAATTTACCTGTGATCATATCTTTACATACAAGATACAAGAAAAAAACAAGATGTGTTTGTGAAGCACTGATGCCCCCGAATGGCAACATCTAGGTCAAAGGTCAAGGTAAACAATTTTGGTACTGACAGAAAGGTCATGTCACAAGGAATACACATGTGAAATATGGTAGCCGTACCTGTTATGGTTCAAAAGTAGTGGTCAAGGTTAAAGTTTTTTTCGACAGACAGACAGACAGACAGGCCAAAAACTAGATGCCCACCGAATCGGAGATTCTGGGGGCATAAAAAGTAATCCCTAAGTGCCCACCACGCTATGCAGGGTGACACAAAAAGGTTATGTAATAAAGAAGCTAAAAGATGTCAGTATGCATTGTGTTTCATTTAGGCATAAAAAGAAAAGAAAGATAACTCCACAACAGTGTTTGAAGGAACACATGTGTTGACTGTCAATTTGATGAAGTTTGATGGACAAATAAGATAAAATAGATAATATTACTGTTACAATCTGACTTCAATAATCTAAATAACACTTACAAATATCAGTCTACTTTTACATTATACCTGTATCCGTCTACTTGTATCTTTATACTGTATGCCTGTATCGGAATACTTGTATCAGTATACTGTATACTTGCATCAGTCTACTTGTTTCAGTATACAGTATACATGTATCGGACTACTTGTATTCATTTACTAGTATCAGTATACTATATACCTGTATCAATTTACTTGTAAAAGTATACTGTAAACTGTATCAGTCATCTTGTATCAATTTACCTTTTACCAGTATCAGTCTACTTGTAATGTTTTTTTTTATCAGTTTACTGTAAACCTGTATCGAAATACAAGAGGCTTCGTAAACCCTTTCCCACATAAAAAAAATGTGAAGCAGACGCCTATGAAAACATTTTTGGCAAATTATTGATGTTTTCTATACATTAAAGAATAATTGTTAAATAAAGTTGAAAACATTGTAACAAAAGCAGAAATTGATCATCATGGGGAAATTCTCCTTTTCCCACAATATTATCATAAGTATTCTGCTGCAGATGCATCAAAAGAGAATCTATATGTTGGAAAGGGTTAAGATAGAGCTGATACTGTAAAACATGGGGGGATTTGATACCCACTCGCGGCACAACGGTCATGTCAGAGTGTCCTTGTAAAAGGCACATTTTCTAGCCTAGTACTGGTTTGTTTACCCAGGGATCATGAATAATTGTACTGTCACTGTGATATAACTAAAACTAGAATATCACTGAAGGTGATGAATACCCCCAGCTGGTGCCTGACAATATACATATGTATGAGAAATTCAAGGGGCCATAACTCATTTAAAAATAATTCCAGTGCAACACGCCGACAATATGCACAACTAGGCTTGGTATCAATCATTCTTGTGAAGTTATATTGAATTCTGATCAAAAGTTGCTGAGAAATAGTGTTCACAAGAAATGTCCACAGACCAACGGACCGACAAGCGTGACTCCTATATAGCCCCCATATACTATGTATCTGGGGGTATAATAATGTTAAAAGCAGCATAAAACCCCAATTAAACTTAAACTGTACAAGTAAGTAAAAAGAATCACAATTAGTTGTCCTTTTCTCTTTCCATCAAATATCATACCTTTCAGTAATTATTTTCCCTTACCTATTATCTTGTCTTTATTTCTTGCTCTCCACATTCTGTCTGTTTTAGCATTTACTACTTGGACCTCGCCCATTCCGCATTGCTCATGAAGCTCGGCAGCTAATGTTGGAAGCTCTTTCTTAAAGTTACTGTTCTTTGATAGTTTATCATGCAAAGTTGTCTGATAGGCTTTCTGTAGGTGTATGTAAAAGTAATATTAACCCTTTTCATTGCATACAACAAATCTGCAGCAGACGACTTTGAAAACATCTCGGAAAAATATATAAAAATCTCTATAAATTAAGGTTTATTTACTGAAACAAATTGAGAACATTGTGGCAAAAAGAGAAATTGCTCATTTTTGTCACCATGTTTACCAAGTCAACTGCTGCAGAGGCATCCAAAGCATCTATATTAGGGAAAGGGTTAACCCACTAAACCCTCTACCTGATATGACAGTTTAAGTTTTTATTCCTCTCTCACTTCCCAAAGTTGCGATACAACAATTCTGCAGCAGAGGGCTAAGAAAATATCTAAACAAATCTCTTTAATTAAGAGTATAATATTTTAATCGAGTTGAAAACATTGTGGGAAAAGAAGAAATTTCTCATTATGACAGACATCAGGTCATCACAATAGCTCACCCAGAGCTCTTCGTGATTTATTTCTTTTCCACCTGCAGAAGCATTTTTTTTAATCTGTAGCAGATGACTTTTGCAACAAGAGGGCATGATAGTTAATTAGAAGCAAATATTTCACTGCAAATATCTGTGAAAATTTGATCAAGGGTTCAAACGAAACTACAAGGAGTGGACACTCAGTTAAAGAAATAGTCTATCAGTAAAAGCCATTTGTATCTTGAAATCTAACAAGAAATTTAATAAGAATGGAATTATAAAGTTTTGTCATTTTGCACCTTTCCTGATGCCACTTCGCTGCCCTGTTTGTCAACGAAATCAATATGGCTTGAACAGTTTTTGTAGAGTCACTCAAAGAATATTTCTGCCAAATTATCTTGGAATCTGACAAATGGATTATGGAGATGGAGGTTTTTAAAGTTTAGGTATTTTTCTCAATTTCTGATGCCGCAGCAACAAAGGTTCTACACAGAATGTAAGTCTTTGAACAATTGAATGAAAGAGGACCATCAAAGGAACATTCCTGTGAAGTAACGTTGAAATTGGTCAAGTGGAATGGTAGGAGCTGTCATTTGTAGCTAACAGTTCAATTTACACCTTTTGTGATGACGCGAGGGTGCTATGTGTAACCAATCAATACGGCTTAAACAAATTAAGTAGATGATCACTGAAGTAAGATTCCTATTAAATTTTCTTAATATCAGACAAGGACTTAAAAAAGATGGAATTTCCAAATTTTGTCATTTTGCCCCCTTTCTGATGCCTCCTGAAGCCATGTTTTTAGACCAAACAGTATGCCTTGAACAATCTTTGTAGAGGGTCACCAAATGAACATTTCTGCAAAACTATATTCAGAGAAGAAGATTTTTAAAGTTTGGACGTTTTGCCCAACCAAAGCTCTCCATAGAACTTAAATCTTTGAACAAATTTGAAAGAGGGCCACCAAAGGAACATTCCTGTGAAGTTTGGATGATATTAGTCCTTTGGTTTAGGAGGATATGATGTTTACAGCTAAAAGTCAACAACAGATTTTGCCCCTTTTCTGATGCCTCCTCACTGCCATGTTTTCAACCAAACAGTATGAACAATCTTTGTAGAGGGTCACCCAAGGAACATTTCTACCAAACTATATTGGAATCTGACATGCAGATTCAGAGGAGAAGATTTTTAAAGTTTGGACATTTTGCCCCTTTTCTGATGCCGCAGCAACCAAAGTTCTCAATGGAATTTAAATCTTTGAATAATTTTGAAAGGGGGCCACCAAAGAAACATTCCTGTGAAGGTTGGATGAAATTGGTCCTGTAGTTCAGGAGGAGATGATGTTTAAAGTTAAAAGTTAACGACGGACGACGACAGACGGACGACGGACAAAATGTGATCAGAATAGCTCACCTTGAGCCTTTGGCTCTAGGTGATCTAAAAATGTTTTCAACTCTACTTAATCAATAAACTTTCATTTAGAGAGATTTTCCGTATTTTTCCTTAACCCTTTCCCACATATAGACGCTTTCTGAAGCTTCTGCTTCAGAGAACTTTTGAAAACATTGTGGCAAAAGGAGAAATTAATCATGATGAGCAATTTCTTCTTTTACCACAATGTTTTCAACACTATTTTATAATGAAACTCTTGATTATGGAGAAGTTTCATGTTTCTGCCCATATATTTTCAAAGTCATCTGCTGCAGAATTATTTTATGTGGAAGGCATTTGCAGTTTTTTGGTATGTGAAAAAGGGGTAATAATACACTGAAGGAGGGAGTCCCAGAAGTACTGGAACAGTCGTCAGTAGACAATAGAGCGAGCAAGCTTAGCCACAATTGTAGTACTAAAATGAAACAAGAGGGCCTTGATGGCCTTGGACAGCTCACCTGAGTTATGCATTGTGATTTGTCATGCCAATGGCTGCAAGTTATCTCTTAACCCTTTCCTTCATATAGACAGTTTCTGATGCCTCTGCAGCAGACAGCTTTTTAAAACATAGTGACAAAAGAAAACAAGATGTGTTTGTGAAACACTGATGCCCCCGAATGGCAACATCTAGGTCAAAGGTCAAGGTCGCAAGGTCAACATTTTGGTACTGACAGAAAGGTCATGTCACAAGGAATACACATGTGAAATATGGTAGCCGTACCTGTTATGGTTCAAAAGTAGTGGTCAAGGTTAAAGTTTTTTTCGACAGACAGACAGACAGACGTGCAGACAGACAGGCCAAAAACTAGATGCCCACCAAATCGGTGATTCCGGGGGTATAAAAATTCTCAAAATGAGCAATTTCTCCCTTTGTCACAATGTTTTCCACTTTTAGTCATCCATTTAGGTTATCCATCCAAATATAGAGATTTTCTATATTTTGACAAGATATGTTCAAAGTTGTCTGCTGCAGAATTGTCGTATAAGGGAAAGGGTTAAAGGACCACCCAAGGAATATTTCGCTTTATATAAAACATCTCTGTAAAAATAGGAAAAACCTCTATAAATAAAAGAAAGTATAATAAAAGAATTGAGCTGACTGAAATCATTGTAGAGAATTGAGAAATTGTACATAATGAGCAATTTCCCCTTTTGGAGCAATGATTTTAAATGTTGTCTTTTTCATAGGTGTCAGACAGCATCTGCATACATAGTGGGAAAGGTTACAAACAGCTTGATAACTGCATTGCCAGATCACAATGATTCCTACACCATGCTGACAGGAGTAAGCTAAAATTAGAAAAAATACTTACTAAGTATGACATCCTATGTTTTTTCCCAATCAGATGAAATAAGATGGTTCCGTGACTTAAACAGCATTTACACAGGCTGCAGACATACTTTGGTAAATCTGTCTTTTTCGGATGTAAACATTCCTTTACATGACTTAAACCTGAAAAGAAAATACTAGGGGTATACACATTCTGCTATTTCACTCAACCCTTGCCCTCTTATAGACACCTCTGCTGCAGACGACTTTTAAAACAATCGCTCAAAATGAGCAATTAATCCTTTTGCCAGAATCTTTTTCAATTTTTTCATTAATTGTACCATTTTTTGCCAATATATTTTCAAAGTCGTCTGCTGCAGATTCGTTGTATGTGGGAAAGGGTTAACACTGTCTGTGGCAGACGACTGAAAACCTCTATAGAGAAATATGGGGAATCTCTTTACATGAATGTATAATTAATGAATGTATTTGAAAATATTGTGGCAAAAAAAGAGAAATTGCTTATTATGTTGGAAAGGGTTATAAAACATAACAAGACATGGAAATTCCATGAAACCAGGTTTTCTATAATGGAAGGTGTTTGATTAAGAATTAACAGATCTGTCAAACCTTTCTGTTAATAGTTAATCAAAGCTAGTAATTCAAGTAACAGGGAATATTTCTATTGATGAATAATCATAATTACTTTGTCAATTAAATATATCACAATTTTATCTAACAAATATCAGTTCAATACAGTCAATCGTGTGTTGATGGCCTCATTTATTAAGAACATATAATAGATAACAGATATTAAGAAACCTTTTGTTGTAAGCAGCCACATTTTAGGATCCCTAATGCCAGGTTGATAATCAGTGATCTGCCTTAACCCTTTACTTGATAGTAACGCGTTTATGCCTTTGCAAACAGACTAGATCCAGGGCCCGAGGTTATGAAACTTACTCATATCTATGCTATATTCTTTTAAATTGCCAAGTTATTTAATATGGAGCATATTTGCGCGAAGTTATTTGAAAATATCTATATGCATGGTAAAGTTATGGTCTGAACAAAAAAAGTTCAAGTAAAGTATATTTTCTGTCACTGTGACCTTGACCTGGAAGCTAAACACATAAATTGTGCATATGACACAGCGTCTTGATATGGTGTATATCTCTTCCAAGCTATTTGAAAATATCTCTATGGATGAAAAAGTTATTGTCTGGACAAGAAAAGTTTAACTGATGTCTATTTGTTGTCACTGTGACCTTGACCTTGAAGCTACAGACAAAAGTTGCATGTGACACATCTTATTGATATAGTTCATATTTGTGCCAAGTTATTTGAAAATATCTCTATGCATGACACAGTTATGGTCCGGACAAGAAAAGTTCAATTAAAGTCTATTTCTTATCACTGTGACCTTGACCTTGAATCTACTGATTTTTTTTTTGCATTTGGCAGAAGACATTTAAGTCATTGTGGGGAAGATAAGAAATCCCTTAAAATGTGCAATTTTCCCACATACTGACACCTTCCTACGCATCTGCAGCAAATAACTTTAAAGAATGTTGTAGCACAAGGAGAAATTGATCATGATGAGTAATTTCTCATTTTGCCACAATATTCTCAAATTTATTCAATAATTGTTCTATAATTTTTAGATATTTTTCAAAGTTGTCTGCTGCAGATATGTTGTAATGGGAAAGGGTTAAAATTGTCTGCTGCAGATTGGTTGTATATGGAAAAAGGTTAAAATTGTCTGCTGCAGATTGGTTGTATATGGGAAAGGGTAAAAGTTGTCTGCTGCGGATTGGTTGCATTTGGAACAAGAGCTGTCGGAGGACAGCATGCTCGACTATTCCAACACTTATTTGACTACTGAGATAATGGACTCTAATGTAGTTGCATGCTAAACATTAACCAAAATGTCTTAAAGGGTGATAATTTGCATTATATGCTGGATAGAGTTATATAACTTGATTATTTTCATAGGTGTGTAGTTCGGAAGGGTTGTATAACGTTTCAATGGAATGCATCAAGTAGTTACTAAGATATGGACTCTTAATGTAGTTGCACGCAAACATTTAACCATAGGGCAACAATTTGCACCATATGCAACTAGTTCAAAGTTATTGCAAAAAATAGTGTTTTTTTCGTTAAAGGTAAAGTGACCTTGACCTTTGACCTTATGATCCCATGACCTGTTTTAGTCAAGTGCTGATCATGAACATTACCCAAACTAAGTTTCAGGGTCATAGGCCTAAGCAATCAGTAGTTTTAAAGCAAGGAATGTTTCTGTATTGAAGGTCAGTGAACTTGACCTTTGACCTATTGACTCCAAACTCTCTAGGCATCACCAACTTGCTATGATGCATGTCCATACCAAGTTTGAAGATCATAGGCATAGGCGTATGTAAGTTATAAGGGTAAATGCTAGCTTTCACAAAAACTTTAACCATTAACTGTTCTTTACAGAAAGGTCACAGTGACCTTGACCTTTGACCTAGTAACTCCAAACTCTCTAGGCAAAACCAACTTGAAGATCACAGGCCTAAGTGTATGTTAGTTATACGGGTAAATGCTAGCTTTAACCATAAACTGTTTCCATATAGAAGGTTACAGTGACCTTGACCTTTGACCTACTGACTGCAAAGTTTATAGGCATCACCAACTTGCTATGAAGAATGTCCATACAAAGTTTAAAGACCATAGGCCTAGGAGTATGTTAGTTATAAGGGAAAATGCTAGCTTGCACAAAATCTTTAACCATGAACTGTTTCTATATAGAAAGATACAGTGACCTTGACCTTTGACCTACTGACTCCAAACTGTGTAGGCATCACCAACTTGCTGTGAAGTTGTAAGTATGTAAGTTATAAGGGAAAATGCTAGCTTACACAAAAACTTTAACCAACGGCGACGCCGGGGTGACTACAATAGCTCCCCTTATTCTAAGGTTAAAGTTGTCTGCTGCAGATTGGTTGTATATGGGAAAGGGTTAAAGTTGTCTGCTGCATATTGGTTGTATATGGGAAAGGGTTAAAGTTGTCTGCTGCATATTGGTTGTATATAGGAAAGGGTTAAAGTTGTCTGCTGCAGATTGGTTGTATATGGGAAAGGGTTAAAGTTGTCTGCTGCATATTGGTTGTATATAGGAAAGGGTTAAAGTTGTCTGCTGCAGATTGGTTGTATATAGGAAAGGGTTAAAGTTGTCTGCTGCAGATTGGTTGTATATAGGAAAGGGTTAAAGTTGTCTGCTGCAGATTGGTTGTATATAGGAAAGGGTTAAAGTTGTCTGCTGCATATTGGTTGTATATAGGAAAGGGTTAAAGTTGTCTGCTGCATATTGGTTGTATATAGGAAAGGGTTAAAGTTGTCTGCCACAGATTGGTTGTATATGGGAAAGGGGGGGGGGGGGGGGGGGGTTAAGGTTGTCTGTATCTTGAAAGGGTTCACATACCAACTATGGCCTTATCAGGTAATGCTCCTGCATCAAGTGCTGCTGCGTAAAGTTTGGAAAACTCAGATCCCTCTGGCTCCGTTTCTTCCTCTGTTTCATCTACAGACACTTCTTCTTGTTCCTTTGGTCTTGTAGTATGAGGAGCTTCAAAGAGTAAACAAAAAAGGCTTCAAAATCTCAAATTGTCTCTTTTAGAAATGAGACCTAGGCAAATCAAGTTTAGAATGCACAGATATACAGGCTGATCTTAGTCTACATTATGGCATATCTGTGAATGTTGCTTAACTCTTTCCCTCATACGACAATTTTGCAGCAGAGGACTTTGAACATATTCAAAAAATAGAAAATCTCTATAATTGAATGGATAACCTATGACTTAAAGTTGAAAACATTGTGTCAAAAGGAGAAATTGCTCGTTTTGAGCAATTTCTTCTTTTGTCACTTTGTTTTTAATAAGTTGTCTGCTGCAGAGGCGTCAGAAAGCGTCTATATGAGGAAAAGGGTTAAAGTCACTTTTAGCAGAATAAGGGTTAACTTTATTGGTTGATTGGTGTTGATTCCCCTTTCAACAATTTTTCATCTAAATCACTGCGTTTCCTGGGTATTAAGTTAAATGCCTAGGAGGGCAGCCACTACCACCATTTTTAAAGTCTTTGGTTTGACCCGGGCCGGCGGACGCTCTACCACTACACTACACTACAGAGGCAGTGAACTTTACCTTTAACAGGTACTGGTGCCTTGAAGATGTATTTCCCATTATGAAGTGACGGATTTAACATTCTCATCACATTGACCGACCCTCGTCCAATTTTATCCTCTAGGACCTTCGCTTCCTTGGTAACCTTTGCCATTTTCTCCTTTCGTGTTGCCAGCATTTCGATGGCATCAAATAGGACAGGATTGTGTCGTTTCTGGAAAAAAAGTTTGTTTTGTATCATGTTAAAAGTAGATTTATCCCTTTTCCATATACAACATTTCTGTGGCACATGACTTCGAAAAAATTTAATAAAGCAAAAACAAAAAGTTAAAAAATTGTGGCAAAATGAGAAATTGCTTGTTTTGAGAAATTTTTGCTTTAATCACAATGTTTTCAAAAGTCATCTGCTGCAGAGGAGTCAGAAAGCATCTATATGTGGGAAATTGATTGATTGATTGGGGGGGTCTATTGCCGTTTTCATAAATTCTTCACCTACTCATATTTTTTCTCAAACCAATAATCCACACAACAAACTTTCCAAGCAATTGTGCTTCTTTCCACGTAGGCTGGTTTATACTGATAGCCCATTGTTGGAAGACAAATGATGTTGGTAAAGGTGACTTTTATCAATCGTCAGAAAGAATGTTGGCCGAGCTGGGGTTCAAACGCACAACCCCTGGATTGACAGCCTGCGTCGCTACCGACAGAGCTTACTGAAAGTTAATATGGTTTAACAGTTTTATACAGTCATAAGCCATCATATTTCAGGTACATCGCATCATTTTGTGGATTTATTACCAGTACTACTGTAAATACAATTTATTCCGAAACTTGCCATTATACCTTCTAAAACAACCCTGCGTATGAAGGAAGACGGTGTCAAATTCCATTTTAAGTATTTGGTATGACTTGACTTGTTTAAAACACTTGTTTCCTATCTCACCAGGGATGTTCTAACAATTCTTATCAGAAAACACAGTATCAGAGAAATGGTGGAAAAAAGCAATGCAATCTAGAACTGCAACCAAAGGTGACTTAATAAACCCCAACAAATGCTTTGGTACATTGTAGTATACAGTTTGATACAGTTTAACCCTTTACCACATATAGACGCTTTCTGAAGTCTCTGCAGCAGACGGCCTTTTGAAAACATAGTGATAAAGAAGAAATTGCTCAAAACAAGCAATTTCTCCTTTTGCCACAATGTTTTCCACATTTGGTCATAGGTTATCCATTCAATTATAGAGATTTTCTATTTTTAACAAAATATGTTCAAAGTCGTCTGCTGCAGGATTGTTGTATGAGGGAAAGGGTTAAAATTGAAATGCAACTGTGTATCTATTCTATGTATATCTCCTGAGTTATTGGTTACTTGAATTACAAACTGGTTAACCGTATAACAAACATAGACATCCCTAATGAAATAGCTTTGTTTGCGCTTTGAGGGTATACAACTTTGTCTGCTGGGACAAGTTATTTTATTTGAGAGGGTATTAAACAGAGGTCCAGATAAGGAGGGGTTTACAGATATTTCCCCCAAAATATCTCTCTTATTATCCAACCAAATACTATGTTGTGGGTACTCAAAAGAAGCGTCTCATTGAGTACCCACAACATAGGGTTAGCAGGTAAAATAAGGATTTTATAACAAGCATAACGCTCCTTATCTAGAGCTCTGTATATAAAACCTGTCTAACTTACAATACAGGCCATCCTGTGTGGCAATCCACTAATATGTCTCATGATGATGTCCCCGGAGCCTTTGTTGTTACAAAGTTTACAGTTGTAGCAGGTTGGTATGACTGGATTGAAGCTCACTATCTCATACACATGGTCCAGACCTGATTAAATTCAACAGAGTTAGCACTTTCCCATTTAGACCCTTACTGTCGCATCTGCAGTAGTCAACTTTTTAAAACATATTTACACAAGAGTTGTCGGAGGACAATATAGCTCGCCTATCAGGGCCATGGTCCATCAGGGCCTACTTCAGAACAGTTATAGCATTAGGTAAAGTCACACAGTATCACCTATTGCAAGATAATACACCTTTTCAATACTTGCATTCAAATGTTAACCAAGTCCATACATGCCCTTTTGGGCCTTTTAAATCTAATGACCCTGAATAAGTGTGTGAAGTTTCAAAGCAACAGCATACACAGTGTCTTAGATAAGGCCTTGCACACAAAGGTTTGCCCAAAATTCTAAGTCCAAAGAGGGGTACAATTCAGTAAAAATCCATTCCAGAGTTATGGGACTTGACATACAACTTACAAGGTCACCTAATGACCCTAAATAAGTGTGTGAAGTTTCAAAGCAACAGCATACACAGTGTCTGAGAAAAGGCCTTGCACGCAAAGCTGGACCAAGCTGGACCAAGCTGGCAACGCCAACGTGAGAAAATAAGCTCCCCTATTTCTTCGAATAGGTTAGCTCAAAAGGGGAAATTGCTCAAAACGAACTATTTTTCCTTTTGACACATTCAATAGTAATACTTTTATTTAAAGACATTTTCCATACTTTTGCCTTGATGTTTTCAAAGTCTTCTACAGCAGATGTGTTGTACGTGGGAAGAGATTAAAAGGTAGATAAAATGATTTTTTGAAATCTTTTTAAAAAAAAATCTTATAATAACAGTTTTCTTTTCCTTTCATTTACATGTAAATGTCTAATAGGCCTCATAGCGGCACAAATAAAACAACAGCAATAAGCCTCTTGGTCACAGGTATGCATAATCTAAACTGAAGTAATCATGAAGTCAATAACTTGACCACAACATCAACCACAGCAATAAGCATCTGGGTCGCAAGTATGTGTAGTTTAAACTGAAGTAATCATGAAGTCCATAACTTGACCACAACATCAACCACAGTTGCAGGTATAAAAGTATTGTATGTTAAGCAAAACACATATTCTGGAGTCAAAAACTATTTGCTGCTGGGCAGTTCCTTTTGTTATTATTTTGGCGCCAAAAGAGTTAAACAAGCTGTTGATTGGATAGCGAACCATCCACATTCTGTAGAAGCTATACCTTTCACAAATGTCTCAAATGGATTTTTCACTTAAATTCACGTAACTTAATTCTTACCTAGTAATGGGGGATCCTGGTATTTTTCAATCAGTTTGAACAGCTGACATTCAATTCTCTCATTTACTTTACTTTGAGTATTACCAGGCTTGTCCTTTTTTATCTCTCGATCGGACCAAATCTTCATTTTCTGTGTTATCTCAGTGATTTGAACATCTGTAAGTTCCTCAATTTGTTCACTCTTTTTATCTTTATCAGGCGTTTCTGTTGTAGTTCTTCTTTCGTTTGAATCAGATCTTTTTCTGTTTTCTTGTTGAGGTTGCCTCTTTCCATCTGACATTTTCTTTTCCTTTGACCTTGACCTTTTCCTATCATTTTGCCTCGACCTTGTTGAAATCCTTTCCTTTGACCTTGACCTGCGTCTGTAAGGGGATCCTGTTTCGTGATAAATAACAAAAAGAATTTGTGTAGAACTTCATAAATTAAGTTTCCCATTAATTTAATCATCAATGCAAGAGTCTGTGCAAAATTTACAGTAAATCTTTTTTTTTCCGTAAAATATGTGTCACTCAGCATGTACAACATAAAATATGATGAAGGGTGTTATTTATAATTGAAGTTTGAAAGCCCTAGCACTTGTACTTTTTGAAGAAATGTGTAAAAAAAAAAATTAATGTTGATTAAGTTTACCCTTTCCCACATAAAACAAATCTGCAGCAGACGACTTTGAACATATTTTGTCAAAAAAATAGAAAATCTCTATAATTGAATGGATAACCTATGACTAAAAGAGAAATTGCTCGTTTCAAGCAATTTCTTCTTCTGTCACTATGTTTTCAAAAAGCTTTCAGCTGCAGAGGCATCAGAAAGCATCTATATGAGGGAAAGGGTTAATGTTTATAACTCTATTATTATATTGAGATTGTCCATATTTTGACCTAAATGTTTTCAAAGTTGCTTGCTGCAGATTTATTGCAAAAATGGTAAAGAGATGGAAAGACACACATTAAATCAAAGACATTGTTTTAATTGATGAATTGATAAATTCTATGTATGCTTTTAAGAAACATGAGTTAACCCTTTCCCTCATATAGACACTTTCTGACGCCTCTGCATCAGACAGCTTTTTGAAAATATAGTGACAAACGAAGAGATTCAAAACGAGCAATTTCTCC
Organism: Serripes groenlandicus; assembly: GCA_031761405.1. NCBI lineage: Eukaryota > Metazoa > Mollusca > Bivalvia > Cardiida > Cardiidae > Serripes > Serripes groenlandicus. The sequence continues at coordinate 117,503,306 of JASEVX010000004.1, forward strand.
TTTTGCCACAATGTTTTGCACTTTAAGTCATAGGTTATCCATTCAATTATCGAGATTTTCTAATTTTTGACAAAATATGTTCAAAGTCGTCTGCTGCAGAATTGTCATATAAGGGAAAGGGCTAAAAGAGGATTAATACAATGTTATGATTTCTGTTAAATGCTACTACCTTCTCTTTTAGTTGTAGTGATCAATATTGACTCCAGAAATTCACTTTTCTCTGGTCCATTAATAGATGACACCCTGAATAAATAGTCTGTTTTGTCCTGCAGCCTGAATCAAGAAATACAGATTATTAATTTACAGAGAGAAAAAATGAAACTGATCTACAGACTTGCTTAACAATTTCCATAATTTAGCAGATGGCTCTTAGTATGTCATATTGGCAACATTAATAGCTTATTTCAACAGTATTTCAGTGGCATTACCAGTGTTTTCCAAATAAAAATAAAAATTATTTGGACACTTGTACGTCAGGTAAAACTGATCCCCGAGGAGGGAACCTGTCACTTCCAAAAATGTTTGAAGGACCATATGACTAATACCAATAAGCATTTCATACAACCAATTCAGTGAAGGTGTGACAGACGACAGAGAAGTGATCTGTTAGCATTGATCACTCTTCCTTTGCAAGCTACACAAACGCTAAGATATTATGTCTTTCACACATATGACACCTTTCTCCTTTTGACACAAAAGTTTTCAACTCTTGTTAATAATATAACTTTAATCAATAGAAATTGTCTATAGTTTTGTCTAGATGTTTTTAAAGTCGTCTGCGGATTTGTTGCATGTTGGAAAGTGTTAAAACTGTCACATACCCATCAATTACATATTCGTGTTCTTTTGTATTACCAACGTTAACCCAGTGAGTTTCCCTCGCATTTCGGTATTCCACCACATATTTATCGATCATGTCCTCCTCAACATGCGTCAACAATCGCCAAAACAGTCTGAGTCTTGTTGCCCGCACGTTGTTTGCCTCAAGAGGTCCCTGAGGTTTCGGTGGTATAACTGAAATAATAATTGCACGTTAATTAGTTAAATAATACATTCAAATTTAGAACACTGTGTTATAAAACCGTTTGCGGACGATAATTTAACAATTGCAAATTTGAATCAAAGTGGTGGGAAAAAGATGCATCTTTATACCAAGTTTGGTAACTCCAGCTGAAATGGCCTGAAATGGAACTTGATATGGCATGACCAAGCTGTTTCTTTAATTAACCCTTTCCCACATAAAGACGCTTTCTGACGCCTCTGCAGCAGACATTTTTTTGAAAACATTGTGGCAAAAGAAGAAATTGCTCTAAACAAGCAATTACTCCTTCTGCCACAATATTTTCAACTCTATTCAATTTAAACTTTCATTTATAGAGATATTCCATATTTCCCTCCAGATGATTTCAAAGTCGTCTGCTGCAGATGTGTTGTATGTGGGAAAGGTTTAAATGGTGTCAGATATCAAGGTCATTGTTAGTCATAGCTCCATTATAAGCAAAAGCCTAGGGAGATGGGGCCAAACTTGGGTGGAAGGACAGAGATCAAGGTAATTGTGGGTCATACCTCATTATATGCGAAAGCCTAGGGAGATAGGGCCCAGCTTGGGTGGAAGGTCAGCAGGATAAAAGATGTGGTGGTGGTGCAAACCCATCATAAAGTACATGTAGGTAAATTACATGACATTGATCATGGACTTTTCTTGCTTGAATTGAAAGCTTTGTTTGTGTGAATGGTGTTCTACATCCCTTTCAACAATATTTCAGTTATATCACATGTTTCCTGGGCAAGTTACCAATAGTACAGGTCAATTTAGCCTGACACCAGCAAGTTGGTTGTAATGTTAACAACACAATCCTGAGTGCCAAGTACCCTACCATTCTTAGTATGAATCTGGGACCTCCCACACCCATGGCGGATGCTCTACCATTACACCACATATGTGTTTTTATTGGAAGCAATTATCCAACAAACAGAAACTCACACGCAATTTGACAAGTGTGTTTATAAATAATGGGCCTGTGACTATGGTATGTTCTCACTTTACACACCTTGAATCATGGGGGATGCTGATACAGCGAGTCCTGGGGGCTGTATTCCACCAACAACAAGAGGTTGTCCCAGATCATTAAGGTCGAATCTACTCTTACGCCCACTGGAGTCTGGCATCTGGAACACTGGAATAGAAACAAACAAATTTGTTGATCCATTTCCACTTACAACAAATCTGCAGCAGACAACTTGAAAAATGACTAAGCAAACAAACACATGGTAAATCAAGTGCAAATCATAGTAAATTCATTAGTATTTATTAATCATGAGATGTGTCACAAGAGGTATTCAAAATAAATTTGTCTGCTTCATAAGCATGCAAATGCTTCTGCATATGAGAAAAAGTTTATGCCAAAGGGGACAATAAATCTGGTTTTCCTTACGCAATTATCGCAAATCACACATTAGATATGGCTTTCGACAGTACGACAGACAGACTGTGCTATATAACTATATCCCTCTGCCTGCAGTAGGATATAATCATACATTGAGTATTTATCTCATAATGCAATTGTTAGCCTAATATATGCAAACATATGGAAAATCTCTCCCAATGTGAGAACAGTTTCTCCTTATACATCAATGTATTAACCATTTCCCTAATATAGACGCTTTCTGACGCCTCTGCAGCAAACGGCTTTTTGAAAACATAGTGACAAAAGAAGAAATTGCTCAAATCGAGCAATTTCTACTTTTGCCACAATGTTTTTCACTTTTAGTCATAGGTTATCAATCAATTATAGAGATTTTCTATTTTTTGACAAAATATATTCAAAGTTGTCTGCTGCAGAGTTGTCGTATGAGGGAAAGGGTTCAATCCTGTCAGCTGCTAACATGTTAAAATCCATCTGCTATGGTAATGTGATAAATGCCTTTCTATATTATTTGAGAGGTAAGTGTCCGGGTATCCCTATTTTTTTCCACAGCAGGGTGGTCATGTTGGAGTGCCTTTCGGTAACATAACTGAAATAATGTTGTCACCGACGTCAAACCACGAAAAAACAATTCCATACTACTATGGGCAAATGACAAAAGATCTTACATTCCTGAGCCTTTCTCTGTAGCGTCTGAAATGAAAAAGAAGTAAATAGTCAATATTTCTGTATGAATTGTAGATGTAATGTGAAACACTGATCATTGAAATAAGGTTTTGGGACATGACAGGTTTTTAACCCTTTCCCAAATGTAGCCAAGTTTGCAGCAGTTGACTTTTCAAAACATTGTTGCAAAAGGGAGAAATTGATCGAGAGCCTGTTACTCAATCTCTGCGGGTATGTCTCCCATAAGCTGAAGAACAAAATGGTAATTTAAACTGGGTTGACATCATTGTTGAAGAAGGGAATATACCCGTTTTGAGCAATATCTATTAACATTGTCTGGTCTGCAGCAGTTACATCAAATGTAGCCAATATAAGTGAAACAAGGGCACCGCAAAGCGGATGCATCCCCTCAGTATTCAAATTCCAATTTTGACCTTGACCTTTAACCTATGACCTTGAAAATAAATAGGCTTCTAGACCTTGCCATATACTAACTGTATACTAAGTTTGGTTAAGATCGGTCGAAGGATGTTCAGTGTCGAGTGGTCACAAGGTTGTTACGGAAGGATGCACAGACGAACGAACAAACAAACAAATGGACAGTCCCGTTACTATATCCCCATCACAAACTTCGTTTGACTAGGGGATAATGATTAACCCGTTACCATAGATGCATTTCATTGCCTGCAGCATACACCTTTAGAAAATATTGTGGTAAAACGAGAAATTGCTCAAACTAAGCCCGTTCTCCTTTTGCCATAATGTTTTCAAATACATCATATAATTATTCTTTTATACATAAAATAATTTATACATATTTCTGCTGAATGTTTTCTGTCTTCTACTGCATGAAGAAAAGGGTTGAGAATAATTCAATATGGTACATACAAGAACGTGTGCATCACTCTGTAGATGGACATCGTAAACTGTTCTGTCAGCACAGGTGGTGTTACAGTCCTGAAAATAAATAGAATCAATACATTTAACCCTTTCCCACATACAACACATCTTCAGCAGACAACTTTGAAAACATAGTGACAACAACCTGAAATATCTCTATAAAAGAAAGCTTAATTGTTAAAGAAAGTAAGTTGAAAACATTGTGGAAATTGCTCATCATCAGCAATTTCTCCTTTGGCCACAATGTTTTCAAAAGTCGTCTGCTGCTATTGCGTCAAAATGCATCTGTAGGTAGGAAAGGGTTAACTGTTTAACTGTTGACAGAGCCAACTTCTTTGGCTTTTCAGTGGAAGATGACTAATGAAAACATTGCTGGCAATGGAGAAATTGCTCCAACAAGAGCAATTCACTCTTTTTTCTTATTTGTTTGAAAAGGCATCTGCTGCAATGTGGACAAATGGTTTATATATGATGGAACAATTAACCCTTTCCCTCATATAGACGCTTTCTGATGCCTCTGCAGCAGACGGCTATTTGAAAACAAAATGACAAAAGAAAAAATTGCACAAAACGTGCAATTTCTCCTTTTGCCACAATGTTTTCCACTTTTTGTCATAGGTTATCCATTCAATTATGGAGATTTTCTATGTTTTGACAAAATACGTTCCAAGTCGTCTGCTGCAGAATTGTCATATGAGGCAAAGGGTTAAAGAAGGTTTCATGTGATTTCCATCAATCTTTCCCTCACTCAGTATAACTTCTTCCTAATTCATTCTATATATCATAGTTATTCTGGTAGGAATAGACAAAATAGTACATACAACAGAAACAGTTGAAATAACCGAGAGCAGAAAAGATACACAAGCTGTGTACCCCAACGACTGTATACATTTTTTAACGTTACAACCATTTTTTCCTCTGATTATTTTGGTGTAAAAATAGAAAATATAGAGGCCTGTGGAGGATGAAAATTTATCTATCTGAATGTACAAAAATGCCCGAAATTGACAAAAATCCACACCCCTTGGTATAATTAACGCTAAAATAGATAGCTTTAATCACTATGTCATACTTAAAATCCCAAAGATTTGAATGATTGAGACAAGTTCATATCTTCTACAGTGAATATTTTCTCTGTATAACATTTTTCGCTTTTTCTTGAAAAACGGGGCCAAATTGTCCTGCAATTACACATTCTCCATTACATAACAACTTTAGTTTTATATGACAATAATGACATGCTTTCAACCAGCAACAACAAGACCATTGCCATCCTCCACTAAATAAGTCAAAGATCATGGGGCTTAACGCTTTCCCACATACAACAAATCTGCAGCAGAAGACTTTGAAAACATAGTGACAAAAACCTGAAAATCTCCATTAATGATAGCTTAATTATTTAATAAAGTTGAAAACATTGTGGCCGAAGGAGAAATTGCTCATCATGAGCAATTTCACCTTTGGCAACAATGTTTTCAAAAGTCGTCTGCTGCTATTGCGTTTAAATGCGTCTTTTTCAGGTGGGAAAGGGTTAAACTCTATACAACTGATGGAACAATAAGGCATCTTTTGATACAGGGAAGGAGTTGTACAAATGATGCTTTTTTTCAAAAGATTACATAGAACTCATCGTTTAAGTAACGACAGATTATAGTCTCAGAGTAATCAATTTGATTGAGTATTTAACAAGAGCGCCGCAAAAATCCGTCTGCTGCAGAGGCGTCCGAAATCATTAATATGAGGGAAAGGGTTAGAGCCAGAATTATGTGACTTGGTATAGACATGTGAATTGTTCCTGGGAACATATGTATTTCATTTGAATATATTTTAACTGTTTTTGAGTTACGAGGTAAGGTTAAAGTTTCGTGATGATGACGCCAAGGGTATCACAATAAGTCGACTCCAAAAATCAGACAAGCTAAAAAAGTAATGGCAATATATATTTAGCCCCATAGTCAGTATGAAGTAAAAGATCCGTCCTCTGAAAAAATAAATACTTGGATCAGATATGACCTATCTGATATATGGAAATGTTTTTTCAATGAGATTTTTTAAATGTCATTCAATAATAGCCTACAAGGCAAGGCAAACACAACTAAATCATGCCCTTCAATTTTTGAAAAAAGACGCATAGACTGACAAACATCTTGGATCACGATAAGAGACTGTAACTTGGGCTGTGTAAGCCGAAGTCAACTTCCATAACCTCTCCGCAATAATCGGACCTTGGTGTAGAGAGAGTTTGGGGCATCTACAAACCTTGCAAGTAAATCCCACTGAAGGTTTATCTTTCCCTGTCGTTTCTATGATGACTGTTTCTGTGAAAATAAACAAACACCATTTGTTAAAGAGAATGAGTAACTAGAAACCCTCTGCGTCTGCTAAAATTAGTCCTGAAAGTACAATAAATAGCTTCATATAAAAGGATATTCTTAAATTGTGAGTGAAAAGTTGGGCAAAATAAAAACGGGAGGTTTTATAGTTCAATCTACATGTACTTTCAATCTAGGGAAAAGCCAAGTGTATAGTTTTAGAGTCAACTAGATTAAAAACAACTGCAGAAATAATTGTAAAACCTAGAACATTGGGAGAATAACAAATTGAAATATTGCGAAAACTGAAGAATAGCTCAAAAAGTCATCATCTAGCAAGGTGCCAAAATCCATATCAGTGAGGAAAAGTGTTGAATCAATTCGACAACAATGGTGCTTTCTTTCTCCAGAATTGAGAGAAAAAAATACCAGCTGAAAACCCGAAACTAACCCTCTTTTGGCTCTTTGACTTCTGTTCCTGATCTGGGAAAACCCAAGTCGTCATTCTCATCGTCCGACACGTCCATGTTTCCAAATAAATAATCTTCATACATTTCTGGCTCTTCGTTTTTGCTCTGTTGAAGCTTGTTTTCAGAATTATCGGCAAATTTACTTTCGCTTTTATTCTCTTCCTCCTCTTCATCCCATCGATACAACTCGCTCGAGTCATTCTCCTGCTCTGTACTTGATTCAAATTTACTCTGCCTTTCGTGTCTTGTAGTTCTGTCTGAGCCGCTATTTGACGTCGTCTGACTTTTATGATACCAGTTGTTATCAGATGCCCTAGAGGCATAGGTATCATTACCTCGCATGGACATATCTTTTGAACCCCTGCTTTGGCCTTTTTTGCTATCACTTAACTTACTCCGTTCATCCTTGTAGTCATATCTTTGTCTAGATAAGTCCTCTGTAGAACCATAATCTTTAGAATAACCTTTATCTGCTCCCCTGTCTCCATACAAACCAGCGCTACCAATATTTTGTCTGTCTCTAAAATTGTCTGTGCTAGAAGTACTCGATATACTGTTATCTCGACGGTTGTAAGAACTTGTTACACCCATATCATACTGACCAGATATATCCTTGCCAACAGAGCCTTTGTTACTATTAAAGGTTCTATCACTTCTACCATCCGGTCCCCTATTTAAGGCCCTACTATAATCAAAAGCCCTGTTCCTTTCAGTATCATGGCCATACTCCTTCACACCATCATTCCTTCTGTCTTCATTATAACTTCTATCAGAACCAGTATATCTTTGACTTTCAATATCTCTGTAACTTTGACTTGCACCATCTTTATAGTCTTGTCTGAATTCAGTTTTGTCACTTTTCTGGAAGCCCTCAAACAAGCCACGGGTCCTGTAGTCCGGTGTAAGAGGACTTTCTTTACTATCGGAGTAGGTCCTGTCCATGTCTCTATACTCCCTCCGTCCACTGCTTCCCGAATCATTACTTACATCATCAAAGCGCGACCTTCTTTTGTCGGCGTATTCACCAACCTTCTTGTGCTGATCTTTACCATAAGAATAACCTCTGCCATCAACATTTTTATCACTATAATTTGGTTCAGAGGCATGAACTTTTGAACCAGTAATTTGGCTATCAGAATATCTATCCAAAGACTTTTTGTGATCATAATCATTGGATGAAGCTGTACTACTTCTTTCATAACCATCCTTTATCCTATAACCACTGTTATATGTGACATCTTCACTCTGACGTCCTTCAAACCTCGGTGTCGTAGATTTTGAGTCATAATCTCTATCATAAGATCTTGTATTCATTTGATCTTCCTTCGAGTTTTCATAATAATATTGTTCCCTCTCCGAACCTTGATTTCCCTTTTCTTCATGAAACTTGGCGCTCTGTGAACTGGATGTTCTTCCCGCCATGTACATGTCAAGTTCCTGCAGAGCCCTGTCTGGTGTGTACTGATTGGATAGCAAACTGTCAGGAGTGAATTGACTTGACCTTGAACTTTCTCGAGAGAAGTCAGGAGAGGATGCTGTATCTGTTGTGTATTTACTAGAAAATGAACTGTCTCGATTATATTTATTTGTTGGGGAACTGTCAGATGTGTGACTGTCAGATATGGTTTCATCATCTGCGTAATCAACCAAACTGATGGATTTTGGCTGGTTGTTTGGTTTATAACTTCCATAATTGGCTATGTTTGAACCACTTGTAGTAGGTTTATTAAAAGGATTAAGAGTACCTGGACTCTTTGCCCCTTGATCTGTCTTTGATTTGTAGGTTTCTTGTACTGACTGTTTGCCTCTACTGGTGGGAAGACTTTGTGGAATTTTAAATACTTTATCTTGCTTTAAGCTAGATTCCGATACATTTTGACTACTGAGGCTTCTTTCTGCACTGGATTTCCACAAACCCATTTGAATTTGCTCTATTCTGGACTTGGCTGTCAGAAAAGCATCCTCTTGATGTTCCTTGATAATATTTACTCCAGTCTGCAAAGCCACACTTGGCTGCTTTCTGGTATCTGTGGAGGAGGAATTTTTCAAAATCCCCTTTTTGGGTTGTTTCAGTATTCCTTTATTTACCTCAGAAATCAAACCAAAGAGAGAAGGGGGACCAGTAGCTGTGGGAAAAGAAGACTGTGAAGCACTGGTTCTCTGTCCATACAGAGAGCCTGATGTAACACCAGGGTTGGTACCCGTTTTACCAGAACTACTGGAAGCAAACCCGAAACCAGAGTTTGAATAATAATTTCTATCCATTCTTGTTTAATCTTGTTTATCATTCAGATGAATATCAATAATTCTTCAAGCATAGATGTATACTATGGGGATCGTCGAAACATCCAAGTCTCCCGCTTCTTCTGTTTCTCATCCACTAGATGTCTGTAAAGATAAGAGATGCATTATCAATATAAATCTACCACTACCTTCACCCACTTTTTCAGGAATTCATTTACAGTGGTTGATTAAGATCTTCTTTACCATTCACAGATGCATAGTTGTGATGCTTGTGATATTAGAAATGAAGCTTCCACAAGCTAGTAGAAATTCATAGATCCGAGATCGTAGTTTAAGCCATGCCCATTGCCATGTATCACAAACAAACCAACACAAATTCAATACAAACTACACGGTTCTCATGCATCACATGGCTATTGCAGAAAACATGTATGTCAATTGAGTGCGTTTTCTTTGATTGGCTAAAATACTGCATTTAATTTGCATATCGGATCTTTGGATTGTCCTCCCCTAGACAGTCTCTGAATCATGAAAGTGAGGTTTCTGTTTATCTACATGTGTTACAAAATAAAATATGTACACTTCTAAACACATACAGGCATCAACAATGGCTCCCGATTACAGATAACTGAGGTTTGGGATTGGATGGAAACCTTTCACCTGAGAATGTAAGCCAGATGCCCTAGTAAAGTTGAGTAGAACTGAAAAGCTTAAACTAGAACTGTCCAACAAGACTGAACATTCACCCCCACTTCAACAAGTAAAACTAGAACTGACCAACAAGACTGAACACTCACCCTCACTTCAACAAGTAAAACTAGAACTGACCAACAAGACTGAACACTCACACTCACTTCAACAAGTAAAACTAGAACTGACCAACAAGACTGAACACTCACCCTCACTTCAACAAGTAAAACTAGAACTGACCATCAAGACTGAACACTCACTTCAACAAGTAAAACTAGAACTGACCAACAAGACTGAACATTCACCCCCACTTCAACAAGTAAAAATAGAACTGACCAACAAGATTGAACACTCAACCCAACTTTAACAAGTAAAACTAGAACTGACCAACAAGACTGAACACTCACCCTCACTTCAACAAGTAAAACTAGAACTGACCAACAAGACTGAACACTCACCCTCACTTCAACAAGTAAAACTAGAACTGACCAACAAGACTGAACACTCACCCCCACTTCAACAAGTAAAACTAGAACTGACCAACAAGACTGAATACTCACCCCAACTTTAACAAGTAAAACTAGAACTGACCAACAAGACTGAACACTCACCCTCACTTCAACAAGTAAAACTAGAACTGACCAACAAGACTGAACACTCAACCCAACTTTAACAAGTAAAACTAGAACTGACCAACAAGACTGAACACTCACCCCAACTTCAACAAGTAAAACTAGAACTGACCAACAAGACTGAACACTCACCCAAACTTCAACAAGTAAAACTAGAACTGACCAACAAGACTGAACACTCAACCCAACTTTTACAAGTAAAACTAGAACTGACCAACAAGACTGAACACTCAACCCAACTTTAACAAGTAAAACTAGAACTGACCAACAAGACTGAACACTCACCCTCACTTCAACAAGTAAAACTAGAACTGACCAACAGGACTGAACACTCAACCCAACTTTAACAAGTAAAACTAGAACTGATCAACAAGACTGAACACTCACCCCCACTTCAACAAGTAAAACTAGAACTGACCAACAGGACTGAACACTCACACTCACTTCAACAAGTAAAACTAGAACTGACCAACAAGACTGAACACTCACCCCCACTTCAACAAGTAAAACGAGACGTGACCAACAAAACTGAACACTCACACTCAATTCAACAAGTAAAACTAGAACTGATCAACAAGACTGAACACTCACACTCACTTCAACAAGTAAAACTAGAACTGAACAACAAGACTGAACACTCACCCCCACTTCAACAAGTAAAACTAGAACTGACCAACAAGACTGAACACTCACCCCAACTTCAACAAGTAAAAATAGAACTGACCAACAAGATTGAACACTCAACCCAACTTTAACAAGTAAAACTAGAACTGACCAACAAGACTGAACACTCACCCTCACTTCAACAAGTAAAACTAGAACTGACCAACAAGACTGAACACTCACCCTCACTTCAACAAGTAAAACTAGAACTGACCAACAAGACTGAACACTCACCCCCACTTCAACAAGTAAAACTAGAACTGACCAACAAGACTGAATACTCACCCCAACTTTAACAAGTAAAACTAGAACTGACCAACAAGACTGAACACTCACCCTCACTTCAACAAGTAAAACTAGAACTGACCAACAAGACTGAACACTCAACCCAACTTTAACAAGTAAAACTAGAACTGACCAACAAGACTGAACACTCACCCCAACTTCAACAAGTAAAACTAGAACTGACCAACAAGACTGAACACTCACCCAAACTTCAACAAGTAAAACTAGAACTGACCAACAAGACTGAACACTCAACCCAACTTTAACAAGTAAAACTAGAACTGACCAACAAGACTGAACACTCAACCCAACTTTAACAAGTAAAACTAGAACTGACCAACAAGACTGAACACTCACCCTCACTTCAACAAGTAAAACTAGAACTGACCAACAGGACTGAACACTCAACCCAACTTTAACAAGTAAAACTAGAACTGATCAACAAGACTGAACACTCACCCCCACTTCAACAAGTAAAACTAGAACTGACCAACAGGACTGAACACTCACACTCACTTCAACAAGTAAAACTAGAACTGACCAACAAGACTGAACACTCACCCCCACTTCAACAAGTAAAACGAGACGTGACCAACAAAACTGAACACTCACACTCAATTCAACAAGTAAAACTAGAACTGATCAACAAGACTGAACACTCACACTCACTTCAACAAGTAAAACTAGAACTGAACAACAAGACTGAACACTCACCCCCACTTCAACAAGTAAAACTAGAACTGACCAACAAGACTGAACACTCACCCCAACTTCAACAAGTAAAACTAGAACTGACCAACAAAACTGAACACTCACACTCACTTCAACAAGTAAAACTAGAACTGCTCAACAAGACTGAACACTCACACTCACTTCAACAAGTAAAACTAGAACTGACCAACAAGACTGAACACTCACCCCAACTTCAACAAGTAAAACTAGAACTGACCAATCACCCCCACTTCAACAAGTAAAACTAGAACTGACCAACAAAACTGAACACTCAACCCAACTTTAACAGCAAAAACAGTTACACATGACATTGACCCAAAGTCTCATAGTCATAAGGATCTTCCTTGACCAATGAATATGACTTGTGAATTAAGAAATCATCCTAGCTTAAAAGATGAAAGAAAAACAGCCAAGAAACACCCGCCCCTTTCTAAACCGTGTTTGGCAGGTAAAGAAATAGACAAGCTAAAACACACAAAATATGATATTATAATTTAAAAGAAGATCGCAAAAGGACACATTTTATTTGCAAAATGTTATTTCCCAAAAAACAGGCATTAAACAGTAAAAAACATTTACACCATGAAACTTGTAAGACACTGCAAACTGCTTTAACCCTTTCCCTCATAAAGACGCTTTCGGACGCCTCTGCAGCAGACAGCTTTTTGAAAACATAGTGACAAAAGAAGAAATTGCACAAAACGTGCAATTTCTCCTTTTGACACAATGTTATCCACTTTGAGTCATAGGTTATCCATTCAATTATAGAGATTTTTTCTATTTTTTGACAAAATACTTTTAAAGTCGTCTGCTGCAGAAATGTTGTATGAGGGAAAGGGTTAACCAAACCACAGATTGACTTACCTTTAGCCATATACACCATTAAATGCCTTGGCATTTACACTCAGGCAAACATTGCTGTTGTTAATTGTAATTTTTAAACTCTGTTTTTAACGTTTTTTCAGCTATATCATGGAGGTCAGTAAACCCTACTTTCTCGCACTTGCATGCTAAAACATAAAATCTTCCAAGATATTTCAATCTTCCCACATAGACTACACGTATTTATAGATGTAAAATGCACTATACAACACTTTAGCATGAAGCCCATGATAAACATTATCTACATGCCCTGCAAACATCTTTATTGTCAGTAAGTCACATCATTGCAAGCCCATGTGTCAATTTAATCAATATCAAATAGCTAAATTGAACACCATTCTCCTTGAGAAATATAAATGTCCACACGCCCTTGGGAGTGAATTTTGCTGAGGAAAGGTACAGTTTCCAACTACCAAGTGTTATAAATGATTTTTCAATTTTGTAGAACCAATGAGACCTGAAAATAATAGCGGCGAGCCTTCCTTCTTTAGAATTTCTTGGTAGTTTCTTTTGTTCTTGATCATATTGTTGTCCATCACCAGAGCTTTAAATAAGAAGAGTAATTCACATCTCCAAATCATTGTCTGACCCTCAAACCCTATGTTGTATGCACTGTATAACAGGTTTTATTCTCGTAGGATTAATTTCCTCGTGAATAAATATCCACAATGTTGAAAGTAAGCTACTATAGCTGTGATGATTAAAAGTATTAATAAATTAAAAGCAATGTTTATAATTCATTTACATTTTCCAGGTAGTACTAGTACTTGTTCTATGGACTCATAATACAATGTAAAGATTAAAACAGTGCAACCAGAGAACATCACTCAAGTTTTGATTTAAATGTTTTGCATTTTTGTCTTTTTTATTTACCAGGGGACAAAGAGAAAACTGCCACAATTAGTACCAATAAGCAAACCATAATAATCTACCCAACTAAAGTATGAAAATGTCCTCTTATTCTTGAAAACATTTCACTTAATAGAATCAAACCAACCTGTCAGTAAAATTAAGTCGCACAGACAGCAAATCTGTGACAGCTTTCCATGAGACAAATAGCCATAAGACAGTTGCTGCAAAATGGAAATGAAATCCTACTGGTTTCACACCAAGGATCCATATTGGATCATGCATTAATTCAGATAAAACACCAAGAACATGTTTGGATGATGTAAGTGGCTCAAATCTAACAGATTTTATAACCACAGCACCTTAAACGTACTGCAGAGGTCTAGATAATTAGTACTGTACAGCTCTTTTCCCCACAATATCTGCCTTAATAACAAACCAAACCCTATGGTGTGAGTACTCAAAAGAATCGTCTCATAGAGACGATTCTTTCAAGTACCCACAACATAGGGTTAGAGTGTCAAATGAGAATTTCAGAACATGCAAAACGCCCCTTATCTAGAGCTCTGCATACCGATAAGTAAAAGGGTATTTGTCGAAAATTCAGTCAACACTTGTCTCTGGAAAGTCCCTCTCAAAGCATAGTTGTCAAAGCTTGTCTGATGCAAGGGCGTCATCTCTGTGGAAAAAAGGGTTATTCACACAATGTTAAGATACTGTAGTGATTATGGACCTATGACCAGTCTACTGTAGTGATTATGGACCTATGACCAGTCTACTGTATTGATGCGCATCACTGACCATAAGGGGATATAATCCATCTCTCCAAACCACATGTCTTGGCAGTTCTCAACTGGTTCTCTTCGGGTGCAGACTGACAAACAGTGTCAGAGGGATGAGAAGAGAACAACAATCTTCCTGACTGTCTTTTAAGACCACACACACAACAGAGACAAGCATGCACCAGGCAAGACACTTTAAAACTTTGTCTGAAAAAGCATAATTATGACCCGAGCTGGCTTTGAACTGTATCCAGAAAAACTGTACCCAATTGCTTCAAAACTGACTCAGTAGCTTGACATTCATTTTATTTTAAGTATGTCTCCTTATCAAATCACTAGGCAAGAGTAATAAATAATGTCTTTACACTAAAATACTAAAGACATACAAGAAAACACCTAAAATAGAATTGCTGTATGAAGACATATCTGATGACATCAATCAGTAAATAAGACAGAATTGGAGCCAAATCCTAATACAGAGAATTTTGAAAAAGTAGCATTTTTATAACACTTTTACAAATACAAGAATTCCAGGCAAAAAAGCTACCATCTTCAATCATTTTTGGATCACCAGCAATGTGTCAAAATGCAGATCAACAAGTCGGTACAGGTTAATTGTGTAAGTTCAAGAAATGAGATCCATAATGGCAAAGGCGACCATCTGGAAATAAAGACTACTCAGGACAGGTCATCACATCCGACATCTTATCTTTCTGTCTTCTGGTCAAATGAGAATTCTGCAAGCAACCTGAGAACAGGTACTTGGTACATAGTCACTTTTAATATTAAAACATCTGAAAAATACCTGAAATTGCAATGCACAAATTGGAAGCATACTTCCATGATCATTTACAACTTTTTTCAGAAGTCAATTTAAAGTGATTGCAAACTATTGCATGCATGATTTATTAAAGTTATCCAAAGATTGCCAGTTTAATCTGAATTCAATGTTAATGTATCATTTTTAATGAGCATCGTTTTAACCTCATGATCAACAATAGGTTCATGAAGTTAATATTTTCACCTTTTCTCTGGTGACATTGTACAGCAGTCAATTGAGAAGTGTTGGAATATTTCCTGATGCCTGAAGATTAATTTAGTCCTTGGCAGCGTAGTTCTTTGAATGCTTAGGCTGACAAGCTTCCGAGACCGGAATATATTGATAGTTAGCATTATATAACAAATTCAAAGAGCATTCAAACTTTGTGATTAAAGTTCATGACGTCATTATTCTCAGTTTTTTCTCTGATAACTTTGAAGTGTTGAAAGATTTTCTCATCTGATGTCTAAATATTCATATAGTCATCGGCAGCCTTATTCTTTGAAGGTTTAGGCTCAAAAAGTTTGGAGACCCGAGTATTACACTTAATACATGAACATCAAAATCCAATACAAGAACATCAAAATCCAAAAGCCCAAGATTGATATAATTTCTAAATCATACTTGATTGGAGAAAGCTTTCTGGCGAGTTAGCCTAGATTTAAATACTTTAAAACCCAAAGGAAAGCCAATCAGATTTCATGATAACAGGATGCTAGGTTCCTTGAATAGAGGGATGATAATACCATTTTATTAAGGTTTATACAGGACTCTTTTAGGCCATGTGGGAAATCAATCGATACTGTCTCACTGTGTAGCTACCTTTTTTTGTCCAATGAGTTCTACAGTTACAAGTACCAGAGTGCATTCTAATTTTGTGGTCATTCTTAGTTCCTGATGTCTTTATTCTCTCCCTTTCCTCATGTAACTTTGTATTAGCAGTCAACTGAGAAGTGTTGATTTTTTTCTAATGCCAACAAATTCCAGTTAGTCCTCGGCACGGTATCGTATTTTAAATGTATATATAAGGCTCACAAACTTCCAATAAACGACAACATATATCAGTGGAGCACATGTCAATGTAGTCCTTTGTAGAAAGATGTCGCATATGCTCATTTTTCATGTTTAATTCCTGCATATACGATATCTTCGGTTGCCATATACGCGAAAAATAAATCAAAGTGCAAAATATTTTTTAATTGCTGAATCTTTTGGCGACAAGTATTTATCAGGCTATCAACGGAAACCCTTAATTTACATAATCACTTAACTGGTAGTGGTACCAACCCAAACAGTTGATTAATATTGTGTATTTTAATTGTACATTGTAATCGGGA
This sequence comes from Serripes groenlandicus, assembly GCA_031761405.1. Classification (NCBI taxonomy): domain Eukaryota; kingdom Metazoa; phylum Mollusca; class Bivalvia; order Cardiida; family Cardiidae; genus Serripes; species Serripes groenlandicus. Next base: position 117,519,996 of record JASEVX010000004.1, read on the forward strand.
ACATATCCATTTTGTCTCTGTTTGACAGGTGTAAATTTACATAGTATGAAGCTTATATATATGATAATTCATATGATGTATGGGGTTTTCATCATTTGAATCAAGACAATGTCAATAGCGAAATACTGAGAACCATGGATGTAATGAACTCCATCATACCTTGCACTTGTTTCTTATTGTACAGGTGCTTTGCCACAAATATTTCTAGATTTCAAAATAAAAACAAGAGCTGTCGGAGGACAGCATGCTCGACTATACGCCGCTTATTCATGTATGCACTATTTCATTATATTGCATTTAAGTACTATTAAATCATATATACAATATATGTAAAATCAAATGAATAGATACATAAATATTAATATATGTTTATAATTTAAACAAGAGCGCCAAATGTCACAAAATACGCACGTCCTGTTTCTTTGAGACAAGTTAAGTGATAATTGGTTGTACATCAGCCAAACTTAGAAAGCGGACACTGTTAATACAGTTTTGGCCATTTCGAGGGACATAATTGTGTAGTTATTAAGGTAATGTTGTAAGTTATCAAACCTGACCAAGATGTTCTGCCCATCAACATATTGTCTAAATTTGGTGATGATCGGATAAAGGCTTGACAAGTTATTTGGTGATGATCGGATAAAGGCTTGGCAAGTTAATTAGCTGACAAGACCAATTTTAGGTAATTTCTATAATTAAAGGACAATTACTCTCTCTCAAACGGAGCAATATGGCTAGTTATCGAACTTGTCTGAGATATTACGCCAATACACATTCTGACCAAATTTGGTGATTATTGGACAAAGGCTCCTAAAGTTATTGAGCTGACAAAACCAATTTTAGTTAATTTCTATAATTAAAGAGCGATAACTCTCGATTGACTAAATCGATATGGCTAGTTATCAAACTTGTCCGGGATATTATGCCAGTACACATTCTGACCAAATTAAGTGATGAGTGGACAAAGGCTTCTAAAGTTATTGAGCTGACAAGACCAATTTAGGGTAATTTCTATAATTAAAGGGCAATAACTCTTGATTGACTAAAGCGATATGGCTAGTTATCGAACTTGATTAAAGTACTCACCTCCAAAAGTTCAAAAATGGTCGAAAGATCTAAATGCACACATATTTTAGATAACTGTGCAAAGTATCAAGTGAAAAGAACAAACATTATTCAGATGTAAGTAAAGATCATAACAAATTTCCTTAGTCAATAAAGGGTCAAAACTCCATATTTAGGATAATATGGAGTTATCTAACCGAATTGTGTGATGGTCCTGAACAAATGTGTGAAGTATGAAGTGATTTGAATGAAGGGTGTTGGAGTTATAAATAACAAGAGCTGTCGGAGGACAGCGCGCTCGACTATTCCACCGCTTATTTAAGTTACTGAGATAATGGACTCTAATGTAGTTGCATGCAAAACATTAACCACAATTTCTTAAAGGGTGATAATTTGCATTATATGCAGGATAGAGTGATTTAACTTGATTATTTTAATAGGTGTGATGGTTAGGAAGGCAATGGAATGCATCAAGTAGTAAATACGATATGGAATCTTTATGAAGTTGCAAGCAAACCTTTAACTATAATTTCTAAGTAAAAAAACGTCAACAATTTGCACCATATGCAGGATAGAGTTATCTTAATTGGTTGTGTTTATAGTTGTATAATTGGGAAAGGTTGTATAAACTTTCAATACAATGCTTCAAGTTGTTAATGAGATTACACGCTAAATGTAGTTGCAAAACTTAATCCAGAATTTCCAAGTCCAAAAAGGGCCATACCTTGCATAAAATGCTGGATAGAGTTATCGTACTAGCTGTAATGATTGGGAAGGGCTGTATAAAGTTTCAATGCAATGCATGAAGTAGTTACAAAGATATGGTCTCTTAATGTAGTTGCATGCAAAACTTTAACCAGAATTTATAAGTCCAAAAAGGGCCATAACTTGCATAAAATGCAGGATAGAGTTATTTAACTTGAAAATCAACATAGGTGTGATAGTTGGATAAGGTTGCATAAAGTTTCAAAGCAATGCATCAAGTAAATACTAGGATATCAACTCTTTATGTAGTTGCATGCACAACTTTAACCAAATAATTTTTAGTTAAACAAGACCTCGGGCTGAGGGTGTCTCGCCCTTCTAAGAAAATCAGATATTAAATGGTATCACTATGCAAAAAGAAAGTAAAGTTGATAAAATGTGAAAAAGTAAGTGTCTGTGTCAATGCATTGTTATCAACATGTCATGATAAATAATAAACTGTAAAAATTCTGTAAAATATGACCTTGATCTTGAAAATTTTGACGTTGACAGATGTTCCATGACCAAACAATACATCTGACAAAGTTTCAGAAAACTTCCAGCAGGGGTTGCTGAGATATAACCAAGGTTGAGTTACCTAACAAAGGTCAAGTTCTGTAAAAATTATGACCTTGACCTTAAAATGTTTACGGATGTCCCATGACCAAACAATACATCTGACATTTCAGAAAGATTCCATAAGGGGTTGCTGAGATAAGACTAAGGTTAAGTTTTGATGTTAAGTTATCTAACAAAGGTCAAGTTCTGCACAATTATGACGTTGACCCTGAAAATTTTGACATTGACAGATATCCCATGACCAAACAATACATCTGACAAAGTTTCAGAAAAATTCCAGCAGGGGTTGCTGAGATATAAGAAAGGGTCAAGTTCTGCACAATTCTGACCTTGACCCTGAAAATTATGACGTTGACAGATGTATCATGACCAAACAATACATCTGACAATGTTTCAGAAAAATTCAAGCAGGGGTTGCTGAGATATAAGAAAGGTTAAGTTTTGAGGTTAAGTTACCTAACAAAGGTCAAGTTCTGCACAATTATGATCTTGACCCTGAAAATGTTGACGTTGACAGATGTCCCATGACCAAACAATACATCTGACAAAGTTTCAGAAAAATTCAAGCAGAGGTTGCTGAGATATAAGAAATGTTAAGTTTTGAGGTTAAGTTACCTAACAAAGGTCAAGTTCTGCACAATTATGACCTTGACCCTGAACATTTTGACGTTGACAGATGTCCCATGACCAAACAATACATCTGACAAAGTTTCAGAAAAATTCAAGCAGAGCTTGCTGAGATATAAGAAAGGTTAAGTTTTGAGATTAAGTTACCTAACAAAGGTCAAGTTCTGCACAATTATGACCTTGACCCTGAACATTTTGACGTTGACAGATGACCCATGACCAAACAATACATCTGACAAAGTTTCAGAAAAATTCAAGCAGAGGTATAAGAAAGGTTAAGTTTTGAGATTAAGTTACCTAACAAAGGTCAAGTTCTGCACAATTTTGACCTTGACCCTGAAAATTTTGACGTTGACAGATGACCCATGAACAAACAATACATCTGACAATGTTTCAGAAAAATTCAAGAGGAAGTATAAGAAAGGTTAAGTTTTGAGGTTAAGTTACCTAACAAAGGTCAAGTTCTGCACAATTATGACCTTGACCCTGAAAATATTGACTTTGACAGATGTCCCATGACCAAACAATACATCTGACAAAGTTTCAGAAAAATTCAAGCAGGGGTTGCTGAGATATAAGAAAGGTTAAGTTTTGAGGTTAAGTTACCTAAAAAAAGGTCAAGTTCTGCGCAATTATGACCTTGACCCTGACAATTTTGACGTTGACAGATGTCCCATGACGAAACAATACAGCTAACAAAGTTTCAGAAAATTTCAAGCCGTCGCCGGAAAAGTGACTGCTATGTCTCACTCCACTATCGTGGACAAGACAAAAAAGGGCCATAAATTGCAAAATATACTGGATAGAGTTATCATACTTGATTGTTTACAGGTGTGATGGTTGGGAAAGGTTGTATAACGTTACAATGCAATGTATCAAGTAGTTTATAAGAGATGGTCTCTTAATGTAGTTGTATGCAAAACTTTAACCAGAATTTCTAAGTAGAAAAAGGGCCATAACTTGCATAAAATGCAGGATATATTTATTTTACTTGATAATCTACTTATGTGTGATAGTTGGGTAGGGTTGTATGAAGTTTCAATGCAATGCATCAAGTAAATACTGAGATATGTACTCTTAATTTAGTTGCACGCAAAACATTAACCAGAATTTCTAAGTAAAGAAAGGGCCATAACTTGCATAAAATGCAGGATAGAGTTATCTAACTTGATAATCTACATAGGTGTGATAGTTGGGTAGTGCTGTAGAAAGTTTCAATGCAATGCATCAATTAAATACTGAGATATATGGACTCTTACTTTAGTTGCACGCAAAACTTTAACCAGAATTTCTAAGTAAAAAAGGGCCATAACTTGCATAAAATGCAGGATAGAGTTATCTAACTTTATAATCTACATTAGTGTGATAGTTTGGTAGGGTTGTAGAAAGTTTCAATGCAATACATGTAGTATTTAAGAACTTGCATGCAAAACCTTAACCAAAGTGTGACGTGGACGCCGACGCCAGGGTGAGTAGTATAGCTCTCATATTCTTCGAATAGTCGAGCTAAAAAAGGGCCATAACTTGCATAAAATGCAGGATAGAGTTATCTAACTTGATAATCTACAATGTAGTACATAGGTGTGATAGTTTAGTAGGGCTGTAGAAAGTTTCAATGCAATACATGTAGTATTTAAGTACTTGCATGCAAAACCTTAACCAAAGTGTGACGTGGACGCCAGGGTGAGTAGTATAGCTCTCATATTCTTCGAATAAAAATGTCAACTTGCCCTAAAACTTAATTGGGCGCCGAAGCTGGGGCGAGTAGTAAAGCCCTCATTATTCTTCGAATAGTCGAGCTATAAACAAAACTGTAACCTTGAGCTAAAGCCTTAACGCAAATGTTAACAAGACATGGAAATTCCATGAAACCAGGTTTTCTATAATGGAAGGTGTTCGATTAAGAATTAACAGATCTGTCAAATCTTTCTGTTAATAGTTAATCAAAGCTAGTAATTCAAGTAACAGGGAATATTTCTATTGATGAATAATCATAATTACTTTGTCAATTAAATATATATCACAACTTTATCTAACAAATATCAGTTCAATACAGTCAATCGTGTGTTGATGGCCTCATTTATTAAGAACATATAATAGATAACAGATATTAAGCAACCTTTTGTTGTAAGCAGCCACATTTTAGGATCCCTAATGCCAGGTTGATAATCAGTGATCTGCCTTAACCCTTTACTTGATAGTAACGCGTTTATGCCTTTGCAAACAGACTAGATCCAGGGCCCGAGGTTATGAAACTTAATCATATCTATGCTATATTCTTTTAAATTGCCAAGTTATTTAATATGGAGCATATTTGCGCGAAGTTATTTGAAAATATCTATATGCATGGTAAAGTTATGGTCTGAACAATAAAAGTTCAAGTAAAGTATATTTTCAGTCACTGTGACCTTGACCTGGAAGCTAAACACATAAATTTTGCATATGTCTATTTGTTGTCACTGTGACCTTGACCTTGAAGCTACAGATAAAAGTTTTGCATGTGACACATCAAATTGATATAGTTCATATTTGTGCCAAGTTATTTGAAAATATCTCTATGCATGACACAGTTATGGTCCGGACAAGAAAAGTTCAATTAAAGTCTATTTCTTATCACTGTGACCTTGACCTTGAATCTATAGAATTTCTTTTTGCATTTGGCACATCGTCTTGATATGGTGCATGTTTGTGCCAAGTTATTTGAAAATATCTCTATGCATGACAAAGTTATGGTCCGGACAAGAAAAGTTCAATTAAAGTCTATTTCTTATCACTGTGACTTGACCTTGAATCTACGGTTTTTTTTTTTGCATTTGGCACATCGTCTTGATATGGTGCATGTTTGTGCCAAGTTATTTGAAAATACCTCTATGCATGGCAAAGTTATAGTCCGGACAAGGAAAGTTGACGCCCACCCGCCCGCCCAACGACTTCGCCAAACTAATAACCAGATTTTTCCTTTGGAAAACCTGGTTAAAAATGACACGAGTCCAAAGAAAATAGCAAAACCTTAAAAAAAGGTTTTCCACATGTTTGACCCCAAAACGTGTTTGATATGATGAAGAACTATATTTAATAAATGAGTGATCACAATAAGAAATGAATGTAAGAAAAAGTTATGAATTAATCTCAAATTCTTAAAATTCACCAAAAGCCATGTTTTTTATTGAGAATAAGAAAAACTAGAGCTGTCCGCAAGACAGCATGATGCCCGACTATATGGCCATTTGATACTATAGACAAAAGTTAATTGTTACTTAGATAGTAGCTTGATAGTATAGCACTATAAATCAAGTTGGATAAGTCTTGTTTGAATGTGAGAAAAGGCCTTGCATGCAAAACTTTAAAAAGGGCCATAATTTATAATAAATTCAGTCAGTAAGTTCCCTTACCTGATTGTTTGATACCTTTAAATTGAAGACTATATATTGAAGTTTTAAATCAATCCCTGAGTGGTTACTGAGATATGTGCATGATAGTACCATGCATGCACAACTTTAACTCACTTGACTGTCTGACACCCCTGAATACATGAATGAAGTTTCAAGTCAATATCATTAGTGGTTACCGAGATATATCCATGAAAGTACCTTGCATGCAAAAAAAAAGGGCCATAATGTGTATTATATGCTGAGAAGAGTTATAAAACTTGATTGTTTATATAGGTGTGATGGTTGGCAAGGGTTGCATAGTTTCAATGCAATACATCAAGCAGTTACAAGGATATGGACACTTAATGTAGTTGCACGCACAACTTTAACCAAATTTCTAAGTAAAAAAAGAGGCATACTTGTGTTAAAATCTGATATAGAGTTATGGGACTTGTCTTGCAAGGTCATTTAATGATGTCCAATACATGTGTGAAGTTTTAAAGCAATAGCATCTGTGATTTGTGAGAAAAAGCCTTGCATGCAAAACTTTAACCAAAATATCCAAGTAAAAAAAGGGGCATAATTGTGTCAAAATCTGAAATAGTTATGGGACTTGTCCTGCAAAGTCAGTTGATGATGTCCAATATGAGCGGTCCCGCAAGAGAACCAACAGTATGCCCTCTGCGTAGACTGATCCAGGCTGACACATTCCGTCTCAGGGGGATAGAGGTATACAGAGTAATTCTTCCTGAAACAGTTAATCCACAGGAGGCGAAAAGTGTCTATCCGGGTAAGCCTGCGCGGCATGCTTAGGCCGATCCGGATCGATACTTTACGAAGAGGCCACAATGTTGGTTTTCTCGTGGGACGGCTCACATGTATCGGTGAAAAGAACTTCTACTCTTGTATTAGAAAATGGAAATGGAATGGAAATGACTTATGACAGCTGCCAAACACCTGGCGACAGTTTGAAGAATTTGGCGAAAGTGTTGGCAAAGGAAATAAGTTCCAGCGTAAGCTCTACAGAGCTTTATTATCACATGCTTTGTCAACCCTTTCCAGCATATCAAATTCTACAGTAGAAAACAACTAGGCACACAAATATTTTTTCCTGAAAGTAGTCCGGGTTTCTGTACTAGGAAAGCGATTTTATATTTTGACTGTTCGTTACAATACATTATGTAACGGCGATATCATATATTGAGACTACCCTGAAAAATGAGACTTCCTCTCAGTTTTACCGCATCAACAAGCATGGTCTCGATTGAACTGTAAGAAGAAGGTACAACATCAAATTAGATATATTACAATTTCTACAATCTTACTCAATTATAATGCAAATCTTTGTTCTTTTTCTTCTGTGTTTTGGCAATCTTCGGTAATCGCTTATTAGCACATCTTGCGGACTCTAGCGGATGTCCAGTATGAATACAGATCTGTTCGTCCGGAATTCTTTTCACCTGAGTCATTTCGCACCGGATCGTTTCGCCCCGATTCCTGTTAGTTCCGGACCGTTTCTCCCTGTTTATATTTTATTTGGTAACCAATATGAACAGAAGTGTAATACAATCATTTGGCAGGAAAAAGAGAATTGTGTAAACGTTGTGACATAATAAGAAATTGATCATGTTTCCATGTTTCAACTATTGAGATTGTATGGATAGTTTTACCTAGATGTTGATCACGTCAACAAAATAACGCAAACTCTAAACGTTTTTTTTTTTATATACTTTCATATTCATTTACTTTATTTTACGGGCATTATGAAATCTAATATCTAACAAATACAAGCATCTACTGGTCGTTGACAACGTTTAAACCTGTCAATAGTATTCAGAAAGTGGCCGTTAGTAAGCGTCGTTGGTCCATGCGTCCTGCCGGTTTGTCTCGAAATGTCTCTGCTATATATATATAGCATCATCATCGTATGGGTTTAGCCATTTGGCGAGCAGCTATTGTTCTCTCTCTCTCTCTCTCCTCTCTCTCTCTCTCTCTTCTCTCTCTCTCTCTCTCTCTCTCTCTCTCCTCTCTCTCTCTCTCTCTCTCTCTCTCTCTCTCTCTCTCTTCTCTCTCTCATCTTCTCTCCTCTCTCTCTCTCTCTCTCTCACTCACTCTCTTCCTCTCTCTCTCTCTCTCTCTCTCTCTCTCTCTCTCTCTCTCTCTCTCTCTCTCTCTCTCTCTCTCTCTCTCTCTCTCCTCTCTCTCTCATCTCTCTCATCTCTCTCTCTCTCTCCAAATATGTTTTTATTAGTGGGGTAGACTATATCTTGTATTTTCATTATTTATTTCAGTATATAATCTTGACTTTTTGATATTATCTTGCTTATTTTCTTATTACATATCCCATTTTCCTGTTTATATTGCTGTGTGTAAGTATATAAGTGTTTGTGTGTAGATTATTTAAAAGACAATTGGTAAACGATAAACAAACTTATGGAATGCAAAAAAAGCACTGCCTAACAGTTTTCCACAGCGGCACCCCTGATTGGCCGAATTTCAATCCGCTTATCTGGTCAAAAAGCTCG
>JASEVX010000004.1:117529106-117726606 GCA_031761405.1 Serripes groenlandicus
TGTTCTCACGATGAAGGTCTTCATCATACATACTCTATGCTACAAGGTTGACCTCGCGTCTGAGGTGGGGGGATCAGATTGTACACACCAACAACATCTGCTGTTGACTCGTGTTGAGACGGGGATGCCATACTGGAAAATATATATGTTTTGTTATTAAATACAGGAAACTTGGTGTAAATATTCAAAAACGGACCACTATAAATATATATTCAAAATATTTCTTACTCATTTCCACTTGCTAAAGGTGCTGAAAACTAGGCAATAATTAAGTGATTAGCCCAAGTTGTTAAATCGTTAATTACCGTTATCTCTTTGTTGAATGTACACACATTTGAAAGAAAGAAATCTCTCCGTCACTTGATTGTTTATATAGGTGTGATGGTTGGCAAAAGAAATTGAAATTGAAATTGAAAAATTGAAATTGAATTGAACTTCATTTTTTCATCTAAAACTTAACTACCAGATCAAAATTTCATTAGGTCACGATAATAATTGAGCCGTCCCGCGAGAAAACGAACAGTGTTGTCTCTGCGTAAAGTATCGACCCGGATCAGCCTAAGCATGCAACGCAGGCTAACCCGGAAAGACACTTTTCGTCTCCTAAAAAGTTTCTGTTTCAGGAATCATTACTCTATACCTTAATCCATCTGAGACGTAATGTGTCGGCCCGGATAAGCCTGCGTAGACTGCGCAGGCTGATCTGGATCGATACATTACGCAGAGGCCATACTGTTGGTTTTTTCTTGGGACGGCTCATATGAACAATCACATGGTCATATGTTTTTCATCTACTATTAATGATACATTATCAGACCAATAAATTAGTCTTTATCAAGTCTTGGTTACCAGATCAGATCTTAGAAAAATACATTGTGAACTCCGTAAACACTGAATAGTTCATCTGACATCCTTGTAGGTGTTTGCCTTTATCTACGGCAATTTCTATACTTTGTCACTAGGTCAATGCCTACAAAGCCCTTTTGATAAAACGGAGTTGCGGCAGACAACTTCTGAAATACTTATAAAGATGACCCATAGCTGGCATTTTCATCATTTCTTTGAACTGTGCTTTCATATATATATGACCCGACATATGCACCCTTTCTGCTACGGACAATATCACCATTTTACAAATGTTCAATTATTCCTAAATCAGTAGTAATTTGGAACTCCCTGTCCTCTGCAATTGTTGTGCAGTCTAACATTGACATTTTCTGGAGGGCCCTGTACACAACAGATAGACCCTAGATGACCTGCGATGTTTTTAACCTTTTATCTTTCCTCTGCAGTTGTTGTGCATTGACATTTTCTGGAGGGCCCTGTACACAACAGATAGACCATAGATGACCCTAGATGACCTGCGATGACCCAAGATAATAATACCATTACTTTGGAGTTCGGCAGTATAAATAGATAGATCAATTTCTTTATACGTGTATCATTTTTACCAAGGGACTGCTTAAGTTTCACACTCGTCGAAAGCTGGAATGAAATCAGCCCCTGATAGCATTGTATTATTGCAAAATCAACATTGAGTTACTCTTTCTCTTCTGTTAAAAGTATCTCCCTATTACTGAACACCATTTCGGGTTCAGAGAGATGTCTTGACTGTTTGTGGATTATATTATTATAATGTTAATGAAAGTAAATGTTTAGAATTGAAACTTATCTTAACTAAACGATAATCAGGTAGTATAGGTGAAGTTCAATTTTCCACCTTGTTTGCTAAAGTCACTAAGTCCTATGACCTTACAGGCTGGGTCTCGGTGATAAGCCTTTACAATACACAGAGAGCATCTACGACACACAACGTTTGAAAACATTGTGTTAAAAGGAAAAAGCATTCATAATTGGCAATTCACATTTTTTACTATGTTCTCATCTCTATTCAATATTTTGACTTTCCTTAAGAGAATTGGTTTTTTTTACATATTTTTTTTTTTTTTTCCAAAATCTTCTAATGCAGATTTGTTTTAATGATATAAAGGGAGTTTTTCTACGTATTGTCACATGTACCGTTTAGCTACAGGTCATCGGTCTTAACCCTTTCACACATAAAGACGCTTTCTGACGCCTCTGCAGCAGGTCTACGGGATTTTAAAAACATGGCGAAAAAAGAAGAAATTGCTCAAAACGAGCAATTTCTCCTTTTGTCTGCATGTTTTAAACTATTTTTAATTATAGTACTTTCATATAAAGGGAGTTTTAAACAAAAAATGGGTATGTTTGCAATGACGTCTGAAGCAGATTTGTTGTATGTGGGAAAGGGTTAAGATAAGAATCCAGACACTGGAATTGAACCGGTCCGAAGTGGAACCATTAACTCCTTCCTTGATAAAAACAACTTTCGGGGGCCTTTCCACAGAGCAGACCACTTAAAAACATTGTAGGGAAACAGAAAACTAGGATTTTATGCTTTTCACACATTTTTATTCCGTATCAAAACTATGTCTAAGTATCAAATGATATTGATTTTTCTTATTAAAATATCTATAAGTCGATGACACTGAGTTAGCTTATCAAATAAAAGATCTAAGAGTATCATATCTAAGTATGCTTTTTAACCCTTTCCCACTTGTTCAAGCATTTTTATGGCGTTTTCATATATCGAATTTAAAAGAAAAATATATATGAAGAAGCATTTGCTCATAATTAAGAAGGTTCTTCCCTTATTTCTGTCAATTCTGAAAATGTGATTTCATTGAGAGAGATTTTCTATTATACCCCAAGATGTTTTGAAACACTATGTGGGAAATGGATAAGATCTTTTTTGATAACCTGTCAGATAAATAACCTACTTTTCAATTACATTTGCACTGTTGTTCGTTGCCATTAGTACTGGAAGGATGTCGGCAATTTCTGTCTTTCTCTGTTCGTTCGTGTGTATTCTGTCAGGTAATAATTTTCAATAATCATTTTGAAACAGTTTACCAATTTCACTTGTGCAGATGCATTTTATCGAATTTAATCTGATGGTTTTGAAGACATTCTGGCAAAAGGAGAAATAGTTCAAAATTAGTATATTATTGATATTATAAAATTTTCCATAATTTTGTCAAGATGTTTCCAAAAATAAATAAAGACAAAATTAGACTCCCAATTGGGACGGACTATTAAAGCATTGTCGTAACTTCCACTTTAAATGAATGCTTTTTAGTTTTCTGGAACCCACGGACTAAGGAAGGTCACTACTGCAATTGTTCAAGCGTTGTTTGACCCGAACGACCAGGGATCGAACCAGTCCTCCGCTCGGTAGATCCGAGCTTTAGCCTTTTGCGAATGCAGTGGTCCATATTGTATATTCGGGTGTCCATGGTCATTCAATACTAGTGTCAGGATAATGGGCCAGTAGTACTGGTAACTTACCCAGGAAATGCTTTGCTATAACTTAAACAATAATGAAAGAGGCTAAGAATATCGTACAAACGGTTATTCAAAACAATAAGATGATATATCTCCGTTATTATTATTCTACAGTGACAGTCGCTATACCCCGGCCACCGCCAGATGGTCATGGTTTTGAGTAAGTATAGATGATTAAATAGAATATATGTAGTTATCAATAACCTATTAAACACGTGAATACAACAGTTATTTGTCTACGGGAAATTAAGAGTGCTGCAAAGTGATATGGAGCTCAATCTTTATCAAAATCAGGCCTAAATTTCGATGGACATATATACGAACAAGCAGAGTTAATGAGATTGGATGGAGCTGTATACACGTGCCATTAATGTTGTATACTTCTAGGCTGTTGCGAACAATGTAGAACCAGAATAGCCTGCGCACCAACGGACTCTTATCTGGCTATACACTGATCGCCAGTTAGTCATAGAAGGTTTCACGAAACTTCTGTAAAGCTGTATCCTATTGTGTCCTTAAAATTGATGCACCTCAACTCTTTATGCACACTACGAAAGGTTACGTTAATACTGGTTTTTCTTCAGCATGGCTTATTTCATTCATGCCACGTGAACACCGACATTCGGACCTTCAACGAAGATCTGAATTAGCCCGCCCCTCTTCACAGCCTGACCCCTGTTTACGAAGATCTAAATTAGCCCGCCCCTCTTCACAGCCTGACTCCACTTCTAAGCCTGACTCCTCTTCTAAGCTAGACTCCTCTTCTAAGCATGACTTCTCTTCTAAGGTAGACTTTTCTTCTAAGCTAGACTCCACTTCTAAGCTAGACTCCTCTTCTAAGCTAGACTCCTCTTCTAAGCCTGACTTCTCTTCACAGCCTGACTCCTCTTCGCAAATCAAGGGTGTTGGGTCACTTTCCGTACCGTTGGCTAGCGAGGAAGGCTCTTACTAGGATCTCATCTGTTTGCAACCTTGACGGTTAATTAATTTTAGTCTATCGCCGATTTCAACATAATTGTAGCTATATTGTAGCATCGCAGACACATTAAAATGCCCCAGCCTCAGAGTAAACTATACTTTTCTATGTAGGTCTTTCAACCTGACACACGTTCCAGTAGCCAAAAGGGCGTCTTTCAAGACAAAATGGGTGGCCCACAACGGGGGTATATATAACCAGCAATACAGTAACTGTATTCGGATTGATGCCACCACCTCGGTGTCGGACTATGCGCATCAAATAGTAAGTAAAGTTAAACTTGTGTAAGTGGTCGTCTCTATTAAGCGGAAAACTTGTATTGATCAGCCACTTGAAGAAAACCCCAAATATTTTCTTCTTTATTTGACTTGTATGAAGTAGCCACTCTCCCCTGGAGACAAGTTTGACTGTACTGGAAATAATACTGTTTGGAAGTGGGACATATGAGTACATGGATACGTTCTTCATCATATGCTCGTCCGTATGTCCCAGCTCGGCCAACATTCTTTCTGCCGATTGACAAAAGTCAGTGTCATTCGTCTTTCACCAATGGTCAACAGTCTATGTGGAAAAGCAGTCAGTTTCTTGGAGAGTATGTTGTGTGAGGTACTGGTGTGAAAAAACCAGGAAACATATGATTAGGTGAACTGGCCGTCGTGATATGATTGAACAATTGTTGACAACGGCGTTAAATCCCAATCAATCAACTGTCCGTATGTTTGTCATCATACTTTAATTTACAGACTAATTGGCAGGTTCTGGTTAAAATGATTGGCCTAAAATAACGCAGACCTCACTTGGGATATAGCTTTATTAAAATATTTGCCTATTCCAGGAGACGTCTTACGTCTTTCTGTATCAAAATTTGACACTCATGTTTCGGAACTGCGATTTCTTACATCAAACTAGACAACTGTAAAATATCAGTTCAAGTAATCAGTTAAGTGTGATAATCGGATATTGTTGTTTCTTGAATTTGTATCTCAATTACCAACGTAAATATTGCATTATACTTTATCTTTCTCTGACAAGGCAGCGAATATTGTAAGTAAAATGACCACGCACATGTCCGATGCCAACTTTGCGCGAGCGGCCAGCAATACGAAGATCGGAGTGTTTGCTCAGGCGGAAACACTTGCCGTGTACCCCGAATATTACCAATATGCAACATACCAATGCTCCGAACGTATCCTTTTATTGGTTCACCTGAATCAATGGTAATCAGTCGATCGTGGTTGAGCGACTTGTGCGTATATAATGAACACCGAGAACGACATGGAACAAGCAAGTCTCATCAAAAGGTGTACACAATTGAATGTTGTGTAACCTTTTACAACATTTAAACGCTTCTACATCGTTTTTCTATTTCTTCGTTTATTCCAATTTTTTTCAACTTTTTTAAATAATTGTATTTTCATTGTAAGGATTCTGCTAGACATTTGAAAGCAATATGCTGCAAATGTGTCGGATTTAGCTGAGTTAACCGACTTTATATTAGTCAAATATTTGGGCTAGGCGCTAGTTGAACCCAAACATAGATTTAATTTACAATGTACGAATCAAAGCTAAGTCAGTATTGTTCCAACAATGGTAAATAACCTTTCGAATAGCATGAGTTTCGCAGCGAATACCAAGTTTTATACCTATTCAATATAGCGTACCATCCAGTTTTCCTTCATTCGATTCTAGATCAATGTACAGGTACCTGTCAAAAGTCTTGCACATTTGATGGGAGGCAGTATTACACCCTGGCTGGTGCTGGAGGGGCACGGGCTGCGATCAGTGATAAAAACCTGATATGTCAAGATGGTTACAATGGACAGTCCAATATTCTGGTACACGAGTATGCACATAGTATCCATGGAAACGTTCTTGACTCCGGACTTAAATCAAGAGTAAGTGATCCATTATTCGTGTTATAAGTAAACATCTAACTAATTAGTGTGTACTGATGTAGGAATCTTAATTGAGTCTTCACAGAGCAATAACTGACTAAAATAGCATATTATACCCCATCTGTAGTGCTGTGGTAGAACGTTCACCTCGGGTGCGGGAGGCCAGATCATATCAAAGACTTAAAATGGTAGTAATGGCTTTCCCTCCTTAAGGGTTTACGACTGATTTGCTGGTGTCAACATTCTTGGCACAAAACGCCATTCGGACAAAAATAAAAGAAAATATTAAGTTGGTTTTTGGTCTTTTCAGAGGCTTCCAGAATAAAAAGGAAAGATCATTCAACTGTATTGTTGTTATTGTATATACTCTGACATCAGAGATAGTGTTATAATTTGATATTGTCTGATTTCGGTGCCAACTACCTGTTAATACTTCCAGATCAGTGCAGCTTTCGCTCATGCCCGCAACAACGGTGTCTGGACTGACAATTACGCTATGTCTTCTGAACAGGAATATTTCGCTGTTGGAGCATCCGTATTTTTCCATTCTGACGATATCTTGGGAGGCGGTGGTCACAGTATGAACAGGTCATTATTATTTCATTAAAGTTTTAGATCACCTGAACACATTCTGAGGTGAGAGATCCTGGATATGATGGCCCTCTTACTGTGGGTAAACTGTACTTATAAAACGTGGGTGCATTCACATAATGAATGAGATGTGCATCTGTCACATTTATATCAATATGTTATCTTTCGCCTTCTTTTATTTATGTCTGATTACCATACTTAAACGGAACGCATTTAAGATCACCTGAGCACATTCTTAGGTGAGCGAGTCAGGATTTGATGGCTCTCTTGCTGTGGATAAACTGTACTTATAAAACGTGGGTGCATTCACCTAATGCATGAGATGTGCATCTGTCACATTTATGTTGCCAAAAATGACATGTTCAGTTACTGGCGGTGTCTTTATGGTGGACTTAGTCCCAAGGTCGGGAGATATGCTGCAGTGATCTACTATCTATAACTTATAGCTTTGTGCGTTGTTCCATATCATTACACAGGCATACTCGGGCTCAATATATTGGATGATCGCTTATTGATGAACAAATTACTTTAGTGTTTGCTGTAATCAACTCTTGTGATTAAACTACATTTGCCTATATATACGAGAATTACACACTGTCAGAAATTAGCCGTTTGCACACTCCTTTTATCTACAAACTTTACTAATGTCCAGTGAAATCTTGATTTGTAGACAATTGGTTGCTTTCACCATTAGGATAAATCGGTGCCTTATTCAAATTATATTTACTCCCCTTTCTCACCATGTTATCCAATATGTAACAGATATAACTTTGATATTTTTCAGATGTTACAAGTTTTCCTCTTATGTTTTAAAGCAAATAATAATGAAGAAAAGCATATTACGTCAATGGCTGTCGGGGAATTTCTCTATCCGCACAAACGCTTTCACATTTATTCATAAATTAAACCTTTCCCACATACAACATATATGCAGCTAACGACTTTAAACACGTCTGTACAAAAATGTAGAATATCTCTGTAGGTGGAAATATAATTAATGAATAAGGTTGAAAACGTTAGGAGAAATTGACCTTCTGTCACAATGTTTTTAAAAGTCTGCTGCAGAGGCTTTTAAAATGAGTCTATATGTATGAAAGGGATACATATACATGACCTTTCATTTTTTGAGATTATTTGCTTAGGTTATTTCAAAGTCGTTTGTTGCAGATGTGTTGTATGTGGCAAAGCGTTAACTTTTATTTCAGATGTGGCAGTGGGGCTTGTTCGTCGGAATATGCGGGAAGAACTAATCTATATCAAAAGGACCAGTTGTTATACGGAATTCTCTACGAAGTCTTCTCTGACAAACCAGCCGGTTTGAAAGCTTGCATGAAGTATTAAACACTTATTGGATATACAAAAAAAAATACCAATGAAACTTAATGAAAAGCTTATATTGTCCTGACTTTACCTATGACATTCACTGGTTGACATAGTTTTAACCATTCAATATTATCTTTTCCCAACTTGCAGACGCATTTAGACGCACCTGCAGTAGGCGACGACCGATAACCTGCAGTAGGCGATGACCTATAAAACAATGTCAATAAAGAAATATTGTTCATAATGAGGAATCCCCTTCTTTGTCACAATGATTTCAATTCATTTAAATAATTATATTTAGTGGATGTGGGAAAGGGTTAACAATCAAGTTGCAGGCCTACGCATCTTTAACTCTCGTGTAAACCACGTGACCTGGTTATCCAGTTGCGAATTCGACTACCGGCTAGGCTAGTATTAAAGGGGACTCGCGATAACTCTAAATCGAACATGAACCATAACTTGATTCGAGTTATCGATGTGTACGAAGGATTCCTCGATTCATGCTGAATTCATATATGTATACATATTCAGTTTCCTAATTTAGTTATACTTAAAATTTATTTATTATGTAAAGCAAGCCAATTATATTTTCATATCAAGAGAAAAGAGCAGCTGTCAGAGTTTCGTATTTGCTCTTTTCAAAAGATAAATCTGTTCAAGAAAGTAGTTCGAGTCTAACGATATATTCGAACTATTTAATGTTCGAGTAATTGCAAGTTCAATGTGTTTCCAACGATTGACCAAACTCATTTAGACTAGCGGTATTCCTCTAACACCATTGGGAGGAAAGGTAACCAGTTGTTTGCAGTACTGGTGAGAGAGGCATGGCTATGTGATCTTGCCGCCGTAATACTGTTTAAAATCGGATGAAAACCGCGTTAAACCCCAAACCAATCAATATTTCAATTTTATGCTTGAATACCCAACCATTGATAATTGATTGCACTGTATTTGATAACTTGTATTTGTAATATTTTATGGGTTGCTTGATTCATTCTTCAGTTGTCAACTCGGACGCATTAACTCCAAACAAAGCCGTGTGCTACACAAATAGGAAAGAGAGACAAATTAGTCTCTACAATCTGCCACAGCTTTATGGTGGTGAGAACAGGTTATTTTACGTTTACAAGGATACATTTTGTTTACATAAGGAAGAAATAACTCAAAAGTCAAAACCGAACTGAACAGAACAGGTCAATTTTAATATCAGCTTAAGGTTAATTATACAGCTCATGATTGATTAACATGCAGAAATGGTTAAGACAATAAAATAATGGGGGAAAATAATTAATTAATTAAAAAAAAAAGTTTTTATACATATACATTTACACATAAACATTCACATATACATAATAATTTCAATAGAACATTAATTTTTTATAGGGATTATGGACCTGTGATAGGCCGCACACAATAAATGTATTGTTTTAATGAGTTCTATGAACGTGTACATACTTGAATCGTTTTGCATGAATGGTTTTCTAAATTGTTCATAGAACAGACACACTTATACAAAGAAGAACTCATCACACAAATCAATTTTGACATGAGATACAATGTACTCGAGTCCTTTCAATGTTTTCATGACGACCAGTTTAAATTCTTAATTCATGGGCTAAGACTCAAAGCTTGGAATTCTTTTTTACTATATTTCGTAAAAGTTTTATTGTCTAAATAGCTCAACCATATGATAAAATCGTTAAAGACCTTGTGACGTTTTAATGTGACGATACCAATTTATTTTAAAAGTTGGATGTATGGATAATAAAAATAACACAAACAAATTGTATGTAACTGTGCTTAATTTTATGCTAGATTCATTTATGAAAGCCTTAATTATGATATGCATTTTTTTTCTATTTTAGCACATGAAAAAAAAAACGTTTTCATGCAAATTACCAATATGCTAATTTATTGTCTTCTTGTGGTTTAAATCCCATTCTGAAGTTATTTTATCCATATCTTTGGAGGTTCACATGATATGTTGTAATCAAACCCTATTAAGAATAGAAGCTATTTTGCCCTGATGAGAACCCATTATATCTGTCAGGTGTAAGAACAGACAGGTTCAAGACTTTGAAATAAAGAAAAAAATTAATTTATAATATTTACCTATTTCTAAAACTTCTTCAGATTATTGAAATAACTATCATTTATCAATACTTGAAAAGAAAAGTATATGTCACTGAGCAAAATTCTGAGTTTTTCTTGTCTGAATTACCTCCCTTGTTTAAAAAATAATAAAATATTAATATATATTTATTTATTTTTCAAACATATCTTCAAGTGTAACAAAAGTATTCCAATATTTTCTTATTTTTTTTTAAAAGCATATGATACTATAAAAGTTCAAGATTAAAATTTACATACATGGATTTTAATATGTTATTTTTACCCAGCTATATTATATTATCAAACATGGGGTCTGGACAGCGCTTTGAAGGTTCACGAAAGATATTCTGCTATTTATCTCAAACAAGTTTAATCCACTCTGTTTGAAATTTTGAAGCATTATAAATACGGAATAATGTAACAAATATACAGATTCAATTTATTTTTCATTGGGAAAACAATTTTGTAATCGTGAAATGTAAAATGAATGGCGGATGAATATTTACTACAATACTAAGGCCACGCCCCTAGAGAGCATTCTTATATGTAGCTCCCGCCCAATAACATCATCAAATCAAATTTCCTTTGTTTTGTAGGAGAAAATGACATCACAATCTTTTTTTGCCGGTTTTTATTACATTTGACGCTAGGTTTTCGATACATAATATTGAAACTATTTTCTTAAATAATACTGGTTGTCTGTCTATTTTACTACGTAGAGCAGATTCAAAACGGGAACCTCGCTGAAAGTAGTCCGCGCACTGTCTGATGTCACAATTCAGTATTTTCACCAGGCGGGATACGGAATTTTAATCTGTCGTGTCTGAGCTGCGCATGACAATCTGCATGTATGTGCACAGTACATTTCAGGTATATATATTAAAAAGGCATATTGACTATACATGTTTTAATTGACAACTTAATCAATAGATTGAATAATAATGTTACGAAAACAATTATTTTATAAAAAATCCATTTCTTAGTTCAGTAAATCCTTAAATGCAAAGCTGCAAAGGAACTGATAATTTATACACTTGTGACATTGCATTACGGAGTTTTATCAAGATCTCAACACATAAATGATGCTTGGACATTTCATATTATTTTGATATAGATTGGTTAATACGTTTCAACATGTTGACGTAATTTAACACATCTTTGGCAGAATGTTTTGAAAATATTGTGACAAAAAGAGGAATTATTCATAAAGAGCATTTTCTTTCGTTGCCACAATGATTCAACACTATTCAGCAATCATACTTTAATCTATAGTCATTTTCCATATTTTTCCACCACATATTTACAAATTTGTCTGCTATAGATTTGTTCTCTGTGAGAAAGAGGGATTAATAGCAAAGATATGCAAATGAACTGATAATCAATTCAATGTTATTAGTTTAAACTTATTTATTTTACATCGATTGCGAATCAAGCCTTTGGCTTAGATTAATCACTCTCGATGTCTGCTTCCTGGAGACTTAACCAGTACTCGCGCCGTTTGTGTGGAAAAATCCCAAAGTCAGGACCCGCTCATCACGGGACTCGAACCAGGGACCTTTGATACGAGAGGCCGACGCTCTACCTCTGCACCACTGTCTTCCACATGCACCACTGTCTTCCACAGTTCAATGTTATTCAGGCAAGTCGGCACATAAGTACCGTTGGCCATTTAAAAGTATATATACACGTAAAGAATATGGCTCAATGTCGTAAAATACATTACATTTACATGATATATATACACGAATACAAAAAAAGAAAAATCAATTATAATATTTCAGATAAGTACTATTATGTTTAGATAATCAAGATAATATACACAATTGTGACAGATTTGCATCAATATCTCAACGCATAAAAGATGCTTGGACAGTTCATATTATTTAAATTGTAAATTGATAATCCCCGATAAGACTGATCAGAGCCGACACATTCCGTCTCAGGGGGATAGAGACTTAGAGTAATGAAAACCCAAGGGAGGCGAAAAGTTTTTATCCGGGTAAGCCTGCGCGGCATGCTTAGGCTGATCCGTGTCGATACTTTACGCAGAGTCCACAATGTCGGTTTTCTCGCGTGACGGCTCAAATGAGTCTGCATGCGGGGAATGGTTAATTGGAAATTGTAGTTGGATACAAATTATTATCTCTATTTATATCAATTTTAGAAAACTCGTTTAATCAAATTTCGTATTGAATGACCACTCATGTAATATCCTCTATTTATTTGTTATAAATATTACAATGTTCAATATTTCTAAGGTCAATCTGAAATGTTACCATAAATTCGATTTTAATCAATGGGTTCACCGTTTGTTAACCATCTCAATGTCATCTGGCGACACGCTAACCGTTCTGCTTGTTGTTTACTGCCAATCCCCTCAGTTGACTGTGTCTTCGGATGCTGTTGTCTTTAAGTTTTCGAGTTGTTGCAAAACTACGTTCTTAAGAAAGATACTCTACCAAATAGAAAATAACACACCGTTTTTTACGGGAGAACTTAGAAAAATAGCTTGCTATTCATTGAAGCGTGACAGAAAATCTTTAAATAAAAAGAATCGCCAATCTTGATGGGTTGGCTATTTAACAACTCCCATGATTAAATCTGTTGACAGTAATGCAGTAAATCCCCAATCTGGATCATAAAAAATACTTTTAAAATGGAAGAGGAGCTTTCCCTTGTTTGTAAGATAGGACAATTTGGATTTATAAATGTCTAAGTGAAGGAATCAATTTGGTTGAAGGTCAAGTTCACAGTAACCTCAATTCAGACCACAACACAGAAGGTGTATCTTAATAATAGTTAAGCTATTTAGATGTTGTTAGAAGTGTCTAGCTAGAACGAAATGAATTGGAGATGATGTCTTTTAAGTTGTAGTCATAGATCTGTAAAGCCTGGATATTTCTAAAATCCAAATTACACCATTAAACCCGATGTTGTAGGTAATAAACCGTTTCCCATAAACAGACGCTTTCTGCTGCCTCTATATTTGAACTATTTATTAATCTAGAGGCTGATCTCTTACTGTAATATTTATTTTTCTAGAGACTGATCTCTATCTACACTATTTATTAATCTAGAGGCTGATATCTATCTACGCTATTTATTAATCTAGAGGCTGATATCTATCTGCACTATTTATTAATCTAGAGGCTGATCTCTATCTGTACTATTTATTAATCTAGAGGCTGATCTCTAACTACACTATTTATTAATCTAGAGACTGATCTTTATCTGCACTATTTATTAATCTAGAGGCTGATCTCTATCTGTAATATTTATAAATCTAGAGGCTGCTATCTATCTACACTATTTATTAATCTAGAGGCTGATATCTATCTGCACTATTTATTAATCTAGAGGCTGATCTCTATCTGCACTATTTAGTAATCTAGAGACTGATCTCTATTTGCAATATTTATCAATCTAGAGGCTGATCCCTAACTGCAATATTTATTATTCTAGAGACTGATTTCTATCTGTACTATTTATTAATCTAGAGGCTGATCTCTTACTGCAATATTTATTAATCTAAATCTCTGCAATATTTATTAATCTAGAGACTGATCTCTATATGCACTATTTATTAATCTAGATACTGATCCCTAACTGCACTATTTATAATTCTAAAGGCTGAACTCTACATGCACTTCTAAATAATCTAGAGACTGATCTATATCTGCACTATTTATTAATATAGAGACTGATCTATATCTGCACTATGTATTTATCTAGAGACTGATCTATGTCTGCATTATTTATAATTCTAGAGACTGATCTATATCTGCACTTTTCATTTATCTAGAGTCTGATCTATATCTGCACTATTTATAATTATAGAGACTGATCTATATATGCACTATTTATTTATCTAGAGACTGATCCATAAGTGCACTATCTATTATTCTAGAGACTGCTCTATATCTGTACTATTCATTAATAAAGAGGCTGATCTCTATCTGCATTATATTTGTTTAATGTGGGAAAGGGTTAATACATTGATCTCTATCTCAACTATTCATTAAACTAGAGGCTGATCTATATCTGCCCTATTTAATAATCTAGAGACTGATCTCTATCGGCACATTTGATTAATCTAGAGGCGGGTCTCTATATTTACTATTTATTAATAAAGAGGCTGATCTCTATCTGCACTATTAAATAATTTCGAACTGATCTTTTTCTGCACTATTTATTAATCTAGACGCAGATCTTTATCTGTATTATCAATCAATCAGCTGATCTCTATATGCATTATTTGTTATTCTAGAAATTTATCTCTATCTGTACTATTCCTTAATTAAGAGGCTGATCTATATCTGTATTACATTCTAGAAAGTGGGAAAGGGTTAATACACTACATCTCTTCAACACGAAGATGTATAAAGTTTTGCTATATGTTACCAGGGCAACCAGAGTTTTGTCTTTAATTAAATTTGTTGAACATTTTTGAAAGAGGACCACAAAACAATTATGTGACATTGGTCAATTAAATTAGGAGATGATGTTTGAAGGACAATGTCAATGGACAGACAGATGACTGGCAGCGAGTGATCACAATAGCTCGTCTGGTACATGGCCCCCCGTTGAGCTTAAAATGGCCAATCAAAAGATATGGAATTGGAACGTGTTGTATAAAGTATCAACGTTCTAAGTAAAACAAGAAACGCCATTATGCGAAGAAAACATGGGTTTCACTGATTGACAGAAGAATGTTGTGTGTGTGTGTAAAAGAACAAGCCAAATGTAGACAAGAGGGTCAGGATGGCTCCGCCCCCTGGTGGTCACGTTTTCAACAGATCAAATTAATTTGAACAAACCTGAAAGAGGATCACCCAAGGAACATCTGTGCCAAATTTCCAAGTCGGGCCAGTACTTTTGGACAAGATTTTTAAAGTTTTCACCATTTATATATATAGGGAAAACAAGCCCCGCACCCTGGTGGCCATGTTTTTCAACGGATAAGAATACTTTGAACCATCTTTGTAGAGGGTCATCCACAAAACATTTGTGCCAAATTATTTTCAAATCGGGCCAGTACTTTTGTACAAGAAGTTTTTTCAGTTTTCACCACAAATACATATAACGAAAACAAGCTCCGCCCCCTGGTGGCCATGTTTTTTAACCCGATCAGTAATTTGAATAATCTTGGTAGAGGGCACTCAATGAACATCTTTGCTAAATTATTTTCAAATATGTCCAGTTCTTTTAAACAAGAAGATTCTTCACTATACACATATAAGACAAACACGCTCCACCACCTGGTAGAGGGTCATCCAAAGAACAATTGTGCAAAACATTTAGAAAATCTGGCCAGTAGTTCTCGAGAAGAAGATATTTAAAGTTTTTCCTTTTCGTTTCGATGGCAACCAGAGTTCCACATAGATATCAATTATTTGAACAACGTTGAAAGGGGACCACCCAAGGAATATACCTGTAAAGTTTTATTAAAGTTGACAAATGGGTTTACGAGGAGATGTCGTTTGAAGCAAAATGTTGACGGACGACGTACGACTGACGACGGAGAAAAGACCGGTCACAATAACTCATTCTGAGGCTCTGGCTAAGGTGAGCATTTTAAGAACAATTACATACCATGTTTAGTTATAATGAATGTATACTTTTACGAAAAAATTGAGTTTCAATCGTTTTCTATTTTTATAACAGCGACCTTGACATTGACCCCAGGGGCCCCAAATACAATCCCACGAAAGGTCTCCATGATCTATAGATACATGTACCAGCTAAAGATATTCTATAACATGGGTGAGTTTTACGCCGCTCGAACAACGACTTCATCATTCTAATAACTATGTTTCATTACGTTGAAAACCAGGATATAAATGGCCATCATTTGCATTATATGCGTGGAATAGTTATATTGATTCTTATAGGAGTGATGGTTGGGAAGGGTTGTATAACGTTTCAATGCAATGCATCATGCAGTTACTGAGATATGAAATATTAATATAGTTGCACGCACAACTTTAACCAGTTGTTAGAATATTTAAGTGAAAAAGAGCAATAATTATATTAGGCACTGTAAAAGTTGAGAATCATTGTAGATAGTTTCAGTTTCAATGCATTACATCTAGTAGTAACTGAGCTTTGGTAAAATATATGTACTTGCATGCAAAACCTTAAACAAGGTGTGACGCCGATGCCGACGCCATGGTGAGTACAATGGCTCTCATATTCTCTGAATAGTAGAGCTAACAATCAAAGCCCTACGAAACATGGAAATATTTCAAATTCGGGCCTGCAGGGTAATGGCCCACAGATGCATGAATCCAGTTAGATAGAAATTACCCTTTCCAACACGCAGATGGAATATGAGGCATTTTCAGCAGATGGCTTTTGACACAAATGTTTTCAACTCTATTGAGCAGTTATTCTTTCATTTACAGAAACCTTCCCATTCTTTAAAAAGATGGTTTTTAAAGTTGTCTGCTGCATATTTGTTGTATATTAATATCTGAACGTATACTTACATCTATGTCCTACATTTGACTGCTACAACTATTACAACAACGACACACACTAAACCACCGATCGCTAAACCAACTATTAAACCTGTGTTTGCATTGTCAGCATTTGGTTCATCTTTACCTGAAGCAATGGAACAAAGGCCTTTGGTTTGAGCATCATTAATCAACTCTTTCCAGCATTTGGAAAATTGTCGCAAAAAAGAAATTGCTCATACTGAACATTGTTTTCTTTTGCAGAAATGTTTCCAACTGTTCAATTATCATACTTTTATTTACATAGAATTTTAATATTTTCGCCAACATATTTTCAAGGTTGCTGATTTGTTGTATGTTGGGAAATATGGGATAAATGAGCCTTCTCACACACAAAACAGAACCTCTGGGGTTTAAATGACCTTGTCACATGAAAGAAGACCTTCTGAGGTTTTATCACACACAAAATGAGCGTGTCACATGAAACGAACCTTCTGGGGTTTCATTTATCTTGAATTTCTCGGATTTAAACGAGCTTGTGACACGATGATACAGAATGAGCTTGTAAAAAGAAAAACAGACCTTCTGGGGTTTAAATTGATGAGTTTGTCACACAAAAACAAACCTTCTCGTATTTAAATGAGGTTGTCACATTAACAAGGCAACTTAAAAGGTTACATGAGCCTGTCACATGAAAAACAGACATTCTGAGGGTTAAATGAATTTGTCACACAAACACAATACTTCTGGGGTTTAAATGCGATTGTCACATTACAAGACTTAAAAGGGATAAAAATGAGCTTGTTACAAGAAAAACAGACTTACAAAGCTTTACGTGAGCTTGTTAAAAGAAAAAAATCTAACAAAAAATGAAGAAACTATGCTCAGTTCTAAAAATCCACAAAATCAATCAAAATGTATGGTTTTTTCCAAATGAATAATTTTGGTGATGATATTGAGAGTATGCATTCTGTGAAGTTTCGTCC
This sequence comes from Serripes groenlandicus, assembly GCA_031761405.1. Classification (NCBI taxonomy): domain Eukaryota; kingdom Metazoa; phylum Mollusca; class Bivalvia; order Cardiida; family Cardiidae; genus Serripes; species Serripes groenlandicus. The sequence goes on from JASEVX010000004.1 coordinate 117,546,814, forward strand.
CAATTGACCTGCTTGTTACAGAGGTGAAGATGTTGACGCATGAAGGATTCCGAATAAAGGGCAACAAAATAACTCACCTTGAGCAATTCGTGCTCAGGTGAGCTAAAAAGAGACTGTTCAGAGTTGCAGGATGATTAAAATCTTAGCTGTTTGGCATGTCCAATGAGTGTGTTTACATGGGACATTGCTGAAATGTATTTTTACTCTACTTAAGCCACCAATAAGGTGCCTTTGAAAACAAACTTGTAGATCCAGATGTGAATTATATACGATCTGCATGTTCACTATAATTCAAATAACTACAATAATGACCCCCTTGTTTGCAATTTTAACCCCCTCCCATACACCACAAATTTGTAGCAGAAAATATCAAGGCAAAACTTTTGAAAATTTATATAAACAAAAGTATGATTATTGAATAGTGTTCAAAACAGAGTGGTAAAAGGCTAAATTATTCAATAAAGATTTAACTAAATATGATTGTAAAACTCATATTCCTTTGTGTATTTAGTAATTATCATATACTTTTACAATATCGGTACATTTGTAATGCTTTTCATATTTACCTATCAAAATGGATTTCAAGGGAGGTAAATATTGTATAGTTGGGAGCTTAGTCTATAGTTTCCTGCTCCTAACAATAAGTTATCATGACAACTTCTTTTGTGGACCAAGCATTTACAATCCATAAGATTTTTCTTTCATTTTTTATGCTGCCAAACATCAAGTTGTATTTGTTTGCTCTCGCTAATCAATGGTACCTTCGCCATTTTATTATAGTATGCTATTGTCCAAAAATGAAAAAATGAAAAAAAAGATATATGTCCCCGCACCCAAATTAATGACTCTCATACCCATTTGATATGTTATCTATTAATTGTTTGTGAAACAATTGAAATCAATCTAACAAAAAATGAAGAAACTATGTTCAGTTCTAAAAATCCACCAAAATCAATCAAAATGTATGTTTTTACCAAAAAAACAGGTCACACTCAACATCTAAAGCATACAATGTGAAGAAGAGTATTAGATGAACAAGTTTCAAAGATGTAGCTTTAATAGTTTCCTTAAAAGTGGCACAAATGCAAAACTTAAACCACGCCAACAACGACACCGATCAAGCGACGACAATAGCTCGTATTCTTTTTCTTCAGAAAATCAAACGACCTAAAAATTGCTTGTTTTGAGCAATTTCGCATTTTCTCGCAATGTTTTCTAAACTCGTCTACAGCAGAGGTTTCAGATAGGTCTATATGTGAAAAAAGATTAAAAGACATCTGATGCAGATGCGTTAGAAAGTGCATACATGTGGGAAAGGGTTAAACTCTATGAAGTTATGTCATATATTATATCACCGCGTATGACACAATACATATCGTGTTTTCTTTTCAATCACTAGTTCTAATTAAAGAACAATCTATAAATATGTTACAACTTATCAAAACCTAGGATGATGATACAAATCGCGTGAATTCAGCAGGATCAGGGTTCCTCTGACCTACTTGAATTGTATAAATGAGTAGTGCTCGTCTAAAACCAAACTTAGCTATAAATACTACTTTGTGGTAATGCCTGTCTGTGCTTCCATGTTAAAGGATCAAAATGGTTAATGGTATACAGGAGATCTTTGAAAGCCTTCTTCGAATAATTGACAGACAATGTAAGAGGCAGATCTAACTGCACAGATGCACTGGCTGATCTTGATAAACACTGATCACAAAATGCCTTAAAGTTGTTTTTTGCAGAGATGGCTTCCTTAGGACAAGGTGGCAGGACAAATTTGCTTCTTTGTAAGTCAGAACTTCCCTGCATATGGTGTTTGCACACTTATTATCTCTCCCAATTCTGAGATGACTTTTTCACCATGACTAAAATAATCTAGTGGGAAAATACAAAAGTTCATTCACTTTCATTAAATGGTTTCAGGCAAAAGCAATTGGAACAATTTTTTGATTTGTGTCAATGACTTTTTTTCCAAATTAAGCAATTTTACAATACCAAATGTACTCTGACATATGGCTCATGGCATAACATCACCCCTGAGGAACAATGATACAATACACTTATCACGTGTGTAAAACATCTGGACGGGCCAGGTTAGGACTGTTAGGTTTTGCCCTTTGTGTTTTAGACCATTCATTTTGGTCAGTTGCTGGGCCCAGAAAACTCTGGTTACCAGTTTTGAGGAACCAGCCCAGATAGGATTATAAAATGTGCCCAGTTAGACCCAGGAGGCAAAGCAAGACAGACGTACTTTGACTGATGACTGAGACAAGACAAGACTCTTTAAGACCAAGCAAATGATAATATAATGCAGGTTATACAGATAGCTACGGGTGAGTGGACACAGAACCTGTAACCACCTGTTTTAGCCCTATCCCTCAAACAGTAGCTTTCTGACTTCTCTGCAGTAGATGTCTTTTTACAAAAGTGTGGCAAAAGGAGAATTGTCTCCTGTTGCCACATTGTTTTCGATCAACACCATAATTATATATATAACCAGACATTTCATGTTGTTTGTACACAAACTGAGAGATTACATGTAAGCCGCCCGATTAGCTCAGTCGGTAGAGTATTCGACATGAAAGCGAAAGGTCCAAACTTCAGTAATGTTTAGTTTTTAAAGACGATAAAGAGAACGCACATTTAGGTTTCGAGGGCACAGCCAATTTGCTGCGTGTCTCCACGTAGGAGAGTATCGGAAATCATTTCGATTGGTGTATGTGTATTATATTTCTGTTCTATTAAGACAACGAAACGATAGTGAAAGATCCCACGGGTGATGATGGAGCTACGATCAACACGATTAATCGTCAATTGATAGACCTATATTCAACTCCAATAACAATGAAAGAGGATAAGTGAAATAGAACATGTGTGCAGTTTATATACAAAGGAGTGAATAAGAAATCCAAGAAAAGTGTTTTGTGTAACTGTAAGTCGCCAGCTGCATATTTGGTGTATATAGGAAAGGGTCAATCACACTAATTCGTGTTGTGGTCAAGTAAGTTAATGGAAGAGGCCCAAGAGGACCAGTATAGTTCCACTGCTTGAAGGTCGAATAACCCTAGGTTGTTTGTATTTTGTCAAATCAATATGGCTTGAGGAAACCAATATAAGCTCACCAACGATTGTGTATGAACCAATTAGTATTTCTAAATCATAATTGACATGTCTTTTGCAACCTCAACATGGCTTGAAGGAATCAGGTATAATATGTCTACACAATTATTTGAAAATCAGTCTTATTATTTTAGAAGTGGAGGTTAATAAAGTAATCACTATACTTGTATAAGGCAAAACAGCCTCAGGTACAAAGGATTGCAAAACATGAGTGTTCACTATGAGGGTTTATTCTTTTTCTCTCACTATTTTTATTATCAAATTCAGACATAAAATGTTGACTTCCAATAGTTTTGACTTTTCAGTTTAGCTAAAGTAATATTTGTATCAATTATCTATGTATTCATCAGATGTCTCTAATTTACACTTTCCCATTTCCTCATGCATTTTGATGCATCTGCAGCAGACGTTATTAGAAAACATATACTAAAGGTAATCCCTTCATATATAGAGATTTTCTACATGTTTGCATAGTTTTTTCATAATTCATCCGCTGCACATTTTTTTGTTTGTGAGAAAGGATTTAAAAGTTGAGAGAAATGGCTTATGACGGAAGGATTGATCTGTTATGACACCATGTAAAACATATGAAAAAGCAACTGGTATGACATTGTGAATATGCATGTATGCATAAATATACCAATAACATGTGTAAAAACAACACTCACCATGACTGGTGTGTGACTAAGCATACATGATAATACACAAACCATTTGTTATATCAAAACCTACCATGACAGATGAGTGAATATGCATGCTTAACTATACCTATAAAATGTGTAATAACAACACTCACCATGACTGGTATGTGAATATTCATACATAATATAAATATACAATATGTAATAACAACACTCGCCAAGGTGTATGTGAATATGCATACATAATAAACGAAAAAAATGTGTAATAAATATATGCATACATAAATATACCTATAACATGTGTAATAACAACACTCACCATGACTTGTTTGTGAATATGCATACATAACTATACATATAACATGTGTAATAACAACACTCACCATGACTGGTATGTGAATAAGAATACATGATACTATCCATAACATGTGTTATAGCATTACTCACTATGACTGGTATGTGAATAAGCATACATGATACTATCCATAACATGTGTTATAGCATTACTCACTATGACTGGTATGTGACTAAGCATACATGATAATACCTATAACATGTGTAATAACCACACTCACCATGACTGGTGTGTGACTAAGCATACATGATCATACCTATAACATGTGTAATAACCACACTCACCATGACTGGTGTGTGACTAAGCATACATGATCATACCAATAACATGTTTTATAACAACCCTCACCATGACTGGTGTGTGACTATGCATACATGATAATACCTATAACATGTTTTATAACAACCCTCACCATGACTGGTATGTGACTAAGCATTCATAATGATACCTATAACATGTGTAATAACCACACTCACCATGACTGGTGTGTGACTAAGCATTCATGATAATACCTATAAAATGTTTTATAACAACCCTCACCATGACTGGTGTGTGACTAAGCATTCATGATAATACCTATAACATGATTTATAACAACCCTCACCATGACTGGTATGTGACTAAGCATTCATAATGATACCTATAACATGTTTTATAACAACCCTCACAATGACTGGTGTGTGACTAAGCATTCATGATGATACCTATAACATGTTTTATAACAACCCTCACCATGACTGGTGTGTGACTAAGCATTCATGATGATACCTATAACATGTTTTATAACAACCCTCACAATGACTGGTGTGTGACTAAGCATTCATGATAATACCTATAACATGTTTTATAACAACCCTCACCATGACTGGTGTGTGACTAAGCATTCATGATGATACCTATAACATGTTTTATAACAACCCTCACAATGACTGGTGTGTGACTAAGCATTCATGATGATACCTATAACATGTTTTATAACAACCCTCACAATGACTGGTGTGTGACTAAGCATTCATGATGATACCTATAACATGTGTAATAATAACACTCACCATGAATAGTGTGTGATTAAGCATACTAGATAATACCTATAACATGTGTAATAATAACACATACCATGACTAGTGTGTGACTAAGCATACATGATAATACATATAACATATGCTATAACAACACTCACCATGACTGGTAGGTGACTAAACATACATGATAGTACCTATACAATGTGTAATAATAACACTTATCATGACTGGTGTGTGACTAAGCATACATGATAATACCCACCTTTGACGGTTATCGAAACTGTCTTTGACGTTGTATTTCTTCCATCTGACGCCTACATAACACATACCATTACTAGTGTGTGACTAAGCATACATGTTAATACCTATAACATATGCTATAACAACACTCACCATGACTGGTAGGTGACTAAACATACATGATAGTACCTATACAATGTGTAATAATAACACTTATCATGACTGGTGTGTGACTAAGCATACATGATAATACCCACCTTTGACGGTTATCGAAACTGTCTGTGACGTTGTATTTCTTCCATCTGACGCCTGAAATGAACAATATTAGTCAAGTAAATTTCTTCTCGAATGTGTTCATGTTAATAAGGAAACATGTGTCGCCTTCCAATATGTCACTTAGTGAAAGTGACTGTGTGACACACACGCAGAACAAAGGATATACCAAATGGAAGTGATCTCAATATGCCATCCTGCAAAAGCAGGCATCTCAAAAACAGTTTATTTAATATTGATTTTGATACAGGAATTCTGTGCCTGAATGATTTATTTTGATACAGGAATTCTGTCCCGGAATGATTGATTTTGATACATGAACTCTTTCCCCGAATGATTGATTTTGATGAAGGGATTCTGTCCCCGAGTGATTTATTTGGATACAGGACTTCTGTCCCAGAATGATTTATTGTGATACAGGAATTCTGCCTAGAATTATTTATTTTGTCACAGGAATTCTGTCCCTGAATGATTCTTATTGAATACAGGAATTCTGTCCCCGAATGATTTATGTTGAATCAGGAATTCTGTCCCAGAATGATTTATTTTGATACAGGAATTCTGCTCAAGAATGATTGATTTTGTTACAGGAATTCTGTCACGAATGATTCTTATTTTTACAGGAATTCTGTCCAAAAATGATTCATTTTTAATACAGGAATTCTGTCCCACAATGATTAATTTCGATACAGGAATTCTGTCCCTGAATGATATATTTTTATACAGGAATTCTGTCCCTGAATCATTCATTTTAAATACAGGGAATATGTCCCTGAATTATTTATTTTGATACAGAAATTTCTCTCGTAGCTGACATTATTTTGTTTAAATTAGCTGTGTTAACCCTTTACCACATACAACAAATATGCAGCAGACGACTTTGAAAACAAATTGTATCATAGGTAGTGGTGGCGTTAGTCATTTCAGATAATCAAGGCAACTTTTATCATTCCCTAGGAATTATTTATCATTATGAATTTATAGTTTTGCTCCTACCCAGATATTTCCATAATTCTTTATTTTTTGTAAACTTATGTAATAAGTGTTTACCTGTATAATCAAGGTATAAGATGGTGTTGATGTTGAGTTTAACTGAGTGCTATTAAATACAGTGATCTTTCCGTTGCTCGAATCCAGTGAAAATGTAAAAGCGGAGTTTCCATCTAGAAACAAATGATAATAAATATCTATATTGTTAAAACAAATGTTTTTGATATATTGGGATTAATTTACCTTTCTTCTGAAATAAAAATTATTGATTTACCCCTTCCCACATGTAGACACACGCTGACTCCTCTGCAGCAGACTACTTTCAAAAGATTGAAGCAAAAGGGGAAATTAATCATAATGAGCATTTTCTCCTTTTGTCACAATGTTTCCAACTCCATGTACTGATCATACGTTTGATTTATAGAGTTTTCCATGTTTTTGCCTAGATGTCTTTAATGTTGTCTGCAGCAAATGTGTTGTATGTGGAAAAGTGTTAAATGATACTTGATTGTTTAACCTGTATCAAAACAATTTGTTTAATTCTTTCAATGTTTTCATCTTGTACAGTATTTGGACATTAGCCCTTTTCCCACATACAAAAAATCTGCATCATACAAATTTAAAAATATATTGGCAAACATATGGTAGATATTTGGCAAATAAATGAAAGTATAATTATTGAAATAATTGTTATCAGCAATTTTTTCTTTTAGTTTTAATGTTTTCTAATGTATATGCAAGTAGGAAAGGGTTAACACATGTTTCATCAGACATTTTTCAAAGCCGATGTCAATCCAAATATCACATTGATCAGGTACTAAGTTAACTCTTTCCAACTTGCAAATGTATGCATTCTGATTATTTTCAAATCGGGCCAGAACTTTGGACACAAGTATTTTGCATTATTACCCGTTTCTGATACCATATTAACCAAAGTTCCTCATATTATAAAATATACGGTTTCAGTACTCACCTATTAAACTGTAGGTAACAGTCGATTGGTTGAATGTGGGGTTGAATAGTGTAAAATATACGGATTCAGTACTCACATGTTAAACTGTAGGTAACAGCTGATTTGTTGTATGTGAGAAGGGGTTGAATAGTGTAAAATATACGGATTCAGTACTCACATATTAAACTGTAGGTATCAGCTGATTTGTTGTATGTGGGAAGGGGTTGAATAGTGTAAAATATACGGATTCAGTACTCACATATTAAACTGTAGGTATCAGCTGAGTTGTTGTATGAGGGAAGGGCTTGAATAGTTTAAAATATACGGATTCAGTACTCACATATTAAACTGTAGGTATCAGCTGATTTGTTGTATGTGGGAAGGGGTTGAATAGTGTAAAATATACGGATTCAGTACTCACATATTAAACTGTAGGTATCAGCTGAGTTGTTGTATGAGGGAAGGGCTTGAATAGTTTAAAATATACGGATTCAGTACTCACATATTAAACTGTAGGTAACAGTTGATTTGTTGTATGTGGGAAGGGGTTGAATAGTGTAAAATATACGGATTCAATACTCACATGTTAAATTGTAGGTTACAGTTGCTGTTGCATCTTTGTCAGTTGCATTTGCATCGTAAACTAGGTATCCTGTAAAAAACAATTTATGAACACGTTGACCCAATTCTGATCATCAAACTTCTGATGTATTTGCAGCAGATCATTTTTATTTTTTAAATTCCCACATGAAGGCCTTTTGTGAGGTATCGGCAGGCAACCTTTAAAAAGATTGTAGTAAAAAAAGAAATTACCAATTATCAATTCTGTTCAATAATTGTATTTTTTATCATTTATATAAGAGTTTCTATATGTCTTCCTTATTGTTTTCATGGTTATCTGCTTCATATTGTTGGTAAAGGATAAAGAACATTTTAGGAAAAATAGAAATAACGGTCAATCTTGTGGTCAGCAGCCACCCAACAAAACTGGCTGCTTAAGATAGGTGGTGGCTGATCACAATCCTGTTTTTGAGCACTTTCCTTTTGTTTCCTATAAATAAACCCTACCAACACACAGAAAGTCAACAGCAGGTGACGTTGAAAACAAACAGCCAAACATATTTAAAATCTCAACACATGAAAGTATACATATTACACTAAATTAAATTAATAGCAAACGGAGAACATGGTCATTATATGTAATTTCACCTTTTGTCAAAATGTTTTCAACAGTGGTCTGCTGCAGATGTGTCGACATGCGTCTGCAGGTGGGAAAATATGTAAAGATTTGATTGTCGATCACTCGAACATGTTGCTAACTCAAGGTATTGACTGTGTCCCTTTCGATGTTTGAGGTATCATCAGATGGCAGTAGTTCATATAAAAGTATTGAGGTGATACCATGTATAACATACATGTATCTCTAACTCTATTCAGAGGCAACACCGTGTATTACATAACTGCAGTTCTATTCAGAGATGACACTGTGCATAACTTAACTATAATTCTATTCATGTTATTCTATTCAGAGGTGATACTGTGTATTACATAACTGTAACTCTATTCAGAGGTGACACTGTGTATTACATAACTGTAATTATATTAAGATGTGACACTGTGCATTATATAACTGTAATTATATTCAGAGGTGACACCGTGTATAATATAACTATGACTCTATCAGAGGTGAAACAGTGTATTACATAACTGTAACTATATGCAGAGGTGACTCCGTGCATTACATAAATGTAACTCTAGTCAGAGGCGATGTGTATTACATAACTGTAACTATATTCAGAAATGACACTGTGTATTACATAACTGTAACTCTATTCAGAGTTGACACCGTGTATTACATAACTGTAGCTCTATTCAGAGGTGACACTGTGAATTAAAATAATGTAATTATATTCAGAGGTGACAATGTGTATTACATCACTATAACTCTATTCAGAGGCGATACCGTGTATTACATAAATGTAACTCTATTCCGATTTGAAACCGTGTATTAATATACATAACTGTAACTTTATACAATGGTGACGGCGTGTATTACATAACTGTAACTCTATTCAGAAGCGACACCGTGTTTTGAATAATTGTAACGTTATACACAGATGACACTGTGTATTACATAACTTTAAATATATTCAGAAGCGACACCGTGTTTTACATAACTGTGACTCTATACAAACGTGACAACGTGTATTACATAACTGTAAATATATTCAGAAGCTACGCCGTGTTTTACATAACTGTGACTCTATACAAAGTTGAAACCGTGTATTACATAACTGTGAATATATTCAGAGGTGACACCGTGTATAACATTCGTCCAATTACAGGTTTTCCATATTTTTGTCTAGATATTTCTGCTACAGATTTGTTGCAACTGAGAAAGAGTTGGTTGACATATAGATCATCTTTGTATTTTTTATTGAGTTGCGTTGAAAACAGTTTGGCAAAAGGGGAAATTTCTCCTTTTGCCACAATGTATAAAAAGACCCATCTGCATTCGATGCGTCAACCTTAATACATATATGTATGTGGTAAACGGTTTAAGTCAATGGAAAATGCGTGTTGTGAACTATGGCCACTAAGTGTTTATCTTACCATTACTAACAGAGTCCAATAAGGATGCACTGCTTGTTGTTCTTTGAAACGAAGGCGTAAACTCATTGATGTCATTGATGTGCACGGTAAATGTAACACTGTTCACTATTGTCGAACCATCCGATACTCTACAATAAAGGAACAGAAACTACACTCTATTGTAATCCCCAAGAAAATGTTGTTGAAAAGGATAAACCGACGGAGAGCGAGGTTGGGGAGAGCAAGGACGAGCTATTGTAATTTGATGGTCGAGTCACCCGACGGAGAGGGGTCCCGGGTTAGGGAGAGGAAGGAAAAACTTTTATTATTTGATGGGCGGCATACCCGAGGGAAAGGGGGCCCGGGTTGCGGAAAGAAAGGCGTCTATTGGTATTTGATGGGCGACTTACCCGACGGAGATGGGGCCGGGGTTGAGGAGTGGAAGGACAAGCAATTGTTATTTGCGTATTATGAGCTACTTCTCTTATTGCCAATATGTTTCAAAAGCTGTCTGCTGCAGAGGTGTCAGAAAATGGTTGTATGTGGAAAAAGTTAAGAAACAATCTCTTTGATCCATGAAAGGCATGGAAAAACAACTCCAATATTCATTTCCATTGTTGAATATGGGAAAGGGTTAATTGCTACCTATAACACTTTAACTGTCAGATATTAATACTTTCCAGCTGTGAGAACTATTAAAATATAGTTTGGGAAGCAAAACATCTTCAAAATAAGCTCTTTCTATTTTTGTTTGATGGCCATACAAATCAATTACATTTAACTCTTTCTCACATGTACACACATTCCAAGCATTAGCAGAAGACGACATTTGAAAACATTATGGCAAAAGGAGTAATTGCTCATAGTTTCTTCTTTGGATACTTACATGTACTTTCTGAGATATTCTACATCATTGCCTAGTTGATTTCAAAGCTGTTCGCATCAAAAATTGTGTTTATGTGAAAGAGTTTACCTCGACCTTTTCTTCAGTAGATATTTGCATGTTGCAAGAGTCATCTTGATTCCAATCATTGGTTCAAACCTTGTGAGGTAGGGATTTTGTTTTTAAAAGTTACTTTTTAGTAGAAACTTTTACTTGTATATATACCCGAATGTAAAGTTGTATGTAAGACTGTATTCCGCATCCAATCCCGTTGGTGTTTTTAACAGTCCTGACGAAGGGTCCAATAAAAACGCAGGTGACGTAGGAGTCTGGCTAACTATTGAAAAACGCAGTCCGTCACTATCTGTGTCTTTACCCTCTACTGTCAGTATGGAGACATTTTTCAACTTTTCATCAACTGACCCAGGCGGAGTTGTAGACAAGGGTACTGTAAATGAAGGTGCTGCACATTCAACTGTAAAACAGATAATAAATGCATGTGATAATCCTTTCTAACATAATAACACATCTGGAGCAGATGGCTTTGAAAACATTCCGTCAACAAGAAGACCACGAGAGTCCTATATAAACTTCTATGGTGAAATATTGTGTACTTGGCAGGCAAGTCTGCATTTACGTTAGATGCAGTAAAGTTAAGCAGTTATGGTGTGACCAAAGTTAATACTGATCACCTCTTACTACATTTAACTATACATTTCTTATGTTTAACATGTTTCCCTGGGATTGGGCCATTTCGCCTCAGGGACATAATGTCTACAGAGGGATAGAGTACAGCTTTGTGATGATAACTAAGCTCTAATACTTACATTATTTGACAAATAGATATTTAAACTTTTACTGTCTACATATGGGGAACACACCCCTATTGCAACTATGTTTATATGTCAATATATCTTTTTTATTACAAAATATTATTAAATCAGGTCAGTACTTTTGGACAAGAATATTTTTAAAGGTTTAACTTTATATATAATTATAAGGGAAAGCCCCACGCCTTGGTGGCCATGTTTTTAAACAAACCGTAATGATTTGAACAATCTTGGTAGGGTTTCACCCGATTCTTTTCAAATAGGGACAGTACTTTTGAACGAGAAGATTTTTAAAAAGTTTTTCATTGAATCAGAATAACTTGAACAATTGTAGTCAAGAGTCTCCCAAGGAGCATTTGTGACAAATTGTATTCAAATGATTTGACAAGAATATTTTTAAAGTTTGTTGATGTAAAGATTCATGCCGAACCCCAGACTGCCATGTTTTTAAATGATTCGGAATAATTTAGCAAGAAGATTTTTGCTTTTTCACAATGTCTACAATGGATCAGATGATAGAATCATTTGATCAATCTTTGAAGAGGGTCACTCAAGTACGTTTGGACAAGAAGATTTTCCCCATTGTTTCTTTCTGTTTCAAGGCAACCAGAGTTTTCCGTGGAATTAAATCCTTTGAACAATTTTGAAAGAGGACTACCTAAGAAACATTTCTGTGAAATTATTTTGATATATGTTCAAGGGTTAAGGGGTGAAGTTGTTGGTAGGAACATGTGAACAGATGAATCACTAACAGCAAGTGATCACACTAGCTCATTCAGCTGAGCTAAACAGAAGTGGGTATTTAACCCTTTACCACATACAACAACTCTGTCCCAGATGCAAATGCAATCCTCTGCTGCCGATTTGTACAAAGGGCCTACAGTTTGGTAAGGACTTATGACTGTTCACTAAATATATTTGATTAATGTATTTAAGAATCGTCTGATCGGAAAAACGTCCAGAAGAAAGTCTTAACATTTTCTTTCTCACGGACAAAAAAACATCCTCTAAACATGTAGGTCCAACATCAAACACTCTACCATATAGCCACAACGTTTACAGTGTTGCAGTGTAAACTTGTGTCCCCTAAATATAAATTTCTACAATTTGAAGCATGACTTCGATATGGGTTGTTACCGGGTTCCTCACAGAGTTTAGCCATCGTGGGTCACGCATCTATGCACTAACCGCGATGTACGTTGCTTAACGTCGTGAAAAAGCCAAACGCTCTATCAACGTCGTTATAAAAGCCGGCTTCATTGTGAATATGCCCGTATGCATAAATATACCTATAACATGTGTGATAACATATGACTAGTATGTGAATATGCATACATAAATATACCTATAAAATATATAATAACAACACTCACCATGACTGGTATGTGAATATGCATACATAAATATACCTATAAAATGTGTAATATCAACACTCATCACGACTGATGTGTAAATATGCATACTTAACTATACCTATAATATATGTAATAACAACACTAACCATGACTGGTATGTGAATATGCATACATAAATATACATATAAAATGTGTAATAACAACACTCACCATGTCTGATATGTGAATATGCATATATAAAAATACCTATACAATGTGTAATAGCAACCCACCATGACTGGTATGTGAATATGTATACATGTACTTAATATAACTATACAACGTGTAATAACAACACTCATCATGATTGATGTTGTGAATATGCTATATACATATACCTATAACATGTGTAATAACAACCCACCTTTGACGGTTATCGAAACTGTAAGGTTTACTGTATTTGTTCCATCTGACGCCTGAAATTACATTAGAACAATATTAGTCAAGTAAACTTCTTCTCGAACGTGTTCATGTTACCAAGAACCATGTGTCGCCTTACAAAATTCCACTTAGTGAAAGTGACTGTTTGACAGACATGCAGAAAAAAGGAAGTGAACTCAATATGTCATCCTGCAAAAGCAGGCATCTCAAAAATATTTTATTTAATATTGATTTTGGTACAGGCATTCTGTGCCTGAATGAATCATTTTGATAAAGGAAACTGTCCCAGAATGATTTATTTTGTTACAGGCATTCTGGCCCTGAATGATTGATCTTGATGCCCAAATGATTTATTGATTTTGATACAGGAATTCTGTCCCAAAAAAGGGTCATTTTGATACAGGAATTCTGTCCCTGACCGATTAATCTTGATACAGAATGATTTTGATACTGGAAATCTGTCATGGAATTATTTATTTTGATAGAAGAATTCTGTCCAAGAATGATTTATTTTAGTACGGGAATTCTGTACCAAATTGATTAATTTTCATACAGGAATTCTGTTCCCAATTAAGTACTTTTGATACAGGAATTTCTGTCCCAGAATGATTCAATTTAATAAAGGAAATATGTCCCTGAATTATTAATTTTGATACAGGAATTCCGTCCCAGAGTGATTCATTATGATACATAATTGCTGTCCCAGAATGACCAGAATGATTTTATTTTCATACAGGAATTCTGTACCGAATGATTATTATTGATTCGTTTTTAAGACAGGAATTCTGTACCTGAATGATTCAATGTTTGATACAGGAATTCTGTCCCAGCATGATTAATTTTAAAACAGGAATTCAGGGGGGGAAATCATGGGAAATCAGAATTCTCGTATTAAACATATAATTTATATGTAACAAAATATGATGGATGACAATTTATGTTTTCTCTCGTAGCTGACCTTATTTTGTTTCAATTAGCTGTGTTAACCCTTACCCGCATACAGCAAATATGCAACAGACGACTTTGAAAATAAATTGTATCATAGATAGGTGGTGGCGTTAATGATTTCACATTATCCAGGCAACTTTTATCATTCCCTGGGAATTATTTGTCAGTATGAAATTATGGTTTTGCTCCTACACAGATCTTTCCATAATTCTTCAGTTTTTGTAAAATGATGTAATAAGTGTTTACCTGTATAATCAAGATATAAGATGGTGTTGATGTTAAGTTTAACTGAGTGCTATCAAATACAGTGATCTTTCCGTTGCTCGAATCCAGTGAAAATGTAACAGGGGAGTTTCCAGCTAGAAACAAATGATAATAAATCCATTTCTTGTTTTGTTTCAATGTTTTCTAAGGTTGTCTGCCTCATGCATCTGCAAGTGGGAAATGGTTCATCAGACATCTTTAAAGCAGAAGTCACACATAATATCACATAAGGTAAAAGTTAACCCTTTCCCAATTGCAAACGCATTCTGATTATTTTCAAATCGGGGCCAGTACTTTTGGACACCAAGATGTTTTAAAGTTTTGGCATTTTTATCCTTTTCTGATGCCATACCAATCAATGTTCTACATGTTATTAATTTCGTTTAACAACATTGAAAGAGAACTAAAATTCAAACAGCCGTTTAGATGTCATGAAGATGTCATGAAAAGAAAAAAAATTACGACGGACATCCGAACGGCCTGGCAGACGGAAATCAGTACATCACAAAAGGTCACCATGAGCATTTCGCGCTCAAGCGAACTACAAAATCTCCGAAAGATAAAGTAAAATTAGTGAATAAAGGTGAAAAGATTCTGGCAAAAGGAGAAATTACTATTGATGAGCAATTTCACTTATTGTCACAATGTTTTCAAATATTGCCTGCTACAGATGCATCAAAATGTGTCTGCAAACGCGAAAACCCAATATAGGTTTGGGAGAAAAATAAAGAGTTAGGAACAGGGAATAGTTTCCAATTCTAGAGTTCTGCTAATCTTTTAACCCTTTCAAAATACAGGATACACATTTTATAAACATCGTGGCAAAAAGCACAATTTGCTCATAATAAGCAATTGATCCTTTTGCCACAATATTTTAAACTTTTTTTCAATGATTGCTCTTTCATTTAAAGTTAGTCTAAATATGTTTGACTTAATGTTTCAGTCATCGGTAGCTGATTTGTTGTATGTGGGAAAGGGTTGAAGAAGGTAAATAAACGGATTCAGTACTCACATATTAAACTGTAGGTAACAGTTGCTGTTGCATCTTCGTCAATTGCATTTGCATCGAAAACTTGGTATCCTGTAAAAATCAATTTATCAACATGTTAACTCATTGCCGATAATCAATCTTCTGATGTATTTGCAGCAGATAATTGTTTAACAAATACCCACATGAAGACCTTTTTTGACGCATCTGAAGCAGGCGACCTTTAAAAAGATTGTAGAAAAAAGAGAAACAAGAGAAAGTTGATGCAACGCTTCAATGTCGCCGGAAATCCATACTGCAGTTATGCATAATACTTACTTTATAGTAGTTGAAATAAAAACCAGTTATCAACTACAGGGCATATTGGAACATCAGGGGTGGGGTCAAGTGAAAATGTATCATAACTTGCATTTTATTTTGTCAACGAAGTGAATGTCCTTCATTGAAATATAATTAAAGCCTTTCATTGTTCATGATCAATCTCCATTCTAAGGTAGGTACACAGCCAACTAATTATTGATCATAAACAGGAAATGAGTAATCTTACCAATCATTAGTCTACTCATGTTTTAAAATTAATAATGATGAGCGCCCTTGTGTCAATGATGCATAACAATATTCAGATCGCAAGCAAAACGCGTGTAGGGAATCTAATAACACATTTAAAATTGTCAAGGACGAAATAATTTTGTACGAAAGACCCGATTCATTTATTCTTCGCATAGTTGTCGTTCTTTACATTCTCTCTATAGGCAGAGAGGGTGTTTTAAAATGATAAAATGATAAGCGCCCTTGTGTAAATGATGCATAACAATATGCAGATCGCAAGCAAAATGGCTGTAGGGAATCTAATGACAAATTTAAAATTGTCAAGGACGAAATAATTTGTACGAAAGACCCAATTCGTTTCTTCTTCGCATAATTGTCGTTTTTTACACTCTCTTTATAGGCAGAGAGTGTTCATTCAAAGTATTTTTTATATTAAAACCAGTTTTATCTCAGTTTGTTCTTTTCGTCATTTGTTTCGAAATAAACATTTTAAATCACCTATAATTAACTATTTGTAAGTGATTGTAAAGAACGCCTCTCTGCAAAGGAGATTTATCTACGCAGTCGGTATTCGGTAGTCACTTGATCAACATATTTAGCTTAGAAACAGTTCCTATTTTAGATATTCATGGATTAACATTATTAAATGAATTCTACAAAAATCAAGACATCTCTTTGAACATGAACATAACATTCAGTTAGTTAAAATTGCTACTAAAAGGAGAATTCGACGTGTTTTTATCTCGATATTGACACATAACAGTCTGCATCAAGTCTAGCAGGGACTCTTTTGTCTTTGTAAATAAGACAAAAAAACATAAAGGCGAGTCAAAATAAAGAAACTGCAAATACTTAAAACATCGGATTATTTATATATTTTAGATGTGTCATAACTTAGTGTTTTTAAACAATCACAATTGTAATATATTCAAGACATTTAATTTTTTTTTCTAATAATAACTCTCCTCCCATGTCATTTCCGAAAAGCTATTAAAAATAGAAGTCGCGGGCTTGTGCCCGGCGACTAATTACTTATTATCAATTTTGTTCAATAATTGTGCTTTATATTATTTATACACACGTTTCTAGATTTCTTCCTTATTGTTTATAAGGTTATCTGCTTCATATTTGTTTGTGGGAAAGGAGTAAGAACATTATAGGAAAAGAGAAATTACAGTCAATCTTGTGGTCAGCAGCCACCCAACACAACTGGCCACTTAAGGTAGGTGATGGCAGATCACAAACCTGTTTTTGAGCACTTTCCTTTTATTTCATATAATTAAACCTTTCCATCACACATACAATCAACAGCAGGTGTCTTTGAAAACAAATAGCCAAACATATTAAAAATCTCCACAAATGAAAGAATACATATTACATTGAATTAAAAGCAAAGAGAAAAAAAAATGCTCATTATGTATAACAGTTGTCTGCTGCAGATGTGTCAAAATGCGTCTGCAGGTGGAAAAATATGTAAAAATATGATTGTTGATCACTCAATGTATTGACTGTGTCCATTTCGATGTTTGACTTATCATCAGTTGACCGTAGTATGTTCACGAAAAGGTATTGAGGTGACACCGTGTATAACATAACTGTAACTCTATTCAGAGGTGACACGGTGTATTACATAACTGTAACTCTATTCAGAGGTGACACTCTGTTTTACACAACGGTAAGTCTTTTCAGAGGAGGCACAGTGTATACCATACAATGTAACTGTAACTATATTTAGAAGTGACACTGCGTATTACATTAGTGTACGTCTATTCAGAGTGACACAGTGTATTACATAACTGTTACTCTTTTCAGAGGTCAAACCGTGTATTACAAAAGTGTAACTTTATTCAGATGTGACACTGTGTATTACATAACTGTAACCCTATTCAGAGGCGACACTGTGTATGTCAGTACTGTTATTCTATTCAGAGGTGACACAATGTATTACATAACTGTAACTCTATTCATTGGTCAAACCGTGTATTACATATGAGTAACTTTATGCAGAGCTGGCACTGAGTATTACATAACTGTAACTCCATTCAGAGGCAACACTGTGTATTACATAACTGTAACTCTAATCATAGGCGACACTGTGTATGATATGAAAGTAACTCTATTCAGAGTTGACACTGTGTATAACAAAACTGTAATTCTGTTCAGAGGTGACAACGTGTATGACATAACTGTAACTTTATTCAGAGGTGACATTTGTGTATTACATAACTCTTACTTTATGCAGAGGTGACACCGTGTATAACATAACTGTAACTCTATTCCGAGACGATGCCTTGTATTACATAACTGTAACTCTATACAAAGGTGACACCGTGTATTACATAACTGTAACTCTATTCAGAGGGACACCTTGCATTACATAACTGTAATTAGATTCGGAGGAGACAAAGTGTATTACATAACCAACTTTATTCCGAGTTGACACCTTGTATTACATAACTGTAACTGTATACAGAGGTGACACTGTGTATTACATAACTGTTACTCTATCCATAGGTGACACCGTGTACTACATAACTGTTACTATATACAGAGATGACACAGTGTATTACATAACTGTAACTCTATTCAGATGCAATAACGTGCATACTTTAACTGTAATTCTATTCAGAGGTGACACTGTTTATTACATAACTGTAACTCTATTCAGAGGCGACACTGTGTATTACATAACTGTTAGTATATACAGAGGTGACTCTGTGTATTACATAAAAGTAACTCGATTCAGAGGCAACACTGTGTATTACATGAATGTTACTATATACAGAGGTGAAACCGTGCATTACATAACTGTAACTCTATTCAGAGGTGACACAGTGTATTACATAACTGTAACTCTATACAAAGGTGACACTGTGTATTACATAACTGTAATTATATTCAGAGACGACACTGTTTATTACATAACTGTTACTATATACAGAGGCGACACTGTGTACTACATAATTGTAAATCTATTCAGGGGTGAAACCGTGTATTACATAACTTTAACTCTATACAAAGGTGGAACTGTGTACATGTATTTCATATCTGTAATTCTATTCAGAGACGACACTGTTTATTACATAACTGTTACTATATACAGAGGCGACACTGTGTACTACATAACTGTAATTATATTCAGGGGTGAAACCGTGTAGTATATAACTGTAACTCAATTCATTATACGTCCTACGTCCATTTACAGATTTCCCATATTTTTGTCTACATTTTTCTGCTGCAGATTTGTTGCAACTGGGAAAGAGTTGGTTGATATATTGAAAATCTTTGTAAATGAAAGTATTTTTTATTGAGTTGAGTTGAAAACATTATGGCAAAAGATGGAATTTCTCATCATTAACAATTTCTCCTTTTGTCACAATGTATCAAAAAACCATCCGCATTAGATGCGTCAACCAAAACGCATATGTATGTGGTACACGATTTAAGTCAATTGGAAAATGCATGTTGTAAACTATGACCACTAAGTGTATATCTTACCATTACTAACAGAGCCCAATAAGCATGTATGGTTTCTTGTTCCTTGAAACGCAGGCGTAAACTCATTGATGTCATTGATGTTCAGGGTATATGCAACACTGTTCACTGTTGTCGAACCATCGGATACTCTACAATAAAGGAAGAGAAACTACAGAGAGAGAAAGGACGGGCTATTGTAACTTGATGGGCGAGTTACCCGACGGATAGGGGGTCCGGGTTAGAGAGAGGAAAGACAAGCTTTTGTTATTTGATGGGCGGCGTATCCAATGTATAGGGGGCCCGGGTGGGGGAAAGAAAGGCATCTATTGTTATTTGATTGGCGAGTTACCCGACGGAGAGGGGGCCGGGGAGGGGAGGTGTAGGAGGGGGGTGGGGGGGGGGCGGGAAATGACACTCTATTGTTATTTGCTTATTATGAGCAACTTCTCGTTTTGCAAAAATGTTTTCAAAAGCTGTCTGCTGCAGAGGTGTCAGAAAATGTATGTATGTGGTAAAAAGTTAATAAACAATCTCTTTGATCCATGAAAGGCCTCAAAAAAGAACATTAATCTTCAGTTACATTGTTGAATATGGGAAAGAGTTAATTTCTACCTGTAAGACTCTTACTGTCAGAAATTAATACAGTTGATAACTTTTGAAATGTAGTTTGGAAAGCAAATGATCTTTAAAAATAAGCTCTTTCTATTTTTTTTTGATGTCCATAGAATTAATTACATTTAACTCTTTCCCACATGTACACACATTCCAAGCATTAGCAGAAGACGACATTTGAAAACATTATAGCAAAAGGAGTAATAGCTCATAGTTTTTTCTTTGGACACAATGTGTTAACTCTTTTCAATGGTTATACATACATGTACTTTCAGAGATATTCTACATTCTTGCCTAGTTGTTTTTAAAGCTGTTCGCATAAAAGATTGTGTTTATGTTTAAGAGTTTACCTCACCTTTCTCTTCAGTAGATATTTGCATGTTGCAAGAGTCATATTGATTCCAATCATTGGTTCAAACCTTGTGAAGTAGGGATTTTTTGTTAAAAGTTACTTTTTATTAGAAACTTGTACTTGTATATCTACCCGAATGTAAAGTTGTATGTAAGACTGTATTCCGCATCCAATCCTGTTGGTGTTTTTAACAGTCCTGAAGAAGCGTCCAATAAAAACGGAGGTGACGTAGGAGTCTGGCTAACGATTGAAAAATTCAGTACGTCACAAACTGTGTTTTCACCGTCTACTGTCAGAATGGAGATATCTTTTGACGAATTTTCATCAACTGACCCAGGCGGAGTTATAGACGAAGGTACTGTAAATGATGGTGGTGTACCTTTAACTGTAAAATATGATAATAGTAACATATGTTAATCCTTTCCAACATAACAACAAATCTGCAGCAGATTTTTTTGAAAACATTCATGCAACAAGGAGACCATTGAAAGTCCTATATCACTCAGCTGATTTAATAAAACCTTGATAGAAGTCACATACTTCTTCGGCGAAATATTGTGTACCTGACAGGCAAGTCTGCACTTACGTTTGATGCAGTAACATTAAGCAGTTATGGTGTGACCCAAGTTAATACTGACCACCTTTAACTACATTTAACTATATATTTATTATGATAGATAGATACATATTATTAATTACAAATACATGAAATATACACAAAAACGAATGTTTATCATTCAAAATAGAAGAAAATAAAAACTAAATAATAATTATAAAAGCAAATATGAAAATAATAATAGTAGGAATTATGTTTAACATGTTTCCCTGGGATGGGGCCAGGACGAGAAGTTTGTTAAAAAGTTTTTCATTGGATCAGATTAATTTGAACAATTGTGCTAAAGAGTCTCCCAAGGAGCATTTGTGACAAATTGTATTTAAGTATTTGGACAAGAATATTTTTAAAGTGTGTTAATGTAAACATAAATGCCGAACCCCCGACCGCCATGTTTTTCAATGATTCGGAATCCTTTGACAAGAAGATTTATGCTTTTTTTGCAATGTCTACAATGAATCAGAATACAGAACCACTTTATCAATCTTTGTAGAGGGTCACTCAAGTACTTTTGGACAAGAAGACTTTTCCCATTATTTCTTTCTGTTATCAAGGCAACCAGAGTTTTCCGTGAAATTAAATCCTTTGAACAATTTTAAAAGAGGACCATCTAAGAAACATTTCTGTGAAATTATTTGATATATATTCAATGGTTAAGGGGAGAAGTTGTTGGTAGGAATATGTCAACGAACGAACCCCTAACAGCGAGTGATTACACAATCTTATCCCTCACTAAGTGGTCAGCTTAGCTGAAAAGAAGTGGGTATTTAACCCTTTCCCACATACAACAACTGTGCCACAGATACAAATGCAATCCTCTGCTGCAGATTTGTACAAAGTGCTCGGAAAAACGTCCAGAAGTAATACTTAACATTTTCTTTCTCACAGACAAAAAACATCCTCTAAACCTGTAGGTCCAACATCAAACACAAAGCTACAAAGTTTACTGTGTTGCAGTATAAACTTGTGTCCCCTAAGTATACATCTCTACAATTTGAAGTATGACTTCGATATGGGTTGTCACAGGGTCCTTCACAGAGTTTAGCCATCACGGGTCACGCATCCAGGCACTAACCGCGATGTACGTTGCTTAACTTCGTGGAAAAGCCAACCACTATATCAACGTTGCTATAAAAGCCGGCTTCACAGCAAGGCTGTAGAACTGGTATTTCTACCTATGGTGGCCATGTCGTTTGACTACTCAACATGGCTTGAAGGAATCAGGTAGAATATGTCTACACAATTATTTGAAAATCAGTCTGATAATTTCAGAAGTGGAGATTAATACAGTAATCACTTTAGTCAGCCACAGGTACAAAGGATTTCACAAAAGAAGTGTTTACTATGAGAGTTTATCCTTTATCTCACACTATTTTCTTTATTAAATTCAGACATAAAATGTTGACTTCCAATAGTTTTGACTATTCAGTTTAGCTAAAGTTATATTTGTATCAAATATCTATGTATTCATCAGATGTCAATAATTAACCCTTTCCCACTTCCTAATGCATTTTGATGCATCTGCAGCAGACGTTAATTGAAGACTTATTCCAAAGGTTATACCTTCATTTATAGAGATTGTCTACATATTTGCATAGTTCTTTCATAATTTAGCCGTTGCAAATGTTTTGTATGTGCGAAAGGATTTAGGAGTTAGAGAAATGGCCTATGAAGGAAGAATTGATATGTTATGACACCATGTAACACATATGAAAAAAACCTGGTATGACAGTGTGAATATACATGTATGCATAACTATACCTATAACATATGTTACAAGAGAAAGTTGATGCAACGCATCAATATCGCCGGAAATGCATACTGCAGTTATGCATAACACTAACATTATAGTAGTTGAATAAACATTTATCAACTGAGGGATATATTGGAACATCAGGGGCGGGGTCAAGTGAAAATGTATCATAATTTGCATTGTTTTGTCAACGAAGTGAATGATAATTGAAGCCTTTCATTGTTTATGATCAATCTTCATTCCAAAGTAGGCTGACCATACACACAGCCAACTAATTATTGATCATACACAGTAATGGAAATGAGTAATCTTGACAATCATTAGTCTTTGTATGTATACAGTGTTTTCATTAAGGAATAATTATAAGATTTGTGAATTCCACATACACTTTTCAAGATGTTTGTCAGAATATTTGAATGTTATCATGTACCAATAAAACCACAAAACAGACAATTTAAGATTTGCATGCAATAGCACGTCAATTTATGTTTCCCCTATTAAAGTCAACATTGGACACCTTTGCAGCAATCTACTTTTAAAACAATGAGATAAGGGTTAAATCGCTGAAGACATGAGTTTTCTCTATTTCTCAAAATGATATTAGTTTGGCATTCTAATTATATCATACTTTAACGAATGATGAAATGTAGTCCAATATTTATAAATAAGACCACCTTCGAAATATAATATCTGTACAGTTAAATCTCATTGAAATTGTTGTATAATTTAAAGTTAATTTCGAACATAAACTGAGCCCTACAACATGTTAATTTATTGTAATTCTTTCCTTCCCTTTTTATAATGAAAATAACAAACTACTCATGTTTTAAAATTATATTATGATGAGCGCCCTTGTGTCAATGATGCATAACAATATGCAGATCGGAAGCAATATGCCTTTAGGGAATTTAATGACACATTTAAAATTGTCAAGGACGAAATAATGTTGTACGAAAGACCCGATTCGTGACCTACATTCTTCTTCGCAGAGGTGTCGTTCTTGAAACTCTCTTTATAGGCAGAGACTGTTCGTTCAAAGTCATTTTTTCTATTAAAACCAGTTTTATCTCGGTTTGTTCTTTTCTTCATTTGTTTCGAACTAAATTAACATTTTAAATCACCTATTATTTACTATTTGTAAGTGAGTGTAAAGAGCGGCTCTCTGCAAAGGAGATTGATCTACGCAGTTGGTATTCGTGAGTCACGCGAACAACAGTTTTAGCTTAGAAACAGTTCATATTTTAGATATACATGGATAAACATTATAAAATGAATTCCTCACAAATCAAGACATCTCTTTGAACATGAAAATAACATTCAGTAAGTTAAGATTGCTATTTTAAAGGAGAATTCGACGTGATTTTTACTTGATATTGACACATAACAGTCTCATAGGGACTGTTTTGTCTTCGTAAATAAAACCCCAAAAGAGAGATGCGAATCAAAATAAAGAAACTACTAATACTTAAAACATCGGAATATTTATTTCATTTTAGATGTGTCATAACTTAGTATTTTTAAACAAACGCAATTGTAATATGTTCTAGACATTTAAATTTGTTTTTTTCTAACAATAACTCCTCCTCCCATGTGATTTCCGAAAACCTATTAAAAATAGAAGTCGCGGGCTTCTGCCCGGCGACTAATAACAATACTCTATATGACTGGTATGTGAATATGCGTACATAAATATACCTATAAAATGTGTAAAAACAACACTCACCATGACTGGTGTGTGACTAACGATACATGATAGTACACAAACCATGTGTAATATCAACACTCATCATGACTTATGTGTGAATATGCTTATCTATACCTATAACATGTGTAATAACAACACTCACCATGACTGGTGTGATAATAGGCATACATAATATACCTATAACATGTGTAATAACAACACTCAAAATGACTGGTATGTGAATATGCATACATGATAAACCAATAGAATATGCATACATATATATACATATAAAATATATAATAACAACACTCACCATTACTTATATGTGAATATGCATATATAATAAACCTATAAAATGTGTAATACCAACACTAGCCATGCCTGGTGTGTGACTAAGCATACATGCTAGTACCCATAAAATGTGTAATAACAACCTTCACCATGACTGGAGTGTGACTAAGCATACATGACAATACCTATAACATGTGTAATAACAACCCACCTCTAACGGTTATCGAAACTGTAAGGTTCACTGTATTTGTTCCATCTGACGCCTGAAATTACAATTGAACAATATATGTCAAATAAACTTCTTCTCGAACGTGTTCATCTTACTAAGAACACGTGTGTCGCGTTTCAATATATCACTTAGTATAAATGACTGTGTGCCAGACAAGCAGAACAAAGGATATACCATAAGGAAGTGATATCAATATACCTTCCTGCAAAAGCAGGCATCTCAAAAACAGTTTTTTTAATCTTGATTTTGATACAAGAATTCTGTTCCAGAATGATTTATTTTGATACATGAATTCTGAATTCTGTCCCCGAATGATTTATTTTGATACAGGAATTCTGAATTCTGTCCCCGAATGATTATATTGATACAGGAATTCTGTCCTTCTTATTATTGATACAGGAATTCTGTCCCTGAATGATACATTTCCAATACAGGAATTCTGTCCCAGAATTATATATTTTGAAACAGGAATTCGGTCCCAGAATGATTTATTATGACACAGGAATTCAGTTCCAGAATGATTTATTTTGATACAGGAATTCTGTCCCTGAGTGAATCATTTTTAAGACAGAAAATCTGGCGCAGAATGATCAATTTAAATACAGGAATTCAGTCCCAGAATGATTACTTTTGATACAGGAATTCTGTCCCAGAATGATTAATTTTGATACAGGAATTCTTTCCATGGATGATTAATTTTGATACAGGAATTTTGTCCCTGAATGATATATTTTGATACAGGAATTCTATCCCAGAATGATTCAATTTTAATACAAGAATTCTGTCCCCCAATGATTTATTTTGTTACAGGCATTTTGTCTGCAGAATGATATTTTGTTAACGTTTATTTTAGAAATGAGTGTTATCAGGGGGTTAAATCATGGGAAATCAGAATTCTCATATTAAACATATAATTTATATGTATTAAACAAAGTACGATAGCTGAAAATGTATGTTTTCTCTCGTAGCTGGCCTTATTTTGTTTAAATTAGCTGTTTAAACCCTTTCACACATACAGCAAATGTGCAGCAGATGACTTTTATAACAAATTGTATCATAGGTAATGGTGGCGTTAGTCATTTCACATTATCAAGGCAAGTTTTATCATTCCCTGGGAATTATTTGTCAGTGTGAAATTATGGTTTTGCTCCTACCCAGATCTTTCCATAATTCTTCAGTTTTGTAAAATTATGTAATAAGTGTTTACCTGTATAATCAAGGTATAATATGGTGTTGATGTTGCGTTTAACTGAGCGCTATCAAATAGAGTGATACTTCCGTTGCTCGAATCCAGTGAAAATGTAACAGGGGGTTTTCCAGCTAGAAACAAATGATAATAAATATCAATATTGTTAAAAAAAAATTATGTAATATTTGACCTTTCATTTGGAATAACATTTATTGATTTACGCCTTCCCACATGCAGACACATTTTGACTTTATAAACATATTGGCAAACATATGGAAGTTATTTGGCAAATAAAGTATAATTGTTGACTTATCTGCAGCAGACTCCTTTCAAAAGATTGAAGCAAAATGGGAAATTGGTCATAATGAGCATTTTCTTCTTTTTCACAATGTTTTCAACTCCATTCAATGATCATACTTTTCATTTATAGAGTTTTGTCATGTTTTTGCCTAGTAGTCTTTAAAGTTGTCTGCAGCAAATTTGTTTGATGTGGAAAGTGTTAAATGATACTTGATTGTTCAACATGCATCAACAAATTTTTTCCAATTCTTTCAACATTATCTCCTTGTACGGTAATTGGACATTAAACTTTTTCCCACATACAAAAAATCTGCAGCATACAAATTGAAAAATATATATTGGCAATCAAATGGAAGTTATTTAGCAAATAAATGAAAGTATAATTATTGAAATAATTGTTTTCAGCATTTTCTTTTTTAGTTTCAATGTTTACTAATGTATCTGCAAGTGGATACAGATTGACACACGTTTCATCAGACATCTTCAAAGCAGAAGTCACTCCAAATATCACATTGATCAGGTCAAAAGTTAACCCTTTCCAACTTGCAAAATTTATGCATTTTGATTATTTTCAAATCGGACCAGTAGTTTTGGACACGAAGATTTTGCATTTTTATCCGTTTCTGATACCATACCAACCAAAGTTCTATATGTTATTTATTTCTTATAACCCTTTCCCACATACAGACGCTGTCTGATGCATCTAAAGGAGACAACTGTTCTAAACATCGTGGCAAAAAGCACAAATTTCTCATAATAAACAATTGATCCTTTTGCCACAATGTTTCCAACTTTTGTTCAATGATTGTTCTTTCATTTAAAGATAGTCAAATATGTTTGACTTACTGTTTCAGTCATCGGTAGCTGATTTGTCTGATGTGGGAAGGGTTTAATTGTGTTAAATAAGCGGATTCAGTACTCACAGGCTAAACTGAAGGTAACAGCTGATTTGTTGTATGTGGGAAAGGGTTGAATAGTGTAAAGTAAACGGATCCAGTACTCACATAATAAACTGTAAGTAACAGTTGCTGTTGCATCAGCGTCAGTTGCATTTGCATCGAAAACTAGATATCCTGTAAACAAATTTGTATCAATATGTCAACTCATTTCTGATAATCAAACTTCTGTTGTATTTGCAGCAGATAATTCTTTCAAAAATACTCACATGAAAACCTTTCTTGACGCAACTGTAACTCTATTCAGAGGAGACACTGTATATAACATAACTGTAATTCTATTCAGAGATGACACTGTGTATTACATAACTGTAACTATATTCAGAGATGACACTGTGTATTACATAACTGTAACTATATTCAGAGGTGACAATGTGTATTACATAACTGTAACTATATTCAGAGATGACATTGTGTAATACATAACTGTAACTGTATTCAGAGGCGACACCGTGTTTTAAATAACTGTGACTCTATACAAAGGTGACACGGTGTATTTCATGACTGTAACTCTATTCAGAGGTGACACCGTGTATTATATATTAACTGTAACTCTATACAAAGGTGACACCGTGTATTCGATACTGTAACTCTATTCAGAGGTGACACTGTGTATTACATAACTATAACTCTGTTCAAGGTTGACAACGTGTATTATATAACTGTAGCTTTATACAAAGGTGACACTGTGTATTACAGAACTGTAATTCTATTCAGAGGATACACTGTGTATTACATAACTGTAACTATATACAAAGGTGACACTGTGTATTACATAACCGTAATTCTACTCAGAGGTGACACCGTGTATTATATATTATATATACTTGCAAGTGGTAAAGAGTTGGTTGACATATAGATAAACTTTGTATATGAAAGTATTTTAATGAGTTGAGTTGAAAACATTGTGGCAAATGATGAAATTTCTCATCATTAACAAGTTCTCCCTTTGCCACAATGTATCAAAAAACCATCTGCATTAGATGCGTCAACCAAAATGCATACGTATGTGGTAAACGATTTAAGTCAATTGGAAAATGAATGTTGTGAACTATGACCACTAGATGTATATCTTACCATTAATAACAGTGTCCAATAAGCATGCATTGTTTGTTGTTTCTTGAAACGCAGGCGTAAACTCATTGATGTCATTGATGTTCAGCGTATATGTAACACTGTTCACTGTGGTTGAACCATCGGATACTCTACAATAAAGGAAGAGAAACTACAATCTTGTAACCCTAAAAAGATGTCGTTAAAAAGGATTACCCGAAGAGGGGGTTTGGGAGAGAGGAAAGACGAGCTATTGTAACTTCATTGGCGAGTAGGCGGCCCGGGTTAGGGAGAGGTAGGACAAGCTTTTGTTATTTGATGGGCGGCGTACCCGATGGATAGGGAGCCCGGGATGGGGAAAGAAAGGCATCTATTGTTATTTGATTGTCGAGTTACCCGAAAGGAGATGGGGCTGGGGGCGGGGGGGGGGGGAAGGAGGGACACTCTATTGTTATTTGCCTATTATGAGCAACTTCTCTTTTTACCAAAATGTTTTCGAAAGCTGTCTGCTGCATAGGTGTCCAAAATTGTATGTATGTGGGAAAATGTAAAGAAACAGTCTCTTTGATCCATGAAAGGCCCGAAAAAAGAACATCAATCTTTATTTACAGTGTTGAATACGGGAAAGGTTTAATTGCTACCTGTAAGACTCTAACTGTCATTATTAATACTTTACAGTTGAGAACTATTGAAATGTACTTTGGAAAGCAAAGTATCTTCAAAATAAATAAATCTTTTTTTTTATTGCCCTAGAATCAATTACATTTAACTCTTTCCCCCATGTACACACATTCCAAGCATTAGCAGAAGGCGACATTTGAAAACATGATAGCAAAAGGAGTAATTGCTCATAGTTTCTTCTTTTGACACAATGTGTTAACTCTTTTCAATGGTTATACATACATGTACTTTAAGAGATATTCTACATTCTTGCCTAGTTCTTTTCAAAGCTGTTCTCACCAAAAGTTGTGTTTATGTTTAAGAGTTTATCTCACCCTTTTCTTCAGTAGATATTTGCATGTTACAAGAGTCATCTTGATTCCAATCATTGGTTCAAACCGTGTGAGGTAGGGATTTTGTTTTCAAAGTTATGTTTTATTAGAAACTTGTACTTGTATATATACCCGAATATAAAGCTGTATTTAAGACTATATTCCGCATCCAATCCTGTTGGTGTTTTTAACAGTCCTGAAGAAGCGTCCAATAAAAACGGAGGTGACGTAGGAGTCTGGCTAACCAATGAAAATCTCAGTAGGTCACCATCTGCGTCTTCACCCTCTACTGTCAGAATGGAGATATCTTTCGACGAATTTTCATCAACTGACCCAGGCGGAGTTATAGACAAAGGTACTGTAAATGATGGTGCTGAACATTCAACTGTAAAAGAGGATAACAGTAACATGTGTTAATCCGTTCCAACATAACGACAAATCTGCAGCAGATCGCTTCGACAAAATTCCGGCAACAAGAAGACCGTGAAAGTCCTACATCAGTCATCTGATTTAATATAACTTTGATAGAAGTCACATACTTCTTTGGTGAACTATTGTGTACTTGACAGGCAAGTCGGCATTTGCGTTAGATTCAGTGAAGTTAAGCAGTTATGGTGTTACCCAAGTTAATACTGAATACCTTTAACTTCATTTAACTATATATTTCTTAACAACTAAGCACTAACACTTGCATTGTTTGACAAATAGATATTTAAGATTTTTATTGTATACATATGGGGAACACACCCCTATGGAAACTATGTTTATAAGTCAATAAAAAAAAATATTACATATTATTATTAAATCAGGCAGTACTTTTGGACAAGAAGAATTTTAAAGTTTTAACTTTATACATATTAATAAGGGAAATCCTCACCCCCTGGTGGCAATTTCTTTAAACAGATCGTAATAATTTGAACAATCTTGGTAGGGTTTCACCAAAGGAACATCCCTGACAGATTATTTTCATATAGTGAAAGTACTTTTGGGCGAGAAGATTCTTAAAAAGTTTTTCATTGGATTAGAATAATTTGAACAATTATGGTCAAGAGTCTCACAAGGAGCATTTGTGACAAATTGTATTCAAATAGTTTGACAAGAATAATGTTTAAAGTTTGTTAATGTAAACACACATGTCGAACCGCAGACTGCCATGTTTTTCAATAATTCGGAATAATTTGACAAGACTATCTGTTGAACAGGGGACGTAAGTCGTCTACATCTAGTAAAGAGTTAAAAACTTATAAAAGAAAAAAATATTTTACCTTTATGAAAGCAGCTTATGTACAATAACAGTCTTATTGTAATCACTGAAAATTAAATAAAGATAATGAATCATCAATTGAATATATTCATAATGACAACATACTGTTGTTTATGCTCATTGTAAAAATGAGTGACTGCGGACTCGGAATACATCATTCAGTCCATTGCACTCAAAATATAGCCAGACACTGTACATAACACAGCATCTCTATGTATACCAAAACACAAACATCAACACAAGTAATTTGTTTACATTTATATTTGGTGCAGTGAATCAAATAATGCCTTTGGAGTCATTGGTCGAATAATGTTCACAATACAAGTATAAGAAACACTGAAAGAATGGTCTCCCTGAATACTCACAACATAGGGTTTTTATTTGAAATACGCCTCTCATCTAAAGCTTAGTGATAATTATTATAATATCATTGGAAGAAGCAAACACATCAGCGAGAGACAGTGATAAATAGAAAAGAGGTGGCGCTAAGTGTATCAAACAAAAGTTTACAAGTAAGCAGTTTTTGGTGTAGAGCATTCTGGCAGACATTTTCCCATAAAGTTCCCCATGTGACTGTCCCCTATAATTTGAAGAATCTACCTTATTATTTCAAAACAAAAAGGAGCCGAAATCTAAAAGTATCCATTTGGAAATTAAAGCTAAGCCAATTCCCGGTAATAAGGAGGTAACTCCAAGGGATGGTAACCTGTCATTATATGAGATCTTGTCAGATTTAAAGTTCCTTTACTTAATGCCATATCTTTATAGAAAGCACTGATACTGGACACATATCTTCTAAGTTTGTAAAATTCTCTTAAATACAGAAGCAGCGGCATGCAACATGGAAACATGGAACGTTAAACTTCGGTATTCCCCTTAAGGGAATACAAGCAATTAAAATCATAGTCACCTTAAAAATCAGAAACATTAAACGGTAAAACCACTTCTTCTTCTTTCTAAATATTTTTCTAAAAACAGGACCGTGTAACAGAGCAACCAAAGCAAGTATTATTATGCTAGTAATAGTTGAACAAAAAAAGATATAGGTCATTCTTAAGACTTTTATGCTTTCTCACAATGTTTTCAAAATATGTCTGTTGCAAGGCTGTCATCTGTATC
Source organism: Serripes groenlandicus (assembly GCA_031761405.1). Taxonomy (NCBI): domain Eukaryota; kingdom Metazoa; phylum Mollusca; class Bivalvia; order Cardiida; family Cardiidae; genus Serripes; species Serripes groenlandicus. The sequence continues at coordinate 117,579,126 of JASEVX010000004.1, forward strand.
CGAGAATATAACAGGTTTAATCCTTTCGCACATTCAACACATCTGCAGCAAACGACTGTGTAAACAATGACGTAAATACAAAAAGGAACATCTCTATAAAAGGAGCAAAATTGCCCATAATGTTACAAAGTTTTAAATGTCTGCTGCAGATGGGTTAGTTTGATAACATTAAAAGGATTAGACAACAGCTTTGTGATGTTATGAACACCAATATTGCATTTCATATTATTTAGATAATTCAAAGGCTTTTAAACCCTTACTAGCATACACAACTGCAGCAGACAACTTTGAAAAAAATCTGGGCAAAAATCTAGAAAACGTCTAAAATGAAAAGTTTAAATATTGAAAAGAGTTGAAAACACTGTGACAAAAATAGAAATCGCTCAATATAATCAATTTCTTCTTTTGGCATGTGCAATGTTGGCAATGTTGGCAAAAGTCGCCTTCAGCAGAGGCACTATAACGTGTATGTATGTGGAAAAGGGTTACGTTTTACCAATGTTACAACTTACAGGCTTTGAACAACATAATGAGCTTCAACTATCAATTACTACTTCCACAACTTATTATACAGCAAGCAGCTATGTTGATGTAGTTCACTAGTGATTTCTTATCTGAAAATAGAAAAGAAAAAAATAATAACATTGGGCCTGCCGTTTTTCATCTTGCAGGGCAGCCCGAGTCCGATACTCATTAAATTCTACTAGGGGTAGGACTTATTAAAAGCCCACACAGGTTTTGTTTTTAAGATTGTAGGACTTATTGTTTTGTGAAAAACACATGAAAGGACTCATTTGTTTGTGAAGAACACATGAAAAAAATAATAGTTTTGTGAAAAACACGTGCAAGGAATCATTGATAGAAATTTCCGAATGAAAAACTGAGCTAAACACATTTTCCTTTTCAGATGTACTATGTTCTGAGGACAGAGCATTTGAAATTAAAGGAACATATGATCAATATGCATATTTGTTTAGTTGGCTTCTAACTGTACCCATTCTCCTGGGGCTTCGAACTTCAATGTTGTGAACAGAAAAATATTTTGATCAGATTAAACAGAGCTATGCGGTTTCCTTTTTATTGCTTAATTTGCTCAAGGTAATTGTTATTCCTTTGATTTAAAAGTTTTATTAATATCATTAAGGTCAGTCATTTCACAAAAAAGCTTGTTTTCACACCAACATCGGCTTAAAATTTGGTTCTAATTTCAGAGAATCCCTAGGTTCGATTCAGAGATGTAGAAAATACTTGTCTACATCCCCGGTATATTTCTTTGTATTCAGATTTAACACTTAACTGAGAAATTGTTAAAAACTGCGTTAAACCCCAATCAATCAATCAATTAATCAATTTATCAGATGAAGAAAAGTTCTCTTGAACGAAGGATTACAATGGATCAACCAATAGGTTGTCACAAATCATAGGTGAACTAAATGCAGTGGTTTACATTTTCTTAAATTCTTAATCCTTTTGTTAGAATCAGCATGTTGCAGATGTTGCAGAAGGCGTTTACATTAATCACATGATCAAGTCATTCTACAAAAATGACAAATTAATGATGAAATGCATTTCTAAGAAAAAAATAACACGACTTTACCGTGATTTGAACCCGCGCACGTCTTATGCGAAATCTTTTTGAACTAGGAGCGTTACAAATGCACTAAGCGCCTACAGTTATTTCCGGTCTATTTCCCACGCAATAAACGCGCGATCGATATCTTAATCATATCTAGTTAATCAGTTAGTATGGGACTTGATAAGTAGTTAACTAGATAGGATTTCAGTTGTACGTTAATGGTCGTATAAGTCTTATTTTTTCATAACTGGTAACACGAATGGTTTCTAGTTCACCAGTTAGTATTTGACAAAATAAGTAGTTAACTAGATATAATTTCAGTTGTACATTAATGGTCGTATAAGTCTCATTTTACAGCATGAAAAGGTAACTGGTGGCAGTTCTGGGCACTTTCATGCCTGATTATGTCTTACGTTTCCAGAATATTAAATAAGAGGTAATCATCTATTTAACCAGTTAGTATGTTATTTATTAAGTGTCGCAAACCCTAACTAGATAACTAGTTAATATTGTACAAAACATTAACTGGTTATCTTACGGCAGTAATATGCCACCATAGAAAAACATATAGCTGATTTCGAGCAGTTTCCCGTGTTGCCACAATATTTTCAAAATTCGTCTGCTGCAGAGACATCTGTTGCGTCTCTAAGAGGATAACAGTCTCAAGAATAGAAACAACCATAGCATACCTGACACCACGGAATGAAATCTTGACCTTTATTTTTTATTTATTTCACATTTTCAATCCGATATCTGTTGTATCCACAGGGACTTGCTCCTGTATCATCTTAAAAAATAATATGACCCTATACATTAACGTATATATTTTATACAGGAGCAATTCCCTGTGATGTTCAAACCAGTTAACACTATCTGCTATTACCAACCAATTTGCCTTGAAGTGTCACCCAAGGAACATTTCTTCAAAATTATTTGGAAATTTGCCAAATATTTTTAGAGAATTTTAAAGTTTTCAATATAACCAAATAGTGCAAAACAGCCCGACCTCTAGTGACCACATTTTTCCACCAATCAACATGGCTTGAAGGAATCCGTTAAAAGGTGACACAAGGAACATTTTCACAAAATGATGTGGAAACCGGCCAGATTCTTACGGAGAAGAACATTATAGCCATATAAAGCAAAACAGCCCCACCCTCTGGTGGCCATGTTTTCGACCACTTAACATGGCTTGAAGGAATCTGATAGACGGTCACGTAAAATGCAAAAAAGCTCAATCCATGGGTGGCCATGCTTTTCAACCAATCAACATGGTTTGTAAGAATCTCAAAGAGGGTCACCAAAGGAAAATTTCTACAAAATTATTTCGAAATCGAACAGATACGTAAGAAGATTGTTAAAGCTTCCACTAAATTCATATAAGTAAAACCGAAAATGATTACTTTCTATTTGAGTGTGAATTTCAGTTACTTTCTTATAATTATTCCTCTTCTTGATACAGGAAAATGATTTTAATAATACCAGAATGGGTGTTATGAGAAATTGAGAGAAGAAAAGTTGGGTTAAGATTCCCTAGGAAATAAGAAATCAGCTTTCAACTGTGTATTGCCACTTTATAGGTCAAATGACAATTAACATTTTAATCCCCAAAATGCACATTTAGTGCATTTTTATGTATTTCTATGAAGAAATTGGACATATGACTGCATTCGACTGCTTTCGTTGTTGTCAAATCTTGATTTAAACAAGGGAGGTAATTCAATTACAAAGAACATCTGCAATTGTAGAAAAGCAAATGTTTTAATTTTTCATTTGTGTTGGCAATCACACTGGGCAAACTTGTAATTTCTTTGTAGAAATTAGTTCATTAGATTTGTCATTTGAGGCATTGTTGCATTTAATCTACTCATTTTATGATCAATGTCTTCTTTCATACTGTCTAATGTGCTGTTAAGATCCGCAAATATGTTAAAATTGTGCGATTGACAATTCAGCGACAAATGTTTACTTTTTACCGGTTTAACTGAATAATCTAACCATATATGTGCATTTGGTTTTCCATGTATCATATGGCATTTCAACTGTGATTTTGAACGACTTCGACATTGCGTTGGCGATTTCGGGCTTGTCTGAATATCACATAGATCGCAGCATATAAAACGTCTAATCCTTTTACCAAAATTGACCCTTTCTGCTCTTGGTAACCTTTTATTATATGCTATGGTAGCCAGGTGAGCAATATAGGCACATCTTGGCCTTCTTAGTTAGGATAAAGGGACATTTGGCCTTCTTGTTCGAAATATTCACATCCTGTCTGTTTTCACACGTTATTTAAATGTACTGAACTACATCTGCTTCCTTTAAGTCATGCTTCAAAACCATGCGCGGCGTCTTTGATGCTTTGCTTCAAAATTCGTCTTGTATTCTTTGTTATGCTTAGAAATATATCCCCAAACAATATAGCCAATTTTCTGTAGTAAAACAGAAGCAGTTCAGACCTGTTTTACCGTTTTGGTACTCAAGCGTTATTTTGCAGAAATTTAGTTTAAAATGTGCTAGTTTGAGAAGAGTTTTGAATAAGTAGGTCTTTCAGCCTCAGGAACATTGTTGAAATGCATTTGTATTTGATTCTGTTATTGAAAAATAAGGTGTGGACCTATTAGAAGGAAGATTACTTTCCCTTAAGGTGGCATAAAACAGTTGCAGTCGGGACATTCGGATCTATAAGTTTGGGTTACATTTTGGGATAAATTGTTGATTTTAATGTTTTATAAATGTGACAATAAAGCTCGCAGCATGGGGTTGAATTTTGCGGTTGAACCCACTTCTCTGTCTGGTTAATACGTGTGATAACACTCATTGCGGAGCTTGGCGTGAAATTTGAGGTAAATTTTAATATTTTTCTTGAAATTTTTAAGCAGCTCTACGATTTTACCTGCTGCGTTTTTATTGGGCGATTTTTGAAGTAAAGGGTAAAATTGCTATTTTTGGTCCTACTTTTTTCACCCTCTTTCATACCACTTTTGTGGCAAATTATTTTCATAGAATTAACTGAGAGTGTAAATTCCATGTATTTTATTACGATTTTGGCTCTCATTGATACAGGAAGGTCTTTTTTACTAATACAGAATTGATATTATGAGAACTATTGAGAGAATACAAGTTGGGTCTCCCCAGGAAACGGGAAATTAGCTTTCAAACGTGAATTGTCACATAAGCGCTTGAACGCCCCTTATACACACAAACACACACACACACACACACACACATACACACATTGTTTCAAAGAGAGACAAATCCCGAAAAACCTAAATCAAATACCTTTATTAACATCGTAATTTAATTCCCATCGAAAGTAGGCCTTTCCTTAAAACTGGTTTATAATAGGCGAAAGCAGGTGCCCCCCTGAAGTGCTAGATGTTAGCTGCTAGAAGTTTATGTATACAGGTTAACGTTATTACAGAGAAATAATTTATAAACAAAGCAGAACTTACCTGAATATCCAGTACAAAATATCCTCCTATGTCGATTAGGAAGTAAAATTCAGTACACAAAACATGTCGTGACTAAGTATCAAGTTTCAAGACTATTTGTTCGGCATATAAAGGTATTGTTTTCATCGCCGCAAACATGTTTATATGACAGTTTAACACATGAAAATATATACATTGACGAGAAAAACAAATACATTTTCATAAGATTCACAAAAGTGGCTATTTAAATGACCCCGGGACCTATCGCGGTATTTCAGTAACTAATAACCTATATAAAATATGTTCTACATACTGTAATTAATTTTCGGCTTTATAATAGGGCAGAGAAAATCAATGAAATAGATGAGTGTCAATCTGGCTTTCGTCGAGGGTATCCAACTGTTGATAACATATTCTGCTTACAATCAATAGCACAAAAATATCTCACACGGAAAGGTAGGAGATTCTACTGTCTTTATGTTGATTATAAAAAAGCGTTTGACAAAATTAATAATGCTGAATTGTTTCACATACTTGACAATATAGAATCAAAGGGTAAATTCTTACGAGTCTTTAAATCGATGTATTGCAATTTGAATTCATGCACAACACTAGATAACAAAACTGAAAAGCACTTCTTCAAAACCAAGAACTGCTGCTGTATTATTACCGAATATCCCCCTCACCCGATAAGGGGACGTAACGAGTACAACAAAGGTAGGAGATTCTACTGTCTTTATGTTGATTATAAAAAAGCGTTTGACAAAATTAATAATGCTGAATTGTTTCACATACTTGACAATATAGAATCAAAGGGTAAATTCTTACGAGTCTTTAAATCGATGTATTGCAATTTGAATTCATGCACAACACTAGATAACAAAACTGAAAAGCACTTCTTCAAAACCAAGAACTGCTGCTGTATTATTACCGAATATCCCCCTCACCCGATAAGGGGACGTAACGAGTACAACAATCTTTAGTTTATTCATTAACGAGTTGTCTCTCTTACTTCGACAGTCTTCTGGTTCCGGAATCTTCATTACGGAAGACATACCGGACATTATTTGTCTCATGTTTGCAGACGACATCGCTAACTGTGCGGAAACGGTAATTAAATTACTGCAACAACTTAATATTATTGAAAGTGTTTGTAACGACAGTGGAATGTAGGTTAATTTATATAAAACTTAGATTCTTGTTTTTAGAAATGGAGGTAATTTAGGGAAGAACGAGAAATGGTATTTCGGTGGTACACCTGTTAATGTTGTTTCTAAGTATAAATATATGGGAGTTCATTTTACATCTCATTTCCTCGGTCATCTACTCGTGAAAAACTTACCATTCAAGCCCGCAAAGCTATTTTAACAATCAATTTGGACATTTGCCAACTAATTAGTATTTTAAACTATTTGATTTCATAATAAAACCCAAACTATGTTATTCTTCCCAGGTATGGGGCTAATGTTATTGTAGTACTATAGAAACTGTCCATCTTGATTTTTGTAAAAGAATCCTTGGTGTAAATCGGACTACCAATAATTATGTTGGCTTAGGCGAATGTGGAAGGTTACCCATTTGTATTTCCTATATGACTAACTGTATACAAATTGTTGTAAGCTTTTATATATGTCCGACTCAAGGTATCCTAACCAATACTATAACATGTTGAAACGTCATGAAGACAATGGCATAATGAATTGGGCTTCAAAAGTCAAAGAATTACTATTTATATATGGATTTTGATTTGATTGGATATCATAAGAACTTGGTCACGTTCAACATTTGGTCAATTTACTTAATCAGAGATTAATTGATAACTTTTCGCAGTATTGGCTTAGTGATATTAATTTATCTAATAGATGTCATCACTATAAGAATTTTAAATCATTGCTTCATATTGAAAAATACTTAGTATTAGATCTTCCATATAAATATAAAAGAGATTTCTAAATTGAGATGTTTTAACCATAGGTTGGGTATTGAAATTGGTAGACATACAAACATTCCTATAGAAAGGAGAATATGTGTATATTGTCAGTCAATTACCAACAGAGAGGTAATTGACTGTGAATATCATGCTTTCTTCAATTATCTTAAATTTTCTCTTGTGCGTGAGAACTTTCTTTCAAGTTGGTATAAAAAGGGAGCATCTTTAGACGACTTTTGATTTTTCTTATGAGCTCTGATTCCGATATTTTTGTATATGATGTCCTTTATATAAATTTGAATATTCATATAACACAATAGGGGACACAACATGTATTATGAATGTATAACAAAATAGTTCGGGCCGGAGGCCTTTATTATACATATATTGACTTGATCAAAAATAAAATAGTCTAGAGCATTACACACATAATTTACATTTACTACACATGGCAAGATGTCAAAGCCATCAATTCTATAAATAGTTAAACTGGTTTATTTTACATCGATTGCGAAATAAGCTTTCAGCTTTGTCCTTTCCCACATACAACAAAGCTGTAGCAGACAAATAAACATATATACATGTACATTGACGAGAAAACACTTACATTTTCATTAGTCTAGAGCATTTTAAAAAGCTACAGACACACCGAAGCCAGACTCACCACGGAGCACCCCGGATCAAGATCAAGATCCTTGGACGGTCGTAAAACATCCCCACAACGGATGATCACGGATGAACAAGGATCCAACACGGATTAGCACGGTACCACCACGGCAGCGCTATGGACCGTTCCGGAATGACATGGACCATCCCGGACCCTCCACGTTGTCAACACGGATGACACCTGTCGATGCCGGACCGTTCCAGACCATCCCGGATCCGCTACGGACTGTCACGGACCGCACGGACCAGAACCATTTTTGTAGGCCTGCATTTCGGTTTGTTTATCACTCATTCGGCTGTCACCTTCCTGTGAAGACCTCCTGAACGCAACATGAAAATAGAAAAAGTGAACATTTCAAAGATCTAAGACTGAAGAGTAAATGCCACCAAGAAGATAGCCTGCTGTTGTGGTCAAGGTACCTGTTCGTGCGAAAAGAAAAAGGCGTGGCAGGAGTCCTCCGAAAGTCGCCCAACCCCCCTTGATGAGGCCTCTGATGTCGAAGATGTCTCTGCTCGCTCGAAGATCACAACTTCGAAGAAGCCAAGCCAATCTGCATCTGCATCCGAATATGCAGCGGTCATCAACATGAAGGAGGAGGTGGCAGATGTACCAGCCATTGCTGCACCGAGCAGAAAGCGAACCAAACAAAATGCCCTGCTTTTAAGAGATGAGCAGGAAGTAAACATGGGGGAGTGGTTGAGGTCCTATCCAGAGCTGTTCATTAAAAGTCTCAAGGCTTACACAGACTCTGCCATCGAGGGCCCCCAGACAAGAATTAAGCGTAATGGTCTTGTTAATCAATTATTCAAATCAATGTTCTTGTTATTCAATGAGTACACTATATGGTATTGTTTCTTTGCTATCAAAATCTATGATATTGCTATTCAATTCTTAAACTCTATGGAATTGACATTCATTTAGAAACCTATATGGTCTCGTTATTCAATTATAAAGCAAAATGGTCTTGTTATTCAATGATTAAACTGTATGACCCTGTTATTCTGTTATCAAACTCTATGGTCTTGTTATTCTGTTATCAAACTCTATGACCTTGATTTTCAATTATGAAAGATTATGGTTTTAAAGAATTAAGCTTAATGGTATTGTTATTAAATTATTTAAATAATGTTCTTGTTATTCAATGAGTAAACTCTGTTGGCATTGCTATTCATGTACACAACTATATGGTCTTGTTATTCAATTATTAAGCAAAATGGTCTTGTTATTCTGCTATCAAACTCTATGGTGTTGTTTTTACAGTTTTAAAACTCTATGGTATGATACCCAAAGATTATTTTCTAGCTGGCACTGTTCGTTTGAGTACCAACAGATTTGTATGCTTATTCAAAACCTCAGCCTCGTTTAAGTTTTGTTGTGAATATTTAAAAGAAAACAAAGTGAAGACATGATAACTAATCAATACATTACCTGTAACAATCCACTGTTCCTTATGATATTCACTTGCAAGAGACGCTAATGTAGCATGTGCATGACTTTTCGTTGAGACTAGCGTATAAGGACTCAAGAGGATGAAATACACCCCATATTAAGAGCTCAGTCGAAACTGTACCACCAATCGGGTCATTTCTTTAAACTTATCATACAATAACAGATAGGACACTATTCCTCAATTTGTCAAAAGTATTAGCCCTTTCCAAAATACAACAGATATGCAAGAGGCGACTTCGGAAACATCTGTGCATAAAGATGGGAAATATATATAATGATAATATAATTATTGAAACGATTTGAAAACAATTTGACAACAGAGAAATTGCTCATTTTGCGACAATGTATTCAAAGTTCGTCCGTTGCAGATGCGCTAAATTACGTTTGCTGCTGACAGGTATCATTAAACAGAGTTTGGTAAAGTCTGGTAGAGTCAGGTATAGTTTGGAGGTCGAACATCCAATCATATTATTGTTTTGTTGTGTTTTATATTGAAATGAATAAATACAAATATTACTGATTCATATTTTTTAAGGCATTTCATGTATTTGTGTATTTTAGGTTATTTTCGTATGAATATAGCAAGGTGGTATTCTTTAAAAATGGAAGCAGGTAGAGTCTATTCCTTACTGTTAAATAAATACAACAGTTTATACGAATTACAAGTTTTAAATAATTAATATAATACGTGTGAAAGCTCGATCTAAGAGCCCCTATAGGTTACAGGTACGAAGACTTGAAATATTTAAACCCATAAGACCTTTTTGGGGCCATTTTGTTTAAATCAGCTGTATTCCGATTTCAGAAAAAAATCACGATATTCCTACGCTTTCATTGGATGAAAAGTTAATTCCAAAACAAAACAAAACTGATACAGTCAATAATTAAATAAGGTAGTACCTACTACTCGATAAAGGAATGAAAACAAGGAATCTGATATGTAACAATTTGCGAGTAATAACACGCGTGTTCTATTTTTTAAATGAGTTCAAATATTTTTCAACCAACCGGATGTAAACAAATCCAAATTTCTATACTATTGTTCACGGTATCCCGTTACGCATCGCACATTTCTATAACGGTGACGTAATTGTATTATTGTAACGCTAATGATGAATAAATACCAAAAAGGTAAACGACAGAAATGGTCACAGATTTAGGTCCGTATACGAAACAGTGCAATGTTCAATAACATTATCAAACTAAACTAAGGTAACAACAAACTAAACATTGAAACCTGCAGATCAAGAGGATCAATCTCTCTTTAATTTCAATAAAAAATAAAATTACTTGTTATTCAAATTAATATATATATATAAACATTTTGTTCGAAAAATGTAGAAAACTTGGTATGATTTTGAACAGAAAATGCTATATATAATAACAAGAGGGCCAAGATGGCCCCAAATCGATCGCCTGATTCATAGTATAGTAGCAAATGCTTATGCTTATACATGCGAATATTTGACCAAGAGTGGAAAGAACTGAAAATTAGACAGCTTATCAGTAGAGAATCATTCTTTTGGCTCTAGAAATTCAATAAACTGAATTGTGTAATGTTTTATTTACAATACTCGTAATACTTTGATTATGGAACACAAGTTTATACTACGTCATTGTTAAGTGTGAAATGTATACGGCATCATTCAATGCGGGACACTGAGATGCCGGGCAGCACGAAGCTTGTCTTTAATTAGTTTTTGGATAAATCCAGTAATTTAAGAAACCATCGAGTGTCAAAGACACTACATAACTTGGCGACGAGGATAAAGACGTTCATTTACAGTATAGCTACCAATTGTAATGATGTTCAACCTCTGTCAAGGTTTGACATTAATGATTTAACGGGGATCTCCACGAGGTGGAAAAGATGGATACGGGCGCTTGATCTGTTTGCAGACAGAAAAGGTATAAGCAAGTTTGATCAGAGACGTGCCTTACTGTTACATACTGCAGGGATGGCTGTACAAGATATATTTTTCATGCTCGAGATTTCTCCGGAAGAAGGTGAAGATGTTAACATTACCACACGTAGAAAGTTGGACGAATATTTCACACCTTTGAGTAATATTCCCTATGAGCGGCATGTATTTAGAAATTTATTTCAACGAGAGAATGAGACAATAGAGCAATATGTCACTAGGTTGAGGATTCAGGCTGAAACTTGTGAATTTACCACGACATAAGAAGAACAAATTAAGGACCAAGTGATTGACAAATGTAGGTCAAATGTTCTTAGGAGAAAACTTCTTGCGAAAGGGTGGAACCTGAAATTTGAGGAACTTAAGAGAAATTCCTAGAGCTCTTGAAGAAAGTGAAATACAAGCGACAACAATTGAGAATGACTGTACAACTAGAGACTTTCAGGTACGTGCTGAAGTAAATAAAATTGACAAATTTAATAGACATACAAAGAAACAATTTGAGTGTTATAGTTGCGGTAATAAAGGTCACATGTCTGCTGACAAGAATTATTCTGCCAAGGGGAGGAAATGTCACAAATGGGAAAAAGTAGAGGCAAAGACCAGGGTAAACACGTACAATAAGTAGAAACGTCTCCAAATTCAAAGTATGCTTTTGTAGTTCATACAGTCAATGCAGAGTCTCCGGACAAATTGAAATCCATTATTCTCAAGGTAGGAGGAGTTCCATCATCAGTCATTATTGACTCTGGAGCCAAGCCAGAGATTGGTTAGTGAATCCAAGAGAGACATTATACCAATATATGCTTATGGTTCGGGACAACCTTTGAAAACACCTGGAAGCTGAAGAACTTTCAACTTAAAATTCCTATAGATGAAAGTATTCGACCAGTTGCGAATTGGTTGATCTGGGTCGTAGATCGTTGTTCAACCACTCAAAACACACAGCTAATTGATTTATCTGGATCGTATATCGTAGCTCAACCACGCAAAACACATAGCTAATTGGTATATCTAGATTGTAGATCGTAGCTTAGTCACTGACAAAACATACACACGTGGCTGATCTTGGTCGTAGCTCTACCAATAAAAATACATTGCGAATTGGTTGATCTGGGTCGTAGATCATAGCTCAGCCAGTGAAAAAATATGGTGAATTGGTTTATCTGGATCGTAGGTCGTAGCTCATCCACTGAACAAAACATTGCAAATTGGTTGATCCGTGTCGTAGATCGTAGCTCAGGCACTGAACAAACATTGCAAATATGTTAATCTAGGTCGTAGATCCTAGCTCAGCCAATACAAAACAAAGCGAATTGGTTGATCTGGGTCGTAGATTGTAGCTAAGCCATTGAAGAAACTTGGCGTATTGGTTGATCTGGGTCAATCACTCAAAAGACATGGTGAATTGGTTGATCTGGGTCGTGGATCGTTTCTCAGCAACTGAAAAAACATGGCGTATTGGTTGATCAGGGTCATAGATCGTAGCTCAGGCACTGAATAAATAAGCAAATTCATGAAATTTATATCCCCCGCTTGCAGAAAATATTGTAGGCAAATGTTGAGGTAAGGTTTAAACATGTCAGTAGACTTTTTATTGAACATGTATTACAGGGTAAATTAACCGAACTTGGCCTAGGTTGTTACCAAGTTTGAAAAAAAAAACGGTTCACATTTGTGGCAGTTATTGCACGGAAACAGCAACAAACGCCTTTTTTTCTTAAATAAGGGACCATAACTCCACCAAATAAAGTCCGCCGAAAGTGATGACCGAACTTGGCCTAGCATTTAAGGCATTTAACCTTGTTACCAAGTTTGATAGAAAACGGTTCACATTTGTGGCAGTTATTGCACGGAAACGAAGTGTGACAGACAGACAGCCAGACAGACAGACATACAGACGGACGGACAGACAGACATGCCTACGAATCGACACTTGTTGGGTATTTTCCTTTGATGTTTTTCTGTTGGGTACTATCCAACAAGGGTACGGTGTATTCCGTAATGATCACCCTTTTACGGAATAAATAGCATTAATTTTCTAATTAGATATCCATTAGAAAATTATTAAAAAATAATACTTATCAAAGTGTCTTATAAGGGTAGTGGGTGGGACAGTACCCAACAAGTATCCATTCGTGGGCTCAGATGGACAAACCGAAACTAATAACCCCAATGAAAAATCAGAGCGATTTCGATCATAGATCCATGGTTGAAAAGGAGTCTTCAAAGCAGTAGTCGATTTATATATATAGCTAAAAAAAGGCGTGATTACGACATTATTTTGCAGTATTACGCCTTTTTTCGCGTTATTACGGCTTTATTATTCGCGTTAATACGCCTTTCCTTCGCGTAATAACGCCTTTTATTAGCGTCAATACGCATTTGTTCAGCATTATAACGCCTTACTTTCGCGTTATACAATACGCCTTTGCTTAGCATTATAACGCCTTTATTTCGCGTTATTACGCCTTTATTTCCCCGTTATTATGCCTTCATTTCGCGTTATAACGCTTTTTATTAGCGTTAATACGCCTTTATTTTCGCGTTATTTGTAACACAATGAGGGTAGAGGTATAGAGGTATACATGTGAGATATTAGATCCACGAGGGTATAACTATATACGGGATATCACGTGTATACGGCGCCAGCCCTGTAGTATATAAATGTATGTTTTTGAGGGAGCGGGGAGAGAGATTTGCATATATAGAGAGACATGCAGAGATAAGGAGGAGACGTATGGGCTCTCTGGGGAGAGTCAGAGAATGATAGTTAGGCCTTAGAGAGAGAGAGAGTAATGAGACTCTAGTTTACTTATTTAAATAAATAAATGTATCACTATACGATCTCGTTTATTTACCTGTGTTTTCCTCGTGGACAATTTGATGCAGCTGGCCAGAGTGCTACATATTATGCCTTTATTCCGCGTTACTACGCCTTTCTTTCCATTATTGCACCTTTACTTTGCGTGATTATGCCTTGTTTTGCGTTTCTTCGCAATGTTTCGCGTTACTTCGTCTTTGTTCGCATTATAATGCCTTTTTTTGTGTTATTACGACTTTACGATATCTTATTTTTCTCAGATGGTCCGAATAGGCTTTCGTACCTTCTCTATAATGGCGAGAGTCACTTCAGAAAGCTTCATGGGTTATGAAAAAACTGTATTTTGATTAGATTAAATTTTTTCCTACATATTTACAAACAGATAATACACGATGGACAAGTTCATTTCTTTAAATTGAGATCCCCTGCCGAAATATTTGTAAAAGAACGCTTAGTATACCAGTTCCATAACTAGTGTGTTCACATAGTGTTCTAAACTTTGACCTTGTTACCTAGTTTTTGACCCCACATGACCCAGTTTCGAACCTGACAAGGGTTTAATGGAGAGGAATGTTCTGTTTATATTTCATAAAGATAGGATAAAAAGTATGGCCTCTTATGTGTTCTCAATTTTACCTAGTGACCTGGTTTTAAATCCAATAAGATCCAGTTTCGAACTTGACTACGAATAATGGAGACAAATGTTCTGATGATATTTCATCAAGATTGGACAAAAAATGTGGCATTTAGTGCCTTCACAAGGGTTTCCTAAAATTGGGCTATGACCCAATATGAACCAGTATCGAACCTGATGGAGATGAATCTTCTGATGAACCTTTATGATGAGCTGATGTCAGATGAGGCTTATAGAGTGTTTACAATGGATTTCTAAAAGATGAACCTCTCACCTAGCTGTTTATCGACCCAGTTTAGAGATTGACCGAGATTTGATGGAGATAACAGTTCTGATGCAATTTCATGAATATTTGATGTTCGTAGAGCATTCATGTGCTAATTGTGATTTAAGCAATGATATACAATACACATACAAAACAGATACAAGTGAATGTAACAATCTGAGTGAAATTGGCCGTCTGACATTTCCCTAAGGAGGTTAACATTTCCAGATAATTTTTATCAAATCCATCAAACTATGTCATAGATATGGCTCTAGACAGATATATCCAAATCAATATCCCATCCGCCTTAGGCGCCGGATAAACGATAGGTACCTAGTCTAAATAAAGAGATATGGAACATCTCTGTAAATGGAATTATATCTATTGTAAAGGGTTGAACGCAATATGGGAAAGGGAGGTATTGCTCATCATGAGCAATTTCTCCTTTTGCCACATTGCCTTCAAGTCGTCCATTCCATATGCATCACAATGTCTGTGTAACTTAAAGGTTAATTAACTCTCCTTTCCACATGCAGACACACTTTATGAAATATGCAGCAGACATTTATAAACAATATGTTTTCAACAAAATTTTGTATAATCATTTATTCATATAAAGTCATGGTATTTGAAAAAAAGAAAAAGTAGACTAAAATATGAATTATTTATTTATGATGATTTTTTTTAAAGAAGTTGAATAATTCAACTATCTAGGTGTAAATTTGTACAAAAACGGATTTCGGTTTAGGACACAAAAGAACTTTGCCGATAAGGCATCCAAATCTGTATTTGGTTCATTCTCTTTACTTTCTCAATATGAATTTTTAATTCATAAGAAATGTGAATTGTTTGATATTCAAGTACTACCTGTAATGCACTACGCATCAGACATTGTGGGGCGTTTACATGCTGGACCAGACGTGATCCTGTTTTCAATACGTTTTGTGGAAAAATATTATCTGTAAAAAAATCTACTACTTTACAGGAAATGTACGGTGAGAGTGCGTTTTCCGCTGTCAGTTTTAAGAAAATATAACATGATTACAATTTGGACTAAAATTTTAAAATCAAATGATAACTCAATAATAAAAGGAATTTATGAAATGGTAAAGACAGACGCAATCAATAATATAAAATCTGATGGCTTAAACTGGGCGTTTCATATTATAGGTTATTGTATCTATATGGTAAAAATATTGTGTTTGACGAGTTCCTTCGGCCGTGTTACCCAAGCTTGCGAAGGATGAACTCCTCCGAAGGGACGAGACCCACCACAATATATTCCCATAGTAATGCAACAACCATTTTATTGTATAATTTGATATTTGCTATTTAAAATGTGTTGTTTTGTTTTGTTTGTTTTAAACACCTATGTTTAATAAATTAACACAAGTGTTTAATTGTTTAAACAATTATACATTACCGATCTATCGCGCAATTATACTGTCCTTTCCGCTGGTTGCTAGGGTCGTGAAAAAAAGAATTTACGAACCGCCATTGTTGTTCCCCATTTGGTCTCGACTCTTAATTGAATCGTCGACAAAATGATGTGTAATGCTTTTTTTAACAGTGTTCGTCATAAAGAATTTTCGAACTCGTGTATCGTCTTATTCCGGTATTAACGCCTGGATATTGGTGTTCTTTATTGTCATTTAGATGCATTATGTTCAGTAAAGCGAACACACATATTCTATTCTGCTTTAATAAACTTCACATCGGAGAATGACACAAATAATCAGAACACCTAGCTTTAACAAAATATTTGCACATTCATCCTTGCAGTTATTAAATCTCACATGATTTTGTTCGTCATGTTTTATTGAGATCAACTTATATTGATTGCCAATGACTATCAAAAACAACTATGAATATAGCGTATGGAAAAATGTATACAGTATACAAATACCGATGTCATTGAAATCACGTCACAGTACTACATCAGAAACTACGTATGTATTTACAGTTTACATATGTGGAGTATGCTATTAATAGACTAGATTGGGTTTTGTGTACGTCTACCGATTTGTCATAATGTGTCATGTACAAGGGTCTAACCAAACATTGTTAGCCGGTTTCTAAACTCATCATAGTTTGGATGGGAGCGCTCTGTAACGTTACTGTATGGAAATAGTTCCGTCCTTAGCAGCACGTGACAAAAAGATCTCAGTGCAATATCGACTGATATTGCATCCTTTATTCAAATGGAAAACAGAAGGAAAAATATCAAAGTATACAATAAAAAAAGATTTTGAGTGATCTAGATTAACTAACTATTGGCTAAATCAAGAACATCAAATAATCGAGTTATCTTTAATAAAACAAAGAATATTTGATCAATATTTTCAAACGTGATATTCTAACATAAATAACACCCAAAGGTTAACAGAGTAAAACATTTAAATATGAAAGTTATCTAGATTACAAAATAGAAAATAAATTTAGAATAATGTTTAACAATTTAAATTAGTTACATCTTACGATATAACTATGACCCAGTCCCATCAAACAAGGGTATTCCAAGAAAACATTGTTGCCTGCCAATTACTATATCCAAAGTGTGACGGAAACGCAGACAGACAGATGCCATTCAAGAGAGAAGTGATCCCCTTGTTTGTTTGAATTATTGTATGGTGTTTAACACCTCTTTCAACAGTAATTCAGAAATATCGCTATGTTTTCGGTAAAAAATCTACTGCTGTTAAGCTTTTCCTGACACCAGCTTAATACTGGTAATGCTATCCCCGCAAACGTGAGCGCTAAATAGAGAAGCCACTACTACCGAGGCAATGGCTCTAACCATTACACCACCGAGTCGAACGCGCTTACCATTACACCACCGAGGCGATGGCTCTAACCATTACACCACCGAGTCGAACGCGCTTACCATTACACCACCGAGGCGATGGCTCTAACCATTACACCACCGAGTCGAACGCGCTTACCATTACACCACCGATGCGATGGCTCTAACCATTACACCACCGAATCGAACGCTCTTGCCATTACACCACCGAGGCGATGGCTCTAACCAACACACCACCGAGATGGTTCATCTGAAGGGGTCAACCTACCATAGCAGGCGGCACAACATTACAATAGTGTCTCCTGCCAATATGTTAGTATGTGAAAAGGCGACATATATACAGACAGAAGGATGGGCAGCGAATTGATCTATGTGTGTCTCCTATGATTCTAATTATATCACATCACGACTCCTAATTCTAACCTTTTTCAAAAATCATCTGCTGCACATGCATCAGTATGTGGGAAAGGATTTTTTCCTCATCAAAGGCAACTTGTTTTTAAAAAAGTATCTTCTAGAAAAGATGTAAATATTTTCCTCATCAGGATCTGCATTCAAGTCTCCACATGTTCTTCTTAATCCATGTTAGGCAACACTGGTTCATCCGTAATACTACCCTTCTTGGCTGCGTCTGTTCAATTGTTGTCATTACTAGTTTTAGGGATACATGTTTTTTGATACTCATTCAATGACACTGAATCATCCATTATATCAGACTCGTGTCTGCGTCTGTTTCATTTTTGTCATTATCATTAAAAGTGGTAGCTGGATTTATATTCAATGACACTGAGCTATCTCGTCTGTGGTTGTCTTGTCTATTTCGCGGTAAAGCTGGTAGACCCATTGCTGCACAACAACGACGGCTTTAAGAAAGTGGTAAAAAGATTGATAAAATGAACACTGCCTGCATACATTACCAATATATAGCCACTTTTTGACGATTCTGCATCAGACCAATTTTTAAAACAATGTAACGAAACGGAGAATTGCTCATAATGAGCCATTTCTCGTTTGACTTAAATGTTTTCAACTATATTTGATGATAATGCTATCATTTTTAGAGATTTTCCCTATATCATGCGCAGATGTTTCCAAAGTGCTGTAGTTTTGTTGTATGTGGATAAGGGTTAAGAAGTTGTAACTTTCAAAGTAAACTAATATTGAAGCCCAATAATTTCACTATCATGTAAAATGATGCACCCTTAATGTGGCCCCTATATGGATATGCAAAAAGTGCCCGATTTTACCTGAGCTTGCTAACCTCTACATGAGTTGGATCATCAAGCTAAAGCGGATGGGTTGCATATCTATTTAAGCATTTAACCCTTTCTCATATTCCACAAATCTGCAGCAGACAACTTTTGAAAACATTTAGTCAAAACAAAGTATGGAAACTACATAAATGAAAGAATATTTAGTGAACAAATTGAAATGTTTTCAAAAGCTGTCTACTGCAGAGGCGCAAAAACACGTCTGTATGTGTAAAAGGGTTAAATAAAGGCGATTTTTTACAATTGTTATAATCATATCATTATGAGCAACTTCTCCTTTTGTCCCAATTTTTTCAAGTCTTCTGCAGCAAGTTCGTTAAAATGCATCTGCGGGTGAGAAAAGGATTTGTCTTTAGTAAATCAAGATCTAAAGACAGAATAGGAAACATTGAGGCAATAGAAGAAATTTTCCGTTATAAGTCAACCAACCAATTATCCTACAGAACTACTCCAAAGGATGAAGAATTTTAAAATAATTATAATTAAACATTAAATGAAAAATATAAGAATGATTGTTAAACAACAAATGAAACTAGAATTGTTTTTGCAAAAAACAGATGTCTCCCCTCAAATATCTGTCAAAATCTCTCAAAACATTCCAACCTATAAATTTGGGACAGATATGGAGCGGACACGAAATAAAGCCTCAAACCTTTGACCTTCAAGCGTGACCTTGACATTGACCCTATATTGTCGAGACGCGGGTTCTGCACGTCGCCTTGACGAGGTAAACATGTGACCCAAGTTTCATGAAAATCCTTCAAGCCGTCTGGGATATATGGAGCGGACACGAAATAAAGCCTCAAACCTTTGACATTCAAGCGTGACCTTGACCTTGACCCTATATTGTCGAGACGCAGGTTCTGCACGTCGCCTTGATGAGGTGAACATGTGACCCAAGTTTCATGAAAATCCTTCAAGCCGTCTCGGAGATATGGAGCGGACACGAAATAAAGCCTCAAACCTTTAACCTTCAAGTGTAACCTTGACCTTGACCCTATATTGTCGAGACGTGGGTTCTGCACGTCGCCTTGATGAGGTGAACATGTGACCCATGTTTCATGAAAATCCTTCAAGCCGTCTGGGAGATATGGAGCGGACACGAAATAAAGCCTCAAACCTTTGACCTTCAAGCGTGACCTTGACCTTGACCCTATATTGTCGAGACGCGGGTTCTGCACGTCGCCTTGATGAGGTGAACATGTGAGCCAAGTTTCATGAAAATCCTTCAAGCCGTCTCGGAGATACGGACACGATTTCGGACAGACGGACAGACAGACAGACAGACAGACAGAAGGACAGACAGACAGACAGACAGACAGACGCCCAGGACAAAAACAATATATCTCCCCTGTATACAGGGGGAGACATAATTATAAAAACAAGAGGACCGTGATGGTCCTATATAATTCATTTGATTTAATACAACTTCAATAGCTTTCAAAGTTTGTTCTCTATATAGTGGCAATCTTTATCAAAAGATCAGAATAATATGAACAATCTTAGTAGAGGGTCACCCCAGGCAGCTTTGTGCCATATTTTTTTCAAATCAGGCCTATACTTCGGACAAAGAAGATCTTTGAATTTAACTGTATATATAATCTAGGAAAACAAGCCTACACCATTGGCGGCCACGTTTTTGAACATATCGTTATAATTTAAACAATCTTACTAGAGGGTCACCCCGAGTACCTTTGTGCCATATTATTTTCAAATCAGGCTTTTCTACATTTGTACAGGAAGAGCATTTACAAAAAACATATAAAGAAAATAAGAGCCGCCCCAGTAAGCAATGTTCTTTTTATATGATTGCGAAAAATGTCAACATTTTTGGTAGAAGGTCATCCAAGTAACCTTTGTCCCAAATCATTTTCAAATCTAGCCTGTTCTTTTGAACAATAAGATGTTCTTACTATATATAAGTAGATATAAAACAAGCTCCACCTCATTGCTGCCATGTTTTTTAACGGATTTAAATAACTGGAACAATCTAATTAGAGGTTCGCCCAAGGAACATTTGTGCAAAATATTTGTTAAATCTGGCCAGTTCTTTTGGACAAGAACATTTTTAAAGTTTTGGCATTTTTTCCTCTTTCTGATGCCGCAGCAATCATGTTCTATATGACATTAAATTCTTTGAAAGACTTGAAAGAGGAACAATTAAGGAACATTCCTTTTTTTTTTTTTTTTTGCTTTAGGAGAAGTTTTTAGCAGGAAAATATGAACAACGACGACGGACGATGAATGATCACAAAAGATCAGCCCACACTTCGTGCTAAGTTGAGCGGAAAATTGTTTACATAAAATTCTAAAAATAATTTAAAATTAGAAATAAATTCATGCAGTTTTATAAAATTGTTTTATCACAGATAAGGTTTATATTAGGTTTATATATATTTATCACATACGAGGGACATTCGGACAATTTTAAGAAAACATCCATTTAACAATGTTCCTTTGAGAAATCGTTATGAAAATTAGGCATATATGAGAACATTATATCTCAAAAGTTTAAGTTCAGATTATAATATTGTAATGACAGCCATATTCAAGGTTCTAGATAAGGGGCGTTTCTGCAGCTTCTTGAATCCTTGTTTGACCTTATAACCCTATGATGTGGGTACTCAAAAGTATCGTCCCATTGATACGACCCTTTTGAGTACCAACATCATAGGGTTTGGTTGGATGATAAGAGAGATAGTGTGGTGAAGAGGTATAAACGCCTCCTTATCTGGACCTCTGCAAATGTTTGTATTCGTATCTATAGCAACATGCGTTGAATAGACCCGGCGCAACCCTAATTTCTCGATTACACTGCACTATATGGAACACAAAATCATAATAACAAGATAATGGACTCTAATGTAGTTGCATGCAATACATTAACCACAATTTCTTAAAGCGTGATAATTTGAATTATATGCAGGATAGAGTTATCTTAATTGGTTGTGTATATAGTTGAGAAATTGGGAAAGGTTGTATAAAGTTTAAATACAATGCTTCAAGTTGTTACTGAGATTACTCTCTGAATGTAGTTGCAAAACTTTAACCAGAACTTTTAGGTCCAAAAATGGACGTAACTTGCATAAATTGGTGGATAGCGTTATCGTACTTGATGTGATGCTGGAAAGGGCTGTATAAAGTGTCAATGCAATGCATCAAGTAATTACTAAGATATGGTCTCTTAATGTAGTTGCATGCAAAACTTTAAACAGAATTTCAAAAAGGGCCATAACTTGCATAAAATGCAGGATGGAGTTATTTAACTGGAAAAACAACATATGTGTGATAGTTTGGAAGGGTTGTATATAGTTTCAAACCAATGCATTAAGTACATACTAGGATATCGACTCTTAATGTAGTTGCATGCATGCAAAACTTTAACCAAATTTTTAGTTAAAAAGAGGGCCATAAATTGCAAAATATACTGGATAGAGTTATCATACTTGATCGTTTGCATAGGTGTGATGGTTAGAAAGGGTTGTATAAAGCTTCAATGCAATGCCTCAAGTAGTTATTAAGATATGGTCTCTTAATGTAGTTGCACGCACAAGTTTAACCAGAATTTCTAAGTATTAAAAGGGCCATAACTTGCATCAAATACAGGATAGAGTTATCTAACTTGATAATCTACATAAAAGAGATAGTTGGGGGGGGGGGGGGGGGGGGGGGGTTGTATAAAGTTTCAATGCAATGCATCAAGTAAATACTGAGATATGGACCAGTATTTCTAAGTAAAAAAAAGGGCCATAACTTGCATAAACTACAGGAAGAAGTTATCTAACTTGATAATATACATAGGTGTGATAGTTGGGTAGGGTTGCAGAACGTTTCAATGTAATGCATCAAGTAAATACTGAGATATGAACGCAACACTTTAACCATAATTTCTAAGTAAAAAAGGACCATAACTTGCATAAAATGCATTATTGAGTTATCTAACTTAATAATATACATAGGTGTGATAGCTGGGTAGGCTTGTAGAAATGTTCAATGCAATACATGTAGTATTTATGTACTGGCATGCAAAACCTTAACCAATGTGTGACGTGGACGCCGACGCCAACGCCAGGGTGAGTAGTATAGCTCTCATATTCTTCGAATAGTCCAGTTAAACGCGCGAGACGTTATAAAGCATACATG
This sequence comes from Serripes groenlandicus, assembly GCA_031761405.1. Lineage (NCBI taxonomy): Eukaryota > Metazoa > Mollusca > Bivalvia > Cardiida > Cardiidae > Serripes > Serripes groenlandicus. The sequence goes on from JASEVX010000004.1 coordinate 117,602,044, forward strand.
ACATCATGATTGATTCATATAACATCATTTCCTGAAAGTATTCCGATAGTAATCATTTAAATTTACGCCCCTAGCGAAGAATACTTACGCAAAATGCAAACACCAACAAAAGAGGTACAGCAGATATTTATGAAATATTTTGTGTCAACCTCGGGAAAAAGTCGACGGAAACAAAGGGGGCTTTTGTGGAAGGCTAATAACGGAGAATCTGTGAGAAGAGCTGTTGTGTACAGATGTCTTAAAACTGTCCGTGACGGTAGAACATGTACAAAGGACAAATAAAGATCTGGTCGTCCGTCTGTGGTTGCGATTGTAAAGAATGCGCTTAATACTGATCGGTGATGACGGTGAAGGATGTTGCTAATTTGTGCAATATATATGCAGCGACTCCTCACAAGAATTTGACAGAAAGGTGTATATGAAACGTGGATGAAAATATTTGAGAAATGTGTACAGTACACCGCGCGATACCTCGAAAAGGAGGAAAATTAGGAACTGCGTGAAACAGCGTTATTGTTTTGACGTTATATGTAAACGAAGTTACTGCGTTTGGGACATTGTAGATACAGTTTTCTATGTATTGTTGTTAACTAATATATTGTGTTATTATGTAAATTGTACCATTCAGTAGATTATAAATTAAAGATACGCTGTACACATTTGTATTAACTGTTTTCGACTTAACATTAAAAAACTAAGGTGGTCTCAAAACGTCTCTCGTACATAGGGAATATTATGTTGCAGTAGCGATACAGATTTAATAAGTATTCTACTAGGGGCGTGAACAATTTATATCTAGCGAGACCAAAGGTCTAGAGAGATGTCAAATTATCCACTCCCCAGGTAGACACTACTAAAACCTGTATCGCTAATGCAAACTAATTTTCCTTTTCTTAAAACTGTATATACAATGAATAACTTTTAAGGCAGAATAAAGAAAACAAATCTATATAATAAATTACCAAATACTGAATTTAAATATGTCTTGGTATGAACTGCACATGACCATTTGCATGTATTTGCACCGGAAAATATGCAGGTATATAAGAAAAGCCATAACTCTCACCTGAGTTTAGCCCTTTTCATATAAAGCAAATCATCAGCAGACGATTTTGAAAACATTTAGAATTAAATAAGGTAAATGAAGGTATAGTTTATGATAAAAATGAAAACATTATGGCAAAAGGAGTTTATTGAGCAATTCTTCCTTGGTCTGCAAGTCGTAAAGGGTTCGAAAGAAATTAATACATGTTGGTCATCTTTTTCTACCAATGGCTTGTACACTTTTGTAGAGAATGAAATATTTTTAAATCAGACTCCAGCATTTAAAGTAAGAGATTTTAAAGATTCCATTATAGGCATGATTTGAATGGAACCAAGCCCCACGCCCTACCTACCTTTATTACCCCTTCCACCTTTAAAACCCATAACTATCTTAGTATTTAACGAATCAGGATGACGTGAACAATCTTAGTCAAGAAATGATCTTAAATTTGAACAAGCTAATTAAGTCAAAAATATTTGTTAACTTTTTCTTTTTTGTTTTCAAAGAGAACATCAGACGAAAATAGTTGAGAAATTGTGTTTAAAACAGATCAGTACTTTCAGAGAAGAACATGTATCAGGACTAGAGAATGTCTGAAAAACATTGAGCCAATTACCCCCACCCAAAATATAAAAAGAAGCCAAACCCGCCAAAAACAATAGCACTCCATGGAATAGATGTGATATCTGCATAATAAGTGAGACAATGGACGTACAAAATACATTAAAAAGGAATATAATGTGTTTTCCCTGTAAAGTTTTATCAAAGTTGGCAAAGGGGTTTAGGAGAAGATGTCGTTGAAGAAAAATGTTGACGGACGACGTACGACTGACGACGGCCAAAGACCTGTCACAATAACTCACTCTGAGCCTCTGGCTAAGGTAAGCTAAGAACATGTTTCCATTTTAAGAACAGTTACATACCATATTTAGTTATAATGAATGTATACTAAAGAATTGAGTTTCAATCGTTTTCTATTATATAACAGCGAACTTGACATTGACCCTAGGGCCCCCAAATACAATTCCATTAAAGGTATCCATGATCTATACATACCAACTAAAGATATCCTATAACATATGTGAGTTTTAGGCCGCACGCTCGCCAGTCCACCCTCCAGTCCGAACAACGACATCATCATTCTAATAACTAGGTTTCATTATGTTGAAAACCAGGATAAAAATGTTTTATATGCGTGGAATAGTTATCCTACTTGATTGTTTACATAGGTGTGATCTGCACGCAAAACATTAACCAGAATTTCTATGTAAAGAAGGGCAATAGTTATATGCAGGTTAGAGTTATCTGACTTGATTTTTTATAAAGGTACTGTAAAAGTTGGGGAGAATTGTAGATAGTTTCAAAGCAATACATCTAGTAGTAACTGAGCTTTGGTGAAATATATGTACTTGCATGCAAAACCCTAAAAATTGTGTGACGCCGATGCCGATGCCGAAGCCATGGTGAGTACAATGGCTCTCATATTCTCTGAATAGTAGAGCTAAAAGTCAAAGCCTTACGAAACAAGGAAATATCTGTGTAACCAAAGTGTGCTCCAGGAATCTATGTGCCCATCTAGTACTGATAATGAAACTTGCCATAAAGATTTATTAAATTCGAGATTACACGGTAATGGCCCACAGATGCATGAATCCAGTTAGATAGCAATTACCCTCTCCAACACGCAGATTGAATCTGAGGCATCTCCGGCATATGGAATATGAGGCATCTGCAGCAGATGGCTTTTGACACAAATTGTTTCGCTCTATTCAGCAGTTATTCTTTCATTTATAGAACCTTTCCCATTCTTCACATACATGGATTTTAAAGTTGTCTGCTGCAGATTTGTTGTATATGTTTATTTGAACGTATACTTACATCTTTGTCCTATATTTGACTGATACACCTGTAAATAACAGGACACACACCAGACCGATCATTAAACCAACTAGTAAACATATGCATGTAGTGTCAGCATTGGTTGCATCTTTACCTGAAGCTATAGAACAAAGGCTTTGTTTTAAAATCAATAATCAACTCTTTCCAGCATTTTGAAAATGTTATGGCAAAAAAGAAATTGCTCATAATGAAAAAATAAATCTTTTGCAGAAATATTTCCAACTGTTCAATGATCATACTTTTATTTACTTAGAATTTTTATATTTTCGCCAACATATTTTCAAGGTTGCTGATTTATTGTATGTGAGAAAGGTGGGATAAATGAGCCTTGTCACGCACAAAACAGACCCTCTGTGGTTTAAATGAGCTTGACATTCTGGGATTTAAACGAGTTTGTCACCCAAAAAGGGACATTCGGGGGTTTACACGAGTTTATCACATGAAAATAGGACATTTTTAGGGTTAATTGAGTTTGTCACATAAAATCAAAGCTTTCGGGGTTTAAATGAGCTTGTCACATAATAAAACAGAACTTCTGGGGTTTCAATGAGCTTGTCAAATAATAAAACAGAACTTCTGACTTTTAAATGAGCTTGTCACACAAACAGAAACCTTCTGGGGTTTCAATGAGCTTGTCACACGAAAAGAAACTTTCTGGGGTTTCAATGAGCTTGAATTTCTCGAGTTTAAACGAACTTGTCACACGATAAAACAGATTGACCTTCTGGGATTTAAATTTATGAGCTTGTCACATGAAACACAGACCTTACGGGGTTAAATGAGTTTGTCACACACAACCAAACCTTCTGATGTTTAAATGAGGTTGTCACATTAAAAAGGGAACTTAAATGGTTTAATGAGTCTGTCACAAAAAACAGACCTTATGGGTTTCAATGGGTTTGTCACATTTAAAAAGGAACTTAAATAGTTTAATGAGTCTGTCACACAAAAACAGGCATTATGGGGGTTGAATGAAGTTGTCAAACAAAACAAAACCTTCTGAGGTTTAAATGTGTTTGTCACATTAAAAATGCAACTTCAAAGGGATAAATGAGCTTGTTAAAAGAAAAACAGACATACAAAGGTTTACATGAGCTTGTTCAAAGAAAAATAAACCATCTGAGGGTAAAATGCGCTTGTCAAGCTAAACACAGAACTTCAAAGGGTTGAATGAGCTAGTGACGCTAATAATAGAACTTCAAAGGGTTAACTGAGCTTTTCACGCTTTAAAATAGAACTTCAAAGGGTTAAACGAGCCTTATCACGCAAGAAACAGACCGTTAAAGGTTTAAATGAGCCACGTCCTTTGAAAAATCCAAGTGGGACATGATGGCCCTTGATCGTTCACCTGACTCATGCAATGTTATTTGTCATGCAAACCACAATAACTTATATTTCGACCAGGTAAGCAAATACAAGTGGCCGAAGTGGACCAGTACAGCTTCCATGTCAGAAAGCAAAATAACCAACACAACAATGTTGTTTGTCTTCCGTCAAATTTAATATTTTTAGTACCATTTCAAATTCAGACATTCATAATCTTCTTAATATTACACTCTGGGCATACAAGGTAAATCTGTTAACCAATTAACATGGCCTTAAAGAATCAGATAGAGGGTAACCCAAGGAACATTTCTACAATATTATGTGAAAATCGGTCTGATACTTTTGGAAATGTATATTTTTAAAGTTTCACTATAACCATATGAGACAAAACAGCCCCGCTCTCTGGAGGACATGTTTTTTACAAATCAACATGGCTTGAAGAAACCTTATAGAGGGTCACGCAATGAACATGTCTACAGAGTGTTAGCAAATCAGCCAGATACTTACCGATGAGAAGATATTTAAAAGTTTCACTATAATCATATATGGCAAAGCAGCCTTGCCCCCTTGTGGCCATGTATTTTGACGAATCAAAATAGCTTGAATAAATCTGACAGATGATCAGCTAAGGATAATTTCTATAAAATTATTTGAAAATCCGCAAACCGGTTTTGGAAGAGAAAATGATATTTTCTGTATGTTGCCACGGAAACGAGAATTTTCGTTTGAAGGAATTTTGGTGATGTTATTGAGATATGCTTTCTGTTAAGTTTCTTCTCAATTGGCCTACTGGTTACAACAGAGAAGACGCATGACAGATAACGGATGATGGACAATCACAATAACTCACCTAGTGCTCAGGTTAGCTAAACACTATTTAACAATTAAAATAATAAAGAATTAAGTACAATATTATCGTTTCTCCAATTATCGATACAGGACAATAAATTATTCTTTTCAATACACACTTTTCTTTTGTAGACGATTTCCTTAGGCCAAATTATCATGAGATAAGACAAGCCTTTTTAAAATTTATCATTTTGCTCCTTTTCTAATACGGCCTAGCAGCTACAGTTTCTAAAGAAGAAGGCCATGATTTTGGAAATCGGCGAGATACTTTCAGAAATTTATTTATTTATTCTTTCGGTTGGCATGGAAACCAGAATACTGCTTGTACACATTTAAGGAACTTTGGTGAGGACATTTAGAGAATAATTTATGTGAAGTTTCGTTCCAATTGAATGAATCTGACAGATGATCAGCTAAGGATAATTTCTATAAAATTATTTGAAAATCCGCAAACCGGTTTTGGAAGAGAAAATGATATTTTCTGTATGTTGCCACGGAAACGAGAATTTTCGTTTGAAGAAATTTTGGTGATGTTATTGAGATATGCTTTCTGTTAAGTTTCTTCTCAATTGGCCTACTGGTTACAACAGAGAAGACGCATGACAGATAACGGATGATGGACAATCACAATAACTCACCTAGTGCTCAGGTTAGCTAAAAACTATTTGACTATTAAAATAATAAAGAATTAAGTACAATATTATCGTTTCTCCAATTATCAATACAGGACATTAAATTATTCTTTTCAATACACACTTTTCTTTTGTATAGGATTTCCTTAGGCCAAATTATCATGAGATAAGACAAGCATTTTTAAAATTTATCATTTTGCACCTTTTCTAAAACGGCCTAGCAGCTACAGTTTCTAAAGAAGAAGGCCATGATTTTGGAAATCGGCGAGATACTTCCAGAAATTTATTTATTTATTCTTTCGGTTGGCATGGAAACCAGAATACTGCTTGTACACATTTAAGGAACTTTGGTGAGGACATTTAGAGAATGCTTTATTCCCAATTTACCTGCTGGTTACAGAGGAGAAGATGTTGACGCATGAAGGACGCCCGACATAGGGCAACAAAATAACTCCAATTGAGCACTTCGTGCTCAGGTGAGCTAAGAAGAGTTCACGGGACATTGCTGAAATGTAATTTTACTTTACTTAAGCCATCTAAAATATGTCTTTAAAAATAAACTTGTAGATCAAGATGTGCATTACATATGATCTGCATGTTCACCATAGTTCACATAACTACAATGATGACCTCCCTTGTTTGCAATAATAACCCTTTCCATTCCAACATACCACAAATCTGTAGCAGAAAATATGAAGGCAAAACTTTTGACCATTTATATAAACAAAACTATCATTTTTGAATTGTGTTCAAAACATATCGTCAAAAGGAGAAATTGTTCAATAAAGATTCAACTAAATAAGATAGTCAAACTCATATTTCTTTGTGTTTGTACTAATTATCATACAGTTTTACAATATCGGTACACTTGTAATGCTTATCATATTTACCTATCAAGATGGACACCAAGGGAGGTCAATATTGTATAGTCGGACGCTTAATCTAGAGTTTCCTGCCCCTACCATTAAGTTATCATGCTAGAAACAACTTTTTTTGTGGACTAAACATTTCAAATCCATAAGGAGATTGCTTCATTTTTAATGCTGCCAAGCATCAAGTTGTATTTGTTTGATCTCGCTAATCAATGGTACCTCCCCATTGTATTATAGTACAGTGAACTCCACAGTTCCGGATAAGTAACCAAATTAATGAATCTTGTCTCTTTAAAATGAAAGTTGAGAGAAACAAAACTACATAAAATGTTAAACAAATACTTCCTCCCCACCATGATATAATTCAACAATAATGTAAATTTGTTAAAATGTTTCCTTAGTGCCTGCAATTGCAAGCTGTAAATTTGACAGTTTCGGGTCGAACTTGCCATTTTCGGGTCACGTGACAAATGTTTATTTATGTTATCAAGGGTAACATCAAACAGCTGTTTTTTAATAACAACATATTCATTTCACATTTTAATTAAAATAATATGAAAAAGAAAGAACTAAAATATATCACTTGCATTTATCTATTGAATAAAATACAGAGCAATGATGAGGCCAACTTTACTGCACACACTTTCATGCACGAAAACTGTTGCATGTTAACCAACTAATAAGTCGTATTTGACTTAAAACGTAAATTTTAATAACAAATGTTTAACATTGATTCATCACCATAAGCATTAAATTATTCTTAAAAAGTTACTAAATTGATAATTTGAGAAATTCCCTTTGGCTGACCCGGAAGTGTCGTATGTGAACTAGGTCAAATTATCTGCTTGTTTGGCATAAACAACTTCGACAAGTCAATTAATATTATAAATCTTGTTCAGTGGCAAATAACCTCCACATTTATGTGCAATACAGGGCTACAATCAGCAATTTACGCTGTGACAGGTAAACACAAATTTTACTTTCGCGGGAATCTATGCAGTCAAGCGTCTCGGGATTACGACATCCTTTCTTGAAATGACATCGTCCGAAATCAAAGTGAAACTAGCCGAGCTAATGGGAAATATGACTTGATAAATTGTCAAAATACTTTATCATTCTCGAATACTAAACATTTTTTCCCAAATGTGACCCGGAATTGTCGATGACCCGGAACTGTCGAGTTCACTGTATGCTATAATCCAAAAATGAAAAACATATCACCCACCCAAATGTATGACTCTAATACCCATTTTATATGTTGAAGTACTATTAATTGTTTGTGAAACATTTGAAATCAATCCAACAAAAAATGAAGAAACTATGTTCAATTCTCAAAATCCAACAAAATCAATCAAAATGTATGTTTTTAACACAAAAACAGGTCACACTCAACATCTTAAGCATACAATGTGAAGAAGGGTGTTCGATGAACAAGTTTCAAAGTTGTAGCTTTGATAGTTTCCATAAATGCAAAACTTAACCCACGCCGACAACGTCAAGTGACGAAAAAAGCTTGTCTTTTTTTCCAGAAAATCAAACGACCTAAACATTTCTTGATTTGAGCAATTTATCCTTTTGTCACAATGTTTTCTAAACTCGTCTACATAGCTATTTTGATTTAAATATACCATCAGCAATGAGAAAAAACATTAATTGTTATTGATCGTATATGCAATATATAATTTATTAACGACTGGATGTTTATCGATTAACTTTAAACAAGCTTAGCAAACCATGCAGACCAAGGAACGCCTATACTCATCAGAACGGTCAGATGTATTGGTATATACATTTTGTTTGCTTTTCGATCGCTAGTTCTAATTAAAGAACAATCCATAAATATGTAACAACTTAGTATAAATGAGTAGTGCTCTACTAAAACCAAACTTAGCTATACATTTTACTCTGCGGTAATGCCTGCCTGTGCTTCCATGCTAAAGGATGAAAATGGATACTGGTATACAGGAGATTCTTGAAAACCTTCTTCGGGTAATTGACAAACAGTGTAAAATGAAGATCTAACTGCACATAAGCACTGGCTGATCTTGATCTACACTGATCACAAAATGCCTTAAAGTTAGTTTTAGCAGAGAGCGCTTCCTTAGGACAAGATGGCAGGACAAATCTGCTTCTTTGTAAGGCAGAACTTCCCTGCATTAATATGGTGTTTGCACACAATTCTAAGGTGACTATTTTCAGCATGACTAATAAGAAGTTTACACAATGGTTGGGTTAATAGTATATTGTTTATCAGTTTTGGGCTTGCAGAAGCAAAAACATGCATTCTGAAAAACGGAAAAAGGGTAAACAAATAAATAAATAAATGTATGAGATACTTGGGAATAAATATGCTTCATTAACATTGTAAGAATTCTTCAAGACTGAGCGTATGATCTAACAAGAGCTGTCCGAAAGACAGCGCGTTCGATTATTTTAGTGCTTGCCAATGAAACAAAAACTATTTCAGTAAAAAGGCAAAGTAAAAATTTCTGTATTTGTCAAAGTGTAAACATGGGTCATTAGCAGCAAGATGTCATGTCAAGAATTACTTTTTTGAATTGTTTTACCCCTGAACACTACAGCAAAGACTGAAATGGTTAAGTCAAAAAGTGGCTGGTACAAAACAAACTGAACCGAGATTCTAAGCGGATAAAGGGTCATATTTTTTTTAAATCTTGACAGAGTTACCTTCTCTTGTCTACAGATGGGGGTCATGGTGGTAAACAAGTATTTCAAGTTAAACAGCAATTTCAAGAAGGGTTAAGGCAATATTTGGATTTTACCCAGATTCAATGTATTTCTAAGTAAAAAAAAATTCATACTTCTTACAAAACATTAACACTCTTGCACTCTTGTCTGTTGATGGAGGTTATGATGATGAACAAGTATTGTCAGTTTTAAAGTAAAATCTCTAATGGTTTTGAAACAAGTGCAGTCCGAAAGACTCGACCGTTTAGTTCTTGCCAATAAAACAAAACTGTTTGCAGTAAAAGACAAAAAAAATATCTGTATTCTTCAAAGTGTAAACAACGGTCATAAGCTGCAAGATGTCAAGTCAAGAGTTATCTTACTTAATTGTTTGAACACTACAGCAAAGTTTGAAATGTTTAAGTAACAAATTAGCTCATACATAAAACTGAACCGAGTGTATAAGTCGTAAAAGGGCCTAATGTTTAAAAGTGGGGTGATATGCAAAACTTAACCAAAATACAAGTCGAAAATGACCATAATTCTTATAAAAGCCTTGACTGAGTTATATACTCATGTCTGTTGATGGAGGCAATGCTGATATGATCAAGTAGTGTTAGTTTCAAAGAAATATCTCTAATGGTTTTGATGTTAGAGCGTAGCGGAGGCACGAATATTGGTCAACAAATTATGTGTATAATCTCCTGATTGTCCTTGGTGTGAACCTAGCTTTATGATTTTAGAGGTATGGCATATCCTGATGAAGTCAGATTTGTTAAGCTTGAAGAGTGACCTTGACCATCAAGCAAATAAATGTTTTTAAAATCTCCCAGTTGACCTTTACACATACACATCAAGTTTCGTTAACCTACACCCTCCTCTTGTACTTTTTAGTTATCTCATATTCCATTTTCTTTTTTAGATTGACCTATATACAACTCCAACGAAATTGAAAGAGTACAAGTGACATAGAACATGTATGCAGTTTTAAAAAAAGGTGAATAAAAAATCATAGAAATGTATTTTGTGTAACTGTAAGAATTTCCTTCTTGTAACATCTGTTTCAGTAAACAGAAGTTCACAGACAACATATCGGCAGCAGACAACGTTGCAAAGATGAAAACTCTCAGTAGATAAAAGAACAATTATTGAATAAAATTGAAAACATTGTGGCAAAAAAAGAAGTTATGATTAATTTTGCTTTTGCCACATTTTTTTCAAAAGCCATCTGCTGCAGATGCGTCAGAGAGTTTCTTAATGTGGCCATGTAATAGCATTCAAAACAGATGGTTTACCTTCGGTGCAGTTTTGTCCAGTGTATTCTGATGTACACGTATAGCTGTTTCGCGTCAAGCAACAAGTTTCGGAATTAGCGCATGGACTAGGGCTACAAAAGTCCTCTGCAAGACGGTTACAATGAAATGGAAAAATGTCATTTCAGTTTTATTAATGTCTTTTAACCCTTGTGTACATACGAACAAACTGCAGCAGACTACTTTGGAAAAACATCTTATGGAAACTGTCTCAGAATGAAATTGTAATTATTGTTATATTGCTTATCATCCATCATGAGTAAGTCTCCTTTTGCCAAACTGTTTTCAAAATTCGTCTGCTACAGATAAGTCAAAATGTGGGAACCTTCCTATCATACATACAACAAACGTACAGCATGAAGCAAATATCAAGACAATAGGAAACTCTCTATAAATTAAAGTTAATCATTGAACATAGTTGAAACCAGTGTGGCAAAATGATAAACTGCTCATATTGCTGACTATGAGCAATTTCTCAATGCCACAATGATTTCAAAAGTCGTCAACTGCAGATGGGTAAATTGCCTCTGCATGAAAGAAAGGTTTAACGAAACAAATTAAAAGATGTAAATGTTAACTCATTAGTTGATGGGCTTGGTTTAGACTATACATAATTGAGACAGTCTAAAGGTAAGGAAAAACATTTAGACAAACTTAACCCTTTCTCACATTTATGACAAAACAACCAGGCAAAAATGGGAAAATCCCTTCAATTGAAAGTATTGTTATTTAATAAACTTGTAAATGTTCTCAGAACCTAAGAGCATCTGTATGTAGGACATATTAAATCATACAGATGTTGCCAATTTTCTTTAATCAATTAAAAAGTATTTTGGTGAAACATATATGTGTTTACTGTGTATAACTGTGTTGTCTGCTTTTAGAGGAAAAAACCATCGGATAGTAAGTGTTATTTTGGAATAGAATAGGAAACATTTTGGAAAAAAGGAGATATAGCTCATTCAGAGCAATTTATCCTTTTTTCAAAATGTTGTAAAAGCCCTCTCTGTTGAGGCATGAATGTTAATGAAAACGTTATAGGTCGCTGGTGTAAAGTTTAATCAGACTGCAGCTTATATTATCACAGGCGTCCGAATTTCTATTACAGCAAAACATGCGAAAAATCACACAATTCCCAAGTTAAAATACTAAAGAAGTCTCTCTATATTGTCTATACGCATCATAATGATCGTAATTGTAATTTGGGAAATCCCGCACGTGTTACTATAAATAGCCCACTCTATACGTCCATATAGTGTAATAATAATGACAAGGTGTGCAACGGCATTTTACCCCCTTGCTCGATTCGGGCAATAATTTCCGCAGAAAAACGTCTAAAACGACCTGGTTCCAGGTAGAGACAGGTTCATAAATGACTTTTCTCATGATCCACCACATCAATATTTGCCAACCGACCAATACGCCGGCGATTTTAAGCTTAATATTCATTATATTTGGAAATTTGTAGTTGTCCTGACCGCCATGCGCTGACGTCACAATAATCACGTTCCGTAGCAAATATTTAACACGAAATGACGCGGTTTTTTTTTAGAATATTGTACTTGAGCAATGTTTGTTGGGATTGGCATTTAATCATTTTTCTTCCAAAAATAATATTATTTATAAAACATACGGTATTTATTTGTACGTGTTTGAAAGAAGTATAAACAATATTGTTTGATTAATTTGTCACTGCGGAATGTTGCAAATTGTGACGTCAGCGCATGGCTGAATTGTCAATATGCAAACATAAATATACCTATAACATGTGTAACAACAACACTCAAAACGACTGGTTTGTCAATATGCATACATAAATATACCTATAAAATGTGTAATAACAACAACCACCATGACTGGCTTGTGAATATGCATACATAAATATATATATAACATGTGTAATAACAACACTCACCGTGACTGGTTCGTCAATATGCATACACAAATATACCTATACAATGTGTAATAACAACACTCACCATGACTGGATTGTGAATATGCATACATAAATATATATATAACATGTGTAATAACAACACTCACCGTGACTGGTTCGTCAATTTGCATACATAACTATACCTATACAATGTGTAATAACAACACTCACCATGACTGGATTGTCAATATGCAAACATAAATATATCTATAAAATGTGTATTAACAACACTCGCCATGACAGTTATGTCAATATGCATAAATGATATTCCTATAAAATGTGTAATAACAACACTCACCATGACTGGCTGGTTTGTCAATATGTATACATGATAATATATATAAATGTGTAATAACAACACTCACCATGACTGTTATGTGAATATGCATACATAAATATACATATAACATGTGTAATAACAACACTCATCATGACTGGTATGTGAACATGCATATATATATATATATATACATATAACATGTGTAATAACAACACTTACCATGACTGGTATGTGAATATGCATACATAATATACATATAACATGTGTAATAACAACAATCACCATGACTGTATTGTGAATATGCATACATAAATATACATATAACATGTGCAATAACACAATCACCATGACTTGTATGAGAATATGCATACATAAACATACATATAACATGTGTAATAACAACACTTACCATGACTGGTATGTGAATATGCATACATAATATACATATAGTATGTGCAATAACAACACTCACCATGACTGTTATGTGAATATGCATACATAACTATACATATAAAATGTGTAATAACAACACTCACCATGACTGGTATGCGACTAAGCATAAATACATATACATAACAATTGTGTAATAACAACCCACCATTGACTGTTATTGGAAGTGTCAGGGTCACTGTATCTGCTCCATCTGATGCCTGAAATTAAAAATTGAACAATATTAGTCAAGAAAACTTTTTCTTGAACGTGTTTATGTTTCTAACAATACAAGTGTCACCTGCCATTATGTCAGCAGGTTTCACAAAAGCCGTCAGTCCTTCAGTCCTGACCGACAGAAATTCCTTCGGACTGACAATATATGTATTTATTTATTTATTGGGGTTTTACGCCGCTTTCAACATTATTTCAGTTATATCACGGCGACAATTCACTTATTCATGATCCCTGGGTAAACAAACCAGTACTAGGCTAAAAAATGTGCCTTGCCCAAGAGCACTCCACCATGACCGAGGTGCTGCGACTGGGGATCGAACCCGGGACACCCGGTTTCTCGGACTGACAAATTGTAATGCAATAATTGGTTGAACAAAGAAGGAAATTGATGAAAATGAGCTTTTAGATTGACATGTTTCAAAATATTTCGTGAAGTCTGAATGTCAGTTAGTGAAAGTGACTGTGTGAAAGACAGACGGACAGAAGAATGAATATACAATGTACCTAGAGGAAGTGGCCCCAATATGCCATCCTGCAAGAGCAGGCATCTCCAAAACAATTTATTTACCATTGATTTTGATAGAGGAATTCTGTCCCCGATTTATTTTTTAGAAATGAGTGTTTTTGCAAATTAAACATATAGTTTATATGTTACATTAAATGATTAATAGAAATTGATGTTTTATCTCGTAGCTGACCTGATTTTGATTTAAGTAGCTCTGTTAATCTTTTCCCTCATACAGCAATTCTGCAGCAGACAACATTGAAAACTAATTGTATCATAAGTAGGTGCTGGCTTTAGACATTTCATAGAGGTTATGCTCCTCTCCAGATATATTCATAATTCCTCAGTTTATGTAATAGTATGTATCAAGTGTTTACCTGTATAATCAAGCTATAAGATGGTGTTAATGTTGGATCTAACTGAGTGCTATCAAATACAGTGATCTTTCCGTTGCTCGAATCAAGTGAAAATGTAACAGGGGAGTTTCCAGCTAGAAACAAATGATAATACATATTAATATAGTTAAATCAAATGTATGTAATATATTGGGAATGATTGACTTTTTTTTCGGAATAAAATTTATTGATTTATAGTCCAAGAGACAGCAGGGTTTTATTTAACCGAGAAGGTCCAAAAGGTCTGTGGGTATTTTTGGATACCCTAGTATGTGTAGTTTATTGAATGAGGAGTCTTAGTTGTCATCTCTATTCCGATTTTTTTTTATTTCGATGTTTCCGATGGTACCTTGAAAGTTTACCGATTACAAACATTGGGGGTAGGGGAAACCAAAATGGGTGTAGCTCGGTCAATATTAAACACAAAGTAACAAATTATAGCTTATATAAAAGGTAAACAAACCTTCTATCTAATAAATCCAAATATGCAATGTTTGAATCTTTAATAAGGTCACATGAGGTCAAAAGGTCAATTTGTATGGCCGTTGCTTAAAATCTAGCATATATTTACATCAAACTTCTCTCTAATTTTCATAAAATGTGGTTTATAAAGATTATTATTGCATGATTGTGTGCTTACATGAATATAGAAGATTAAAAACTTATACTTAGCAAGTGGTTATTAGATAACATGCATACTGGCTTGTTTCCGTTATATTGCAGTTTTCTTAATTTGTTCAATGTTTCCACTATCTGGGGTAGGGGTAATGTAATGGCATGTAACTTTGTTACTTTTTATGGTAGCTGAATAGTTTTAGTCTCAAATTGAAGGTATTAGTAAGGAGCATCTAGCAAATTACTTAAACCTTTAATTATAAGTTGAGTAATTAGATCGTCAGAGGTCAAAGGTCACAGAAACTCAACCGTCGCCATCAATCGGTGAACAAATCCACGAGATGTTGTTTCGAATCATATCTGGTTGCAGTAAAGTATCTATGATTGGAAGTATAAAGTATTAAATACCGAACTGCCTTATTCATTGAATTAACGAGGTCAACATTTGTGAAACTTGGCGAATACTTCATAGGCATATGATGAAAACGTTAGTCTGCATACGTCCAAGTCAATTTATAGCTCGAGGTGGAAGTCATTTTGGGGTATGTTTGAGACTAATCCTCATAGTCTGAATCAGCAGAATCCGAGTCGGATGAGGCAATTAGTAGTTCATCATCTTCCTCTACATCTTGGGTGAAGGTTTCTGTGTCTAAAGCTTGTGAGATATCGTCTAGTATTTGTGCGCTCTTGAACCATTGAAGTGCAAGATGACCTTCTTTCGTTTCCCATCCATGGTCTGTCGGATTCAGATCAGGCAAATATGTTTATGGTAGCTTGATAGTTTAAGTCTCAAATTGAAGGTATTAGTGAGAATCATCTAGCAAGTCACTTAAACTTTTAATTAATTGAGTAATGAGATCGTCAGAGGTCAAAGGTCACACAAACTCACCCGATTCGTAAGCTAGGATAGCTCTCGTGCACATATATCTTTAAAACCCCTGAATAGTGTCATAATTTATCTTATTAATTACATGATACTGTTGGCATTTGATTCCAAAATATTGTGGAGGAGACTGCATATTGTAATGTAGACCGTGTAACCATGTCCGCTGCAATATCGGTAGAGAAAATCTCAAGAAGGTTCCAGAAACGAATGTTTGAGGCAATTGATGATGAAGCCAGCATTGATCCGTACAGACCCCCCAAAAAAGCTGAAGATTGGTGGCGTCGATTATGACGTAAAGTCAGCACTAAGAGTCATGATATGGACACTTCTATGTCATCGTTACAGTGACACTCCCATGTGGGCAGGGTAGAACTTGTACGTGACGACTGATGACCTACCAAAGCAAAACATCGGCTACATGGAGAATCTATGCCTGCCACCCACAAGGTTGGATGTTGTAGTGGAGACACTTCGTATCTCTCAAAAAGTAGCTAAGGAGTGCAATAAGAAATATGCAATTGTGCATTATGACTTGGCAGTCGCAAAGCCAGCAATGCAGATTCAATACGAAGAATCACCACAATTTGACAATGTCTTCATCTGTTTTGGTCCTTTCCATATAGAGCTATCGTTTTTCGGTGCGATTGGCAATATTATGTCCGAGTCTGGTGGTCCCCACATACTTGAAGACACGGGTGTTCTGACTGGAGGGTCTGTAAATGGTTTCATCTCTGGCAAACACTATAATAGTTGTAAGCGCCTCCACATATTGCTTGCACTCGCACTTTGCTTGTTACACATTGATCGCTTTCTTCAGGAGCAAGGTCCCATTCCGGATGCCCTGTTGCAGTCAGTAAGTGAGTTACATGACAATCCCATGCCAAGTGTTATAGAAGCTATTGAGCAGAGAGTTGATCATGAAGACTTTCTTAGAAGTTACGATGACTGCTGCGAGAAGACCAGATCAGGTACACATGGGAGCACAGCTAATGTATGTGGAACTAATCGAACTGTACTTAGTTTTTAGTAGGTCATATAGAACGAATGAAGTTGACTTCTTCATACATACGCTTGAAAGAATGTGTCCAGTATTCTTTGCTACCAATAGACCCAACTATGACAGGTGGATGACACGATATCACTTAAACCTTCTCAACATGGACAGCACCAATCCAGGCATACGAGAAGATTTCCAGAATGGAGCACTCTCGGTTAGATGTACTAATAAATGTTTCCCAAGAACCCCAGTCGATCTTACGCTCGAACAAACCGTAAACGCTGATGCGGCGTCCCGTCTCACTGGAATTACAGTGTTCAACCAGTCAGTATATGCAAGGAAACGATGGATGATCACAAGGACAGTACGAAGTTCAATAGTTGGTCACTTGTTTCAAAAGTTGGACTGGCAAAAGAAGAGGATGTACAAAAGGACACAAGACGGAGCCGTGTAGAAAGAGACAACTTAGATCTTCAGAAGTTGATAGCTGATGTTAACGAGACCATGAATCCTTTCGATGAAGATGTAGCCGATACGAAGTTGTACTGCATTTCCACAGGCCAAGTGATGTCTGAAGATATCAAGGATGGTGTGTTGACTCGTTTATCTCAAGGAGAATCACGCTACAACGCTTTCAAAGATGAATGTTTGGCAGACCCTACCCGCTTCGAGAAGCCGATATCAAAACTGAAATGCAAGACGCTCGCTTCTGCCATGATTAAAACAATGCTGAAGGCCAAGGACAAGAAGATTATCGAGCTTAAAGGAACGAGGGACCTTTTTGATAGACTAGTGATTCTGGCAACTACAAGTAAAGTGGACTTACAGAAGGTGTTTCAATACCCTCTCACACCTGTACCGTTGACACTGGCACATATTGACGGTTCAATGAACAAGACAGTCAAGTCGAAACTGATGCACAATTTAGAAGATCGTTACACTGAAACCAGACCACCTCCACCTGTTCATGTTTACATGCAGGATGCAATGTTTCTACTCCAAGTTCTTGTGAACTGTCCAGAGACATTTGGTGCAATCGCTAAGGTGATATTGACGATATTACGCAAAGTGACAAGTAGTGAAATACATTTCGTCTGCGATACCTATCCTACGGGCTCCATCGAGGATATTGAAAGGGCATGTCGGGCTAAAGTATCCGACTTGAGAGTAACCGGTGCCGATCAGAGAAGACCAAAATATTTCAGCAAACTACTACGGTCAAGTGTATTCAAGACGTCCTTCATTGAATTCCTTTCTGAAGAGTGGAAAAGAGACACATATGCGGAAATACTGGGTAACAAAACTGTTATCATGGGATTAGAAAAGGTCTGCTATTGCTTCCGTGTTAGCGAAAATGGTTCCATAATCAGATATCGTGTTGAGGGGCTGGATGGTAACCAGGAGTAGGCAGATACGAGGCTTGCTTGCACCTTGCATACGTGGCAGAACATGCTCACTTGCCAGATGTTGTCATCCGCTGCAATGACACAGATGTTCTAGTCATACTTCTCTATCATCTGGGGACAGGCAACATCAAGGCAAACGTGTGGGTGGATGCAGGTGTTGATGGCAATAACACTAGGCGTTATGTGGATGTTACCGGTTTATCAAAGGAACTTGGTCCTGATATGTGCTCTGCCCTCCCTGGCATACACTCTTGCACCGTGTGTGACTACACGGTGGCGTTCCTACGGAAAGGAAAAACTGTAATTGATGGAGAAGTCTTACATTGCACTCTTTGCAGAACTAGGAGACTGTAACAACATTTCAGGTTTCGAAGCATTTGTCTGTGATTTATACGGGAAACCAAAGACCAATAGTATTTCAGCAGTACGTTTTGCTATTTTTCGTGACAAGTACGCACCAACAAATACGGCCAGTCCACTTGATAAGCTGAGAGGTGCCGATTCCAGTATACTGCCGCCTTCACGTCCAGTGCTTGTAGAGAATGTCAGAAGAACCAACTACGTATCGTACATGTGGAAGAAGGCAACGGACCATGGATGGGAAACGAGATAATGTCATCTTGCACTCCAATGGTTCAAGGGCGCACAAATACCAGACGATATCTCACAAGCATTAGACACAGAAACCTTCATCCAAGATGTAGAGGAAGATGATGAACTACTAATTGCCTCATCCGACTCGGATTCTGCTGATTCAGACTATGAGGATTAGTCTCAAACATACCCCAAAATGACTTCCACCTCGAGCTATAAATTGACTTGGACGTATGCAGACTAACGTTTTCATCATATGCCTATGAAGTATTCGCCAAGTTTCACAAATGTTGACCTCGTTAATTCAATGAATAAGGCAGTTCGTTATTTAATACTTTATACTTCCAATCATAGATACTTTACTGCAACCAGATATGATTCGAAACAACATCTCGTGGATTTGTTCACCGATTGATGGCGACGGTTGAGTTTCTGTGACCTTTGACCTCTGACGATCTAATTACTCAACTTATAATTAAAGGTTTAAGTAATTTGCTAGATGCTCCTTACTAATACCTTCAATTTGAGACTAAAACTATTCAGCTACCATAAAAAGTAACAAAGTTACATGCCATTACATTACCCCTACCCCAGATAGTGGAAACATTGAACAAATTAAGAAAACTGCAATATAACGGAAACAAGCCAGTATGCATGTTATCTAATAACCACTTGCTAAGTCTAAGTTTTTAATCTTCTATATTCATGTAAGCACACAATCATGCAATAATAATCTTTATAAACCACATTTTATGAAAATTAGAGAGAAGTTTGATGTAAAAATATGCTAGATTTTAAGCAACGGCCAAATAAATTGACCTTTTGACCTCATGTGACTTTATTAAAGATTCAAACATTGCATATTTGGATTTATTAGATAGAAGGGTTGTTTACCTTTCATATAAGCTATAATTTGTTACTTTGTGTTTAATATTGACCGAGCTACACCCATTTTGGTTTCCCCTACCCCCAATGTTTGTAATCGGTAAACTTTCAAGGTACCATCGGAAACATCGAAATAAAAAAAAATTGGAATAGAGATGGCAACTAAGACTCCTCATTCAATAAACTACACATACTAGGGTATCCAAAAATACCCACAGACCTTTTGGACCTTCTCGGTTAAATAAAACCCTGCTGTCTCTTGGACTATTACCTCTTTCAACATGTAGACACATTTTAACTTTAAAAAAATTTGGCAAACATATGGAAGTTATTTAGCAAATAAAGTATAAATATTGAAAACATTGTTATCAGCAATTTCTTGTTTTGTATCAATGTTTTCTAAGGTTGTCTGCCCCATGCATCTGCAAGTGGGAAAGGGTTAAACTAAAAATCATCAGACATCTCTAAAGCAGAATTCACTCAAAATATCACATCAGGTGAAAAGGTAACCCTTTCCCACTTGCAAATTCATTCTGATTCTACATGTTAATAGTTTTGTTTAACTACTCTGAAAGAGGACAATCCAAGAATCATTCCTAAGTTAAGTCAAAATTCGAACATAGATGTCATTAAAAGAAAAAAATGACGATGGACATCCGAACGACCTGGCAAATGGACTACGGAAGACGCAAATCAGGACATCATAAAAGGTCACCATGAGCATTTTGTGCTCAAGCGAGCGCAAAAATCTCCTAAAGATAGAGTAAAATGATTAAATACAGGTGAAAACATTGTGGCAAAAGGAGAAATTACTACTGATGAGCAATTTCGCTTTTTGTCACAATATTTTCAAATGTTGCCTGCTACAGAAGCGTCAAAATGTGTCTGCAAACGCGAACAGCCAATAAAGGTTTGGGAGAAAAATAAAGAGTGAGGAACATGGAATAGTTCCCAATTCTAGAGTTCTGCTAATATATTAATCCTTTCCAAATACAGACGCTTCCAACTTTATTTCAATGATTGTTCCTTCATTTAAAGATGGTCTAAATATATTTGACTTAATGTTTGAGTCATCGGTAGCTGTTTAGTTGTATGTGGGAATGGGTTGAATAGTGTAAAATATACGGATTCAGTACTCACATATTAAACTGTAGGTAACAGTTGATTTGTTGTGTGTGGGAAGGGATTGAATAGTGTAAACTATACGGATTCAGTACTCACATATTAAACTGTATGTAACAGCTGATTTGTTGTATGTAGGAAGGGGTTGAATATTATAAAATATACGGATTCAGTACTCACATATTAAACTGTATGTAACAGTTGACTTGTTGTATGTGGGAAGGGGTTGAATAGTGTAAAATATACGGATTCAGTACTCACATATTAAACTGTAGGTAACAGCTGATTTGTTGTATGTGGGAAGGGGTTGAATGGTTTAAAATATACTGATTCAGTACTCACATATTAAACTGTAGGTAATACGAAAAAAAATACATAAATGGGTTTTTTTCGCTTTTATGTAACAGGTGTGAGATTTTTTTTTTTTTTTTTTTTCAATAACCCATGAAGCTATCTGAAATGAAACTGGAAAATTCCATGGGGGCCGCCATTTTGGATATGTATAAAAACCAGACGTAAAACACAGATTAGAAATTATTGTCGTCTTTTTAATCATTTTTTTTAAATCGAAATTTTATTAAAGTGCTGTGTTATGTGGGAATTAACATTTGTATGAAAAGTTAAAAATAAATGGAAATCTGTAATCAATATGTTTTCCCGTTCGTCAAAAAAACGACAGCATTAGCCTTCTACGCCCGAAACTAAATTTTGACTGTATCGTAACCAAAGAAGGACGTGACGTCATTTCCGTTACACTTCATCTTGGCGTAGCGTCAATGGAGCGACGTCGTTTACCGCAAAAAAGTGGTATCAGCATGAAAGACCCCAAATTCCTATACATGAGCTATTGACTCACTCATTCAAAGTATAATTATTTATCAAACATTGTGGCAAAAGGATAACTTTCTCATAAGGAGCAATTGTTCTTGTGGCGACAATCTTTTCCTAAATCGTCTGTTGCATAGGCCTCAGAAACCGTCTCTAATAGGGAAAGGGTTTAGCAGAAATGTGACCCATTACATAATTTTTCCAGTCATATTGACTGGTTGAAAAAGGCAGTCGCCAGGTGGCATAAGAAAAGGGCTGATCTTTTTGCTTCTTTACCATAATGTAGGTGATCGATTAAGGATCATCTTGGCCCTCATGTTTTAACCTCGTTCATTATAAATGTAGTCCTTGATTTTCTGAAAGTCTTTACTTTATTATTTTCTGTTCAAATAATAGACAACAGCAGTACGAATTTCAAATATGTTTTGATAATGCAAGAAACATGACATTAACATTATTATTGTCTAGTCAATTACTTATAAATCCGTTTTGTTCGTAAATAGGTAGCACCTATAGATATATTATTTGATTTATTGTATGTGGGAAGGGATTGAATAGTGTAAAATATACGGATCCATACTCATATAGTTAACTGTAGATAACAGCTGATTTGTTGTATGTGGGAAAGGGTTGACTATTATAAAATATACGGATTCAGTACTCACATAGTTAACTGTAGATAACAGCTGATTTGTTGTATGTGGGAAGGAATTGAATAGTATAAAATATACGGATTCAGTACTCACATAGTTAACTGTAGATAACAGCTGATTTGTTGTATGTGG
Source organism: Serripes groenlandicus (assembly GCA_031761405.1). Lineage (NCBI taxonomy): Eukaryota > Metazoa > Mollusca > Bivalvia > Cardiida > Cardiidae > Serripes > Serripes groenlandicus. The sequence continues at coordinate 117,624,568 of JASEVX010000004.1, forward strand.
GAAAGGGTTGACTATTATAAAATATACGGATTCAGTACTCACATAGTTAACTGTAGATAACAGCTGATTTGTTGTATGTGGGAAGGAATTGAATAGTATAAAATATACGGATTCAGTACTCACATATTAAACTGTAGGTAACAGTTGACTTGTTGTATGTGGGAAGGAATTGAATAGTATAAAACATACGGATTCAGTACTCACATATTAAACTGTAGGTAAAAGCTGATTTGTTGTATGTGGGAAGGAATTGAATAGTATAAAATATACGGATTCATTACTCACATATTAAACTGTAGGTAACAGCTGATTTGTTGTATGTGGGAAGGAATTGAATAGTGTAAAATATACGGATTCAGTACTCACATATTGAACTGTAGGTAACAGCTGATTTGTTGTATGTGGGAAGGGGTTAAATACTGTAAAATATACGGATTCAGTACTCACATATTAAACTGTAGGTAACAGCTGATTTGTTGTATGTGGGAAGGAATTGAATAGTATAAAATATACGGATTCAGTACTCACATATTAAACTGTAGGTAACAGCTGATTTGTTGTATGTGGGAAGGAATTGAATAGTGTAAAATATACGGATTCAGTACTCACATATTAAACTGTAGGTAACAGCTGATTTGTTGTATGTGGGAAGGGATTGAATAGTGTAAAATATACGGATTCAGTACTCACATATTAAACTGTAGGTAACAGCTGATGTGTTGTATGTGGGAAAGGGTTGAGTAGTTTAAAATATACAAATTCAGTACTCACATATTAAACTGTAGGTAACAGCCGATTTGGTGTATATGGGAAAGAATTGAAAAGTGTAAATTATACGGATTCAGTACTCACATATTAAACTGTAGGTAACAGCTGATTTGGTGTATGTGGGTAGGGGTTGAATAGTGTAAAATATACGGATTCAGTACTCACATATTAAACTGTAGGTAACAGCTGATTTGTTGTATGTGGGAAGGAATTGAATAGTGTAAAATATACGGATTCATTACTCACATATTAAACTGTAGGTAACAGTTTATTTGTTGTATGTGGGAAAGGGATTGAATAGTGTAAAATATACGGATTCAGTACTCACATATTAAACTGTAAGTAACAGCTGATTTGGTGTATGTGAGAAGGGGTTGAATAGTATAAAATATACGGATTCAGTACTCACATATTAAACTGTAGGTCACAGTTGCTGTTGCATCTTCGTCAGTTGCATTCGCATCGTAAACTAGGTATCCTGTAAAGAACAATTTATCAACATGTTAACCAATTTTCTGATAATCAAACTTCTGATGTATTTGCAGCAGATAATGTTTTAACAAATACCCACGGGAAGACCTTTTTTGACGCATCTGCAATAGGCGACCTTTAAAAAGATTTTAGTTTTAATAAATTTTAGACAGATATGCCCCTCAAGAGTTGCAAGAAAAAGAAGCTGACCTGGAATAGCATTCTGGGTACACCCTATCAAGGGACATAATACTGAAGCGAAACTTAAACATTTCAGAAGCATGCATCTCCCCTGCTATGAATCCTTATTTATTTGAACACATGACCCTTTGTTAGAAATTATTTTTAATTGGATTATAGAATATAACATTAAAATAATCTCTATTATATAAGAGTTGCTAGATTTATTCCTTACTGTTTTTAAGGTTATCTACTGCATATTGATTTGTGGGAAAGGATTAAGAACATTAACGGAAATGAGAACATACTGGCAATCCTGTCGTCAGCAGCCACTCAACACAACTGGCTGCTTAAGATAGGTGGTGGCAGATCACAAACCTGTTTTTGAGCACATTCCTTTTATTTCATATAAATAAACCTTTCCAACACACAGAAAATCAACAGCAGGTGACTTTGAAAATAAAAAGCAAAACATATTAAATATCTCCACAAATGAAAATATGCATATTACATGGAATTAAAAGCAAAGGGAGAACATACTCATTATGTGTAATTTCACCTTTTGTCACAATGTTTTCAACAGTTGTCTGCTGCAGATGTGTTAAAATGCGTCTGCAGATGGGAAAAGATGTAAAGATACGATTGTTGATCACTCGAACGTGTTGATAACTCAAGGTATTGACTGTGTCTCTTTCAATGTTTGAGTTATCATCAGTTGACCGTAGTCTGTTCACATAAAGGTATTGAGGTGATACCGTATATAACATACATATATCTCTAACTCTATTCAGAGGCGACACCGTGTATTACATAACTGCAGTTCCATTCAGAGTTGACACTGTGTATTTACATAACTGTAATTATATTCAGAGATGACACTGTGTATTACGTAACAGTAATTATATTCAGATGTGACACTTTGTATTACATATAGGTAACTCTACTCAGAGGTGACATCGTGTATTACATAACTAACTATATTCAGAGGTGACACTGTGTATAACATAACTCTAACTATATTCACAGGCGAAACCGTGTATTACATAACTGTAACTCTATTCAGAGGCGACACCGTGTATTACATAACTGCAGTTCTATTCAGAGGTGACACTGTGTATTTACATAACTGTAATTATATTCAGAGGCGACACCGTGTATTACAAAAATGTAACTCTATTCAGAGGTGACACCGTGTATTACATAACTGAAACTCTATTCAGAGGCGACATCGTGTATTACATGACTGCAATTCTGTTTAGAGGTGACACACTGCGTATTACATAACTGTAATTCTAGTCAGAGATGACACTGTGTATTACATGACTGCAATTCTATTCAGATGCAACACTGTGTATTACATGACTGCAATTCTATTCAGATGCGACACCTTGTATTACATAACTGTTACTCTTTTCAGATGTGACTCCGTGTATTACATAACTGTTACTCTATTCGGAGGTGACACCGTGTATTACATAACTGTTACTCTATTCGGAAGTGACACTGTGTATTACATAACTGTTACTCTATTCAGAGGTGACACTGTGTATTACATAACTGTTACTCTATTCGGAGGTGACACCGTGTATTACATAACTGTTACTCTATTCGGAAGTGACACTGTGTATTACATAACTGTTACTCTATTCGGAGGTGACATTGTGTATTACATAACTGTTACTCTATTCAGAGGAGACACCGTGTATTACATATATGTTAATCTATTCGGAGGTGACACTGTGTATTACATAACTGTTACTCTATTCAGAGGCCACACGGTGTATTACATAACTGTTATTCTATTCGGAAGTGACACTGTGTATTACATAACTGTTACTCTATTCAGAGGTGACACTGTGTATTACATAACTGTTACTCTATTCGGAGGTGACACCGTGTATTACATAACTGTTAATCTATTCGGAAGTGACACTGTGTATTACATAACTGTTACTCTATTCGGAGGTGACATTGTGTATTACATAACTGTTACTCTATTCAGAGGAGACACCGTGTATTACATATATGTTAATCTATTCGGAGGTGACACTGTGTATTACATAACTGTTACTCTATTCAGAGGCCACACGGTGTATTACATAACTGTTATTCTATTCGAAGGTGACACTGTGTATTACATAACTGTTACTCTATTCGGAGATGACACCGTGTATTACATAACTGTTACTCTATTCGGAGGTGACATTGTGTATTACATAACTGTTACTCTATTCAGAGGAGACACCTTGTATTACATATATGTTAATCTATTCGGAGGTGACACTGTGTATTACATAACTGTTACTCTATTCAGAGGCCACACGGTGTATTACATAACTGTTATTCTATTCGAAGGTGACACTGTGTATTACATAACTGTTACTCTATTCAGAGGCGACACCTTGTATCACATAACTATTACTCTATTCAGAGGCGACACCGTGTATAACATAAGTGCAATTATATTTAGAGGTGACACCCTGTGTATTACACAACTGTTATTATATTCAGAGATGACACTATGTATTACATAACTGTAAATATATTCAGAGGTGATACCATGTATTACTTAACTGTAACTCTAGTTTAAAATAACTAACTAAATTCAAAGGCGACACTGTGTTTTACATAACTGTAATTCTATCCAGAAGTAACACTGTGTACAAGATAACTGTAACTATTCAGAAATGACACAGTCTGTTAAATCTATTCAGAGATGACACTGTCTGTAACATAACTGTAACTCTATTCAGAGATGACACTGTCTGTATCATAACTGTAACTCTATTCAGAGAATACACTGCCTGTTACATAACTGTAACTCTATTCAGAGGTGACACCGTGTATTACATATCTGTAACTCTATTCAGAGGCGACACAGTGTATAACATATCTGTAAATATATTCAGAGATGACACCGTGTATTATATAACTGTAACTTTATTCAGACGTGACATCGTGTATAACATAACTGTTACTCTATTCCGAGGTAACACTGTGTATTACATACAGTTAAGAACCTCATGACATTGACACTCTGAGCGGAACGTGATTGGATCGTGAGTGTGATTGGAACGAAGTTGGAACGCTTTATGAGCGGAACGGAATTTTGTGCTCTGAACGAAACAATCATAATGATTGCAAAAATCCAATCATTCGCTCATTGAACGATTGCAACAACTATCGGATAATTATTTTACAAAACTATTTTATTAAAAGTCATATATGTATACTAAACTTTTGTCTTATAAGACACTCAAGTACCCGATTTAATTAGAATGTAACAAGTATTATTAATATGATCCTTTTCGTAATACGATTTGCTACTAATGATTGTGCTGAAAAAAACTCTCGATCGTTTGTTGATATTTAGGGTTAAGTAAAAAAGCGTTCCGAGTGAGCGTAAAAAATCGCTCAATCTGAAAGGAACGGAAAAAAGCAATCACAATATTATGAATGAGTGAACGCTTTGAGAGCGGATTGGAACGTGAGCGGAGCGGAACGGAACGGAGCGGAGCGTGAACGGTAAATTTGTCAATTTCAGAATGTTCTTAACTGTAGCTGTAACTCTATTCAGAGACAACACTGTGCATTTCAAAACTGTAATTATATTAAGGTGACACCGTGTATTACATATATGTAACTCTACTCTGAGGTGACACCGTGTATTACATAACTATAACTTTATACAAAGGTGACACTGTGTATTACATAACTGTAACTATATACAAAGGTAACGCTTTGTATTATATAACTGTAACTCTATCCAGAGGTGACACTGTGTATTACTTAACTATAACTGTATACAAAGGTGACCCTATGTATTACATGACTGTAAATAAATACAGATAAGACACTGTGTATTACATAACGGTAATTCTATTCATAGGTGACATCGTGTATTATATAACTGTAACTCAATTCATTACTAGTCATACGTACGTAAACAGATTTGCAATATTTTTGTCTAGATTTTTCTGCTGCAGATTTGTTGCAAATGGGAAAGAATTGGTTAACATGTAGAAAATCTTTTTAAATGAAATTACAAAATATTATTTTAAATATTTCATCATAACAATTTCACCTTTTGCCACAATGTATCAAAAAACCATCTGCATTAGATGTGTCAACCAAAATGCATATGTATGTGGTTAACGGTTTAAGTCAATGCATTTTGTGAACTATGGCCACTAATTTTATATCTTACCATTACTAACAGAGTCCAATAAGGATGCACTCTTTGTTGTTCCATGAAACACAGGCGTAAACTCATTGATGTCATTGATGTACACGGTAAAGTTAACACTGTTCACTGTTGTCGAACCATCCGATACTCTACAATAAAGGAAGAGAAACTACAATAGTGTAACCCCCAAAAAAATGTTGTTGAAAAGGATTACCCGACGGAGAGAGGGATTGGGATTGAGGAAGGACTCTCTATTGTAATTTGATGGGCGAGTTACCCGACGGTGAGAGGGGGGTGGGGTTCGAAGAAGGACAATCTATTGTAATTTGATGGGTGAGTTACCCGACGGAGAGGGGCCCTGGTTGGGGAGCGGAGGGACAACCTTTTGTTATTTGATAGGCGGCCTATCCAATGCATTTGGGTTTATGTGAAAGAGTTTACCTCACCTATTTCTTCAGTAGATGTTTGCATGTTGCAAGAGTCATATTGATTCCAATCATTGGTTCAAACCTTGTGAGGTAGGGATTTTTTTTTCAAAGTAGAAACTTGTACTTGTATATATACCCGAATATAAAGCTGTATGTAAGACTGTTTTCCGCATCCAATCCCGTTGGTGTTTTTAACAGTCCTGAAGAAGCGTCCAATAAAAACGGAGGTGACGTAGGAGTCTGGCTAACGATTGAAAATGTCAGTACGTCACAAACTGTGATTACACCCTCTACTGTCAGAATGGAGACATCTTTCGACGAATTTTCATCAACTGACCAAGGCGGAGTTATAGACAAAGGTACTATAAAAGAAGGTGCTGCACCTTTAAATGTAAAAGATGATAATAGTAACATGTATTAATCCTTTCGAACAGAACAACAAATCTGCAGCAAATGGCTTTGAATACATTCCAGCAACAAGGAGACTATTACAGTCCAATATCAATCAGCTGATTTAATAAAACCTTGATATAAGTCACATACTTCCTTGGCAAAATATTGTGTACCTGGCAGTCAAGTCTGCATTTACGTTAGATGCAGTAACATTAAGCAGTTATGGTGTGATCCAAGTTAATACTGATGACCTTTAACTACATTTAACTATATATTTCTTATGTTTAACATGTTCCCCTGGGATGGGGCCATTTCGCCTCAGCAACATAATGTCTACAAAGGGATAGAGTACAGCTGTGTGGTGATAACGAACAACTTAGCACTAACACTTGCATTATTTGAAAAATGGATATTTAAACTTTCATTGTATACATACGGGGAACACACTCCTTTCGCAACAATACTTATAAGTCAATAAAAACAATTATTACAAAATATTAATAAATCAGGTTAGTAATTTTGGACATATACATATGTATAAGGGAAATCCCCACCCCCTTGGTAGCCATGCTTTTAAACAGATCGTAATAATTTGAACAACGTTGGTAGGGTTTCACCAAAGGAACATCCCTGCCAGATCCTGTTCAAATAGTGACAGCAATTTTGGACGAGAAGATTGTTAAAAAGTTTTTCATCGGATCAGATTAATTTGAACAATTGTGGTAAAGAGTCTCCCAAGGAGCATTTGTGACAAATTGTATTTAAATATTTGTACAAGAATATTGTTAAAGTTTGTTAATGTAAACATACATGCCGAACCCCCGACCGCCATGTTTTTCAATGATTCGGATTCTTTGACAAGAAGATTTTTTTTTTTAAATGTCTACAATGAATCAGATGACAGTACCATTTGATCAATCTTTGTAGAGGGTCACTCAAGTACTTTTGGACAAGAGGACTTCCCCCATTATTTCTTTCTGTTTTCAAGGCAACCAGAGTTTTCTGTGGAATTAAATCCTTTGAACAATTTTAAAAGAGGACCACCTAAGAAACATTTCTGTGAAATTATTTTGATATATGTTCAATGGTTAAGGGGAGAAGTTGTTGGTAGGAATATGTCACCGAACAAACCCCTAACAGCGAGTGATCACACAAGCTCATCCCTCGCTTAGTAGTCAGCTTAGCTAAACAGAAGTGGGTATTTAACCCTTTCCCACATACAACAACTCTGCCGCAGATACAAATGCAATCCTCTGCGGCAGATTTGTACAAAGTGCTCGGAAAAACGTCCAGAAGTAACACTTAACATGTTCTTTCTCACAGACAAAAAACATCCTCTAAACCTGTAGGTCAAACACAAAGCTACAAAGTTTACTGTGTTACAGTATAAACTTGTGTGCCCTAAGTATACATCTCTACAACTTGAAGTATGACTTCGATATGGGTTGTCACAGGGTCCTTCACTGAATTTAGCCATCACGGGTTACGCATCCAGGCACTAAACGCGATGTACGTTGCTTAACTTCGTGAAAAAGCCAAACACTATATCAACGTCGCTATAAAAGCCGGCTTCACAGAAAGGCTGTATAACTGGTATTTCTACCTATGGTGGCATATCGTTTGACTACTCAACATGGCTTGAAGGAATCAGGTAGAATATGTCTACACAATTATTTGAAAATTAGTCTGGTAATTTCAGAAGTAGAGATTAATACAGTAATCACTTTAGTCAGCCACAGGAACAAAGGATTGTAAAAATGAAGTGTTTACTATGAGAGTTTATTCTTTATCTCACACTATTTTCTTTATTAAATTCAGACATAAAATGTTGACTTCCAATAGTTTGACTATTAAGTTTATCTAAAGTTATATTTGTATCACTTATCTATGTATTCATCAGATGTCTCTAATTAACCCTTTCCCACTTCCTCATGCATTTTGATGCATCTGCAGCAGACGTTATTTGAAGACTTATTCCAAAGGTTATATCTTCATTTATAGAGATTTTCTACATGTTTGCAAAGTTTTTTCGTAATTCAACCGCTGCAAATGTTTTGTATGTGCGAAATGATTTAGGAGTTAGAGACATGGCATATGAAGGAAGAATTGATCTGTTATGACACCATGTAACACATATGAAAAAAAACTGGTATGACAGTGTGAATATTCATGTATGCATAACTATACCTATAACATATGTTATAATAATACTCTATATGACTGGTATGTGAATATGCGTACATAATAAACCAATACAATGTGTAATAACAACACTCACCATGATTGATGTGTGAATATGCATACATATATATATACCTATAAAATATATAATAACAACACTCACCATTACTTATATGTGAATATGCATACATAATAAACCTATAAATGTGTAATACCAACACCTGCCATGCCTGGTGTGTGACTAAGCATACATGATACTACCTATAAAATGTGTAATAACAACACTCACCATGACTGGTGTGTGACTAAGCACACATGATAAAACCTATAATATGTGTAATAACAACCCACCTTTGACGGTTATCGAAACTGTAAGGTTCACTGTATGTGTTCCATCTGACGCCTGAAATTACAATTGAACAATATAAGTTAACTTCTTCTCGAACGTGTTCATGTTACTAAGAACACGTACGTGTGTCGCTTTACAATATTTCACTTGGTGACAGCAACTGTGTGACAGACAAGCAGATCAAAGGATATACCATAAGGAAGTGGTATCAATATACCATCCTGCCAAAGCGGGCATCTCAAAAACAGTTCATTTAATCTTGATTTTGATACAAGAATTCTGTTCAAGAATGATTTATTTTGATACAGGAATTCTGTCCCAGAATGCTGTATTTTGAAACAGGAATTCTGTACCGAATGATTCTTATTGATACAGGAATTCTGTCCTTCTTCTTATTGATACAGGAATTCTGTCCCTGAATGATTAATTTTTAATACAGGAATTCTGTTCCAGAATGATTAATTTTGATACAGGAAATCTGTCCCAGAAAGATATATTTTGAAACAGGAATTCGGTCCCAGAATGATTCATTATGACACAGGAATTCAGTCCCAGAATGATTTATTTTGATACAGGAATTCTGTCCCTGAGTGAATCATTTTTAAGACAGAAATTCTGGGGGTTAAATCATAGGAAATCAGAATTCTCATATTAAACATATAATTTATATGTATTAAACAAGAAAATGTGTCCATGGAACACGGATGCCCCGGTTGTTAACTATATTTTAAAACGGACGGACGAACAGTTGGTCCAACCTCAAATTGATACAATTTTTTAAACAATGATATGTTGATTGTCATTTGTGTGAAGTTTCATAATGATAGGACATCAGGTTCACTAAAATCTAACTTGACCAAAAACTTTAACCTGAGAATGGAATGGACGAACAGACAGACGAACAGACGAACGGACGGACGAACAGTTGGTCCAACCTCAAATTGATACAATTTTTTAAACAATGATATGTTGATTGTCATTTGTGTGAAGTTTCATAATGATAGGACATCAGGTTCACTAAAATCTAACTTGACCAAAAACTTTAACCTGAGAATGGAATGGACGAACAGACAGACGAACGGACGGACGAACAGTTGGTCCAACCTCAAATTGATACAATTTTTTAAAGAATGATATGTTAATAGTCATTTGTGTGAAGTTTCATCATGATCGGACATCAGCTTCACTAAAATCTAACTTGACCAAAAACTTTAACCTGAGAATGGAATGGACGAACAGACAGACGAACAGACGGATGAACAGTTGGTCCAACCTCAAATTGATACAATTTTTTAAACAATGATATGTTGATTGTCATTTGTGTGAAGTTTCATAATGATAGGACATCAGGTTCACTAAAATCTAACTTGACCAAAAACTTTAACCTGAGCGGGACGGACGAACGGACGAACGGACGGACGAACGGACGGACGGACTAACAGACCGGAAAACTATATGCCCCTCATACTTCGTATGCCGGGGCATAAAAATGTACGATAGTTAAAAATGTATGTTTTTTCTCGTAGCTGGCCTTATTTTGTTTAAATTAGCTGTGTTAACCCTTTGAATAGAAATTGTATCATAAGTAGTGGTGGCGTTAGTCATTTCACATTATCAAGGCAAGTTGATCTTTCCATAATTCTTCAGTTTTCGTAAAGTTATATAATAAGTGTTTACCTGTATAATCAAGCTATAAGATGGTGTTGATGTTGGATCTAACTGGGTGCTATTAAGTACAGTGATCTTTCCGTTGCTCGAATCAAGTGAAAATGTAACAGGGGAGTTTCCAGCTTGAAACAAATGATCATAAATATTAATATTGTTAAAAAAATGTATGTAATATATTGGGAATAGTTGACCTTTCTTTTTGAATAACATTTATTGATGTACCCCTTCCCACGTGTAGACACAGTTTGACTTAAAACAAATATTGGCAAATATATAAAGTTATTTGGCAAATACAGTATAATTGTTGACTTATCTGCAGCAGACTCCTTTCTGTTTTGAAGCAAAAGGTGAAATTGATCATATTGAGCATTTCCTCCTTTTGTAACAATGTTTTCAACTCCTTTCAATGATCATACTTTTCATTTATAGAGTTTTTTCATGTTTTTGCAAAGATGTCTTTAATGTAGTCTGCAGCAAATGTGTTGTATGTGGTAAAGTGTTAAATGATACTTTATTGGTCAACCTGCATCAAAACATTTTTTCCAATTCTTTCCATGTTATCCTCTTGTAGGGTATTTGGACATTAACCCTTCCCCTCATACAACAAATCTGCAGCATACAACTTTATAAATATATTGGCAAACAAATGGAAGTTATTTGGCAAATAAATGATAGTATAATTATTGAAATAATTGTTTTCAGCAATTTCTTTTTTTAGTTTCAATGTTTTCTAATGTATCTGCCAGTGGGAAAGGCTTAACACATGTTTCATCAGACATCTTCAAAGCAGAAGTCACTCCAAATATAACATTGATTGGGTAAAAAGTTAACCTTTTCCAACTTGCAAATTGATGCATTCTGATTATTTTCAAATCCGGCCAGTACTTTTAGACACGAATACTTTGCATTGTTATCCGTTTCTGATGCCATACCAACCAAAGTTCTACATATTATTAATTTCTATTAACCCTTTCCCACATACAGACGCTATCTGATGCATCTAGAGGGGACAACTTGTGTAAACATCGTGGCAAAAAGCACAAATTGCTCATAATAAACAATTGATCTTTTTGCCACAATGTTTCTAACTTTTTTTCAATGATTTTTCTTTCAATTAAAGATAGTCTAAATATGTTTGACTAACTGTTTCAGTCATCAGCAACTGTTTTGTTGTATGTGGAAAGGGGTTGAATATTGTAAAATAAACGGATTCAGTACTCACAGGTTAAACCGAAGGTAACAGCTGATTTGTTGTGGGAAGGGGTTGAATAGTATTAAATATACGGTTTCAGTACTCACATAATAAAATATAAGTAACAGTTGCTGTTACATCAGCGTCAGTTGCATTTACATCGACAACTAGGTATCCTGTAAAAAACAATTTATCAACATGTCAACTCATTTCTGGTAATCAAACTTCTGTTGTCAAAAAATACTCACATGAAAAACTTTTTTTGACGCAACTGCAACTCTATTCAGAAGTGACATAGTTGTAAATCTATTCAGAGGCGACACCGTGTATTACATAACTAACTCTATTCAGAGGTGGCACAATGTATTACATAACTAACTCTCTTCAGAAGCGACTCTGTGTATTACATAACTTACTCTATTCAGACAACGTGTATTATATAGTTAACTCTATTCAGAGGTGACACCATGTATTACCTAACTGTAATTCTATACAAAGGTGGCTGTGTATTACATAAATGTAACTCTATTCAGAGGCGACACCGTGTATAGTATAACTGTAACTCTATTCCGAGTTGATACCGTGTATTACATTACTGTAACTCTATACAGAGATGACGGCGTGTATAACATATTTGTAATTATATTCAGAGGTGACATTGTGTATTACATAACTGTAATTCTAATCAGAGGCGACACCGTGTTTTACATAACTGTGACTCTATACAAAGGTGACACGGTATATCATGACTTTAACTCTATTTAGACGCGACACAGTGTATTAGATATTAACTGTAACGCTATTCAGAGGTGACAACGTGTATTACATTACTGTAACACTATTCAGAGGTGACACTGTGTATTACATAACTGTAACTCTATACAAAGGTGACAACGTGTATTACATTACTGTAACGCTATTCAGAGGTGACACCGTGTATTACATAACTGTAACTCTATACAAAGGTGACAACGTGTATTACATTACTGTAACGCTATTCAGAGGTGACAACGTGTATTACATAACTGTAACTCTGTACAAAGGTTACACTATGTATTACATATCTGTAACTCTATACAAAGGTGACAACGTGTATTACATTACTGTAACGCTATTCAGAGGTGACACTGTGTATTACATAACTATAACTCTGTTCAAGGTTGACAACGTGTATTACATAACTGTAGCTCTATACAAGGGTGACACTGTGTATTACAGAACTGTAGCTCTATACAAGGGTGACACTGTGTATTACCTAACTGTAATTCTATTCAGAGATAACACAGTGTATTAGATATTAACTGTAACTCTATACAAAGGTGACAACGTGTATTACATAACTGTAATTCTATTCAGAGGTTACACTGTGTATTACATAACTGTAAATATATACAAAGACGACACTGTGTATTACATAACTGTAATTCTACTCTGAGGTGACACCGTGTATTATATAACTGTAACTTAATTCATTACTAGTCATACGTCCATAAACTGATTTGCAATAATTTTGTATAGATTTTTCTGCTGCAGATTTGTTGCAAGTGGTAAAGAGTTGGTTGACATATAGATACACTTTGTATATGAAAGTATTTTAATGAATTGAGTTGAAAACATTGTGGCAAATGATGAAATTCTCATCATTAACACTTTCTCCTTTTGCCACAATGTATCAAAAAAAACATCTGCATTAGATGCATCAACCAAAATACATATGTTTGTGGTAAAAGATTTACGTCAATTGGAAAATGCATGTTGTAAACTATGACCACTAAGTGTATATCTTACCATTACTAACAGTGTCCAATAAGCATGTATTGTTTGTTGTTTCTTGAAACGCAGGCGTAAACTCATTGATGTCATTGATGTTTAGGGTATATGTAACACTGTTCACTGTTGTCGAACCATCGGATACCCTACAATAAAGGAAGAGAAACTACACTATTGTATAAACAAAAAAATGTTGTTGAAAAGGATTACCCGACGGAGAGGGGATTATGGAGAGGAAGGACTATCTATTGTAATTTATTGGGCGAGTTACCCGACGGAGAGGGGGGTTGGGGAGAGGAAGGACTATCTATTGTAATTTATTGGGCGAGTTACCCGACGGAGAGGGGGTTGGGGAGAGGAAGGACTATCTATTGTAATTTATTGGGCGAGTTACCCGAAGGAGAGGGGGTTGGGGAGAGGAAGGACTATCTATTGTAATTTATTGGGCGAGTTACCCGACGGAGAGGGGGTTGGGGAGAGGAAGGACTATCTATTGTAATTTATTGGGCAAGTTACCCGACGGAGAGGGGGTTGGGGAGAGGAAGGACTATCTATTGTAATTTATTGGGCGAGTTACCCGACGGAGAGGGGGGTTGGGGAGAGGAAGGACTATCTATTGTAATTTATTGGGCGAGTTACCCGACGGAGAGGGGGGTTGGGGAGAGGAAGGACTATCTATTGTAATTTATTGGGCGAGTTACCCGACGGAGAGGGGGTTGGGGAGAGGAAGGACTATCTATTGTAATTTATTGGGCGAGTTACCCGACGGAGAGGGGGTTGGGGAGAGGAAGGACTATCTATTGTAATTTATTGGGCGAGTTACCCGACGGAGAGGGGTTAGGGAGGGGAAGGACTATCTATTGTAATTTATTGGGCGAGTTACCCGACGGAGAGGGGGGTTGGGGAGAGGAAGGACTATCTATTGTAATGTATTGGGCAAGTTACCCGACGGAGAGGGGTTAGGGAGAGGAAGGACTATCTATTGTAGTTTATTGGGCGAGTTACCCGACGGAGAGGGGGGTTGGGGAGAGGAAGGACTATCTATTGTAATTTATTGGGCAAGTTACCCGACGGAGAGGGGGGTTGGGGAGAGGAAGGACTATCTATTGTAATTTATTGGGCAAGTTACCCGACGGAGAGGGGGGTTGGGGAGAGGAAGGACTATCTATTGTAATTTATTGGGCGAGTTACCCGACGGAGAGGGGTTAGGGAGAGGAAGGACTATCTATTGTAATGTATTGGGCAAGTTACCCGACGGAGAGGGGTTAGGGAGAGGAAGGACTATCTATTGTAATTTATTGGGCGAGTTACCCGACGGAGAGGGGGGTTGGGGAGAGGAAGGACTATCTATTGTAATTTATTGGGCAAGTTACCCGACGGAGAGGGGGGTTGGGGAGAGGAAGGACTATCTATTGTAATCTATTGGGCGAGTTACCCGACGGAGAGGGGGGGTGGGGAGAGGAAGGACTATCTATTGTAATTTATATGGCGAGTTACCCGACGGAGAGGGGGTTGGGGAGAGGAAGGACTATCTATTGTAATTTATTGGGCGAGTTACCCGACGGAGAGGGGGTTGGGGAGAGGAAGGACTATCTATTGTAATTTATTGGGCGAGTTACCCGACGGAGAGGGGGTTGGGGAGAGGAAGGACTATCTATTGTAATTTATTGGGCGAGTTACCCGACGGAGAGGGGTTAGGGAGAGGAAGGACTATCTATTGTAATTTATTGGGCGAGTTACCCGACGGAGAGGGGGGTTGGGGAGAGGAAGGACTATCTATTGTAATGTATTGGGCAAGTTACCCGACGGAGAGGGGTTAGGGAGAGGAAGGACTATCTATTGTAATTTATTGGGCGAGTTACCCGACGGAGAGGGGGTTGGGGAGAGGAAGGACTATCTATTGTAATTTATTGGGCAAGTTACCCGACGGAGAGGGGGGTTGGGGAGAGGAAGGACTATCTATTGTAATTTATTGGGCAAGTTACCCGACGGAGAGGGGGGTTGGGGAGAGGAAGGACTATCTATTGTAATTTATTGGGCGAGTTACCCGACGGAGAGGGGTTAGGGAGAGGAAGGACTATCTATTGTAATGTATTGGGCAAGTTACCCGACGGAGAGGGGTTAGGGAGAGGAAGGACTATCTATTGTAATTTATTGGGCGAGTTACCCGACGGAGAGGGGGGTTGGGGAGAGGAAGGACTATCTATTGTAATTTATTGGGCAAGTTACCCGACGGAGAGGGGGGTTGGGGAGAGGAAGGACTATCTATTGTAATTTATTGGGCGAGTTACCCGACGGAGAGGGGGGTTGGGGAGAGGATGGACTATCTATTGTAATTTATTGGGCGAGTTACCCGACGGAGAGGGGTTAGAGAGAGGAAGGACTATCTATTGTAATGTATTGGGCAAGTTACCCGACGGGGAGGGGGGTTGGGGACAGGAAGGACTATCTATTGTAATTTATTGGGCGAGTTACCCGACGGAGAGGGGTTAGGGAGAGGAAGGACTATCTATTGTAATTGATTGGGCAAGTTACCCGACGGAGAGGGGGGTTGGGGAGAGGAAGGACTATCTATTGTAATTTATTGGGCGAGTTACCCGACGGAGAGGGGTTAGGGAGAGGAAGGATTATCTATTGTAATTTATTGGGCAAGTTACCCGACGGAGAGGGGGGTTGGGGAGAGGAAGGACTATCTATTGTAATTTATTGGGCAAGTTACCCGACGGAGAGGGGGGTTGGGGAGAGGAAGGACTATCTATTGTAATTTATTGGGCAAGTTACCCGACGGAGAGGGGGGTTGGGAGAGGAAGGACTATCTATTGTAATTTATTGGGCGAGTTACCCGACGGAGAGGGGGGTTGGGGAGAGGAAGGACTATCTATTGTAATTTATTGGGCGAGTTACCCGACGGAGAGGGGTTTGGGAGAGGAAGGACTATCTATTGTAATTTATTGGCCGAGTTACCCGACGGAGAGGGGGGTTGAGGAGAGGAAGGACTATCTATTGTAATTTATTGGGCGAGTTACCCGACGGAGAGGGGTTAGGGAGAGGAAGGACTATATATCGTAATTTATTGGGCGAGTTACCCGACGGAGGGGGGTTGGGGAGAGGAAGGACTATCTATTGTAATTTATTGGGCGAGTTACCCGACGGAGAGGGCGGTTGGGGAGAGGAAGGACTATCTATTGTAATTTATTGGGCAAGTTACCCGACGGAGAGGGGGGTTGGGGAGAGGAAGGACTATCTATTGTAATTTATTGGGCGAGTTACCCGACGGAGAGGGGTTCGGGAGAGGAAGGACTATCTATTGTAATTTATTGGCCGAGTTACCCGACGGAGAGGGGGTTGGGGAGAGGGAGGACTATCTATTATAATTTATTGGGCGAGTTACCCGACGGAGAGGGGGGTTGGGGAGAGAAAGGACTATCTATTGTAATTTATTGGGAGAGTTACCCGACGGAGAGGGGGGTTGGGGAGAGGAAGGACTATCTATCGTAATTTATTGGGCAAGTTACCCGACGGAGAGGGGGGTTGGGGAGAGGAAGGACTATCTATTGTAATTTATTGGTCGAGTTACCCGACGGAGAGGGGGGTTGGGGAGAGGAAGGACTATCTATTGTAATTTATTGGGCGAGTTACCCGACGGAGAGTGGGGTTGGGGAGAGGAAGGACTATCTATTGTAATTTATTGGGCGAGTTACCCGACGGAGAGGGGGGTTGGGGAGAGGAAGGACTATCTATTGTAATTTATTGGCCGAGTTACCCGACGGAGAGGGGTTAGGGAGAGGGAGGACTCTCTATTGTAATTTATTGGGCGAGTTACCCGACGGAGGGGGGTTGGGGAGAGGAAGGACTATCTATTGTAATTTATTGGGCAAGTTACCCGACGGAGAGGGGGGTTGGGGAGAGGAAGGACTATCTATTGTAATTTATTGGGCAAGTTACCCGACGGAGAGGGGGGTTGGGGAGAGGAAGGACTATCTATTGTAATTTATTGGCCGAGTTACCCGACGGAGAGGGGTTAGGGAGAGGGAGGACTCTCTATTGTAATTTATTGGGCGAGTTACCCGACGGAGGGGGGTTGGGGAGAGGAAGGACTATCTATTGTAATTTATTGGGCAAGTTACCCGACGGAGAGGGGGGTTGGGGAGAGGAAGGACTATCTATTGTAATTTATTGGGCAAGTTACCCGACGGAGAGAGGGGATTGGGGAGAGGAAGGACTATCTATTGTAATTTATTGGCCGAGTTACCCGACGGAGAGGGGGGTTGGGGAGAGGAAGGACTATCTATTGTAATTTATTGGGCGAGTTACCCGACGGAGAGGGGGGTTGGGGAGAGGAAGGACTATCTATTGTAATTTATTGGGCAAGTTACCCGACGGAGAGAGGATTGGGGAGAGGAAGGACTATCTATTGTAATTTATTGGGCGAGTTACCCGACGGAGAGGGGGGTTGGGGAGAGGAAGGACTATCTATTGTAATTTATTGGGCAAGTTACCCGACGGAGAGTGGGGTTGGGGAGAGGAAGGACTATCTATTGTAATTTATTGGCCGAGTTACCCGACGGAGAGGGGTTAGGGAGAGGGAGGACTCTCTATTGTAATTTATTGGGCGAGTTACCCGACGGAGGGGGGTTGGGGAGAGGAAGGACTATCTATTGTAATTTATTGGGCAAGTTACCCGACGGAGAGGGGGGTTGGGGAGAGGAAGGACTATCTATTGTAATTTATTGGGCAAGTTTCCCGACGGAGAGTGGGGTTGGGGAGAGGAAGGACTATCTATTGTAATTTATTGGCCGAGTTACCCGACGGAGAGGGTGGTTGGGGAGAGGAAGGACTATCTATTGTAATTTATTGGGCAAGTTACCCGACGGAGAGGGGGGTTGGGGAGAGGAAGGACTATCTATTGTAATTTATTGGGCAAGTTACCCGACGGAGAGGGGGGTTGGGGAGAGGAAGGACTATCTATTGTAATTTATTGGCCGAGTTACCCGACGGAGAGGGGTTAGGGAGAGGGAGGACAAGCTTTTTTAATTTGATGGGCGGCCTTACCGATCGAGACGGCCCGGGTTTGAACTGAAAACTATTGAAATATTGTTTGGAAAGCAAAATATCTTCAAAATAAGCTCTTTCTATTGTTATTGACGGTCATAGAATCAATTGCATGTAACCCTTTCCGAGATGTACACACATTCCAAGCATCGGCATAAGATGACCTTTGAAAGCATTATGGCAAAAGGAGTAATTATTCATAATTTCTTCTTTGGACACAATGTGTTAACTCTTTTCAATGGTTATACATACATGTACTTTCAGAGTATTCTACATCCTTGCCTAGTAGTTTTCAAAGCTGTTCGCATCAAAAATTGTGTTTATGTTTACGAGTTTACCTCACCTATTTGTTCAGTAGATGTTTGCATGTTGCAAGAGTCATCTTGATTCCAATCATTGGTTCAAACCAGGTAGGGATTTTATGTTAAAAGTTACTATTTAGTAGAAACTTGTACTTGTATATATACCCGAATATAAAGCTGTATCTAAGACTGTAGTCCGCATCCAATCCCGTTGGTGTCATTAACAGTCCTGAAGAAGCGTCCAATAAAAACGGAGGTGACGTAGGAGTCTGGCTAACCATTGAAAAACTCAGTATGTCTCCATCTGTGTCTTCACCCTCTACTGTCAGTATGGACATATCTTTCGACGCATTTTCATCAACTGACCCAAGCGGAGTTGTAGACAAGGGTACTGTAAATGAAGGTGGTGCACATTCAGCTGTAAAAGAGGATACAAGCAACATGTGTTAATCCTTTCCAACATAACAACAGATCTGCAGCAGGTGTATTTGAAAACATTCCGGCAACAAGATGAACATGAAAGTCCTATATCACTCGGCTGATTTAATAGAACTTTGATAGAAGTCACATACTTCTTTGGCGAAATATTGTGTACTTGACAGGCAAGTCGGCATTTACGTTAGATGCATTAACATTAAACAGTTATGGTGTAACCCAAGTTAATACTGATGTTGCTTAACTACATTAAGCTATATATTTCTTCTGTTTAACATGTTCCCTTGGGCTGGGGACATTTCGCCTAAGGAACATAAGGGATAGAGTACAGCTTTGTGATGATAACTAATAACTAAGCTTTAACACTTACATTATTTGACAAATAGATTTGTAAAGTGTAATTGTATGCATATGGGGAACGCACCCCTATGGCAACTATGTTTATAAGTCAAACAATTATTTCAAAATATTATTAAAACAGGTCAGTACCTTTGGACCAGTAGATCTTTTAAGGTTTAACTTTATACATATTTATAAGGGAAATCCCAACCCCCTCTGTGGCTATGTTTTTAAACAGATCGTAGTAATTTGAACAATCTTGGTAGGGTTTCACCAAAGGAACAGCCCTGTCAGATCTTTTTCAGTTCTTTTAGACGAGAAGATTTCTAAAACGTTTTTCATTGAATCAGAATAATTTGAACAATTGCGGTCAAGAGTCTCCCAAAGAGCATTTGTGAGAAAATGTATTCAAATGTTTGGACAAGAATATTTTTAAAGCATGTTTTTCAATGATTCGGAATAATCTGGAAAGAATTTGTTTTGCTTTTTTTTGCAATGTCTACAATGAATCAGATGACAGAATCAAGTACTCAAGTACTTTTGGACAAGAAGATTTTCCCCATTGTTTCGTTCTGTTTTCAAGGCAACCAAAATGTTCTATGGAATTAAATCCTTTAAACAATTTTGAAAGAGGACCACCTAAGAAACATTTCTGTGAAATTATTTTGATATATGTTCAAGGGTTAAGGGGAGAAGTTGTTGGTAGGAACATGTAGCCGGATGAATCCCTAACAGCAAGTGATCACACTAGCTCGTCCCGCACTTTATGCTCAGTTGAGCTAAAAATATGTGGGTATTTAACATACAAGAACTCTGCAGCAGATGCCTATGGAAACATATTTGCAAAAATCCCTTTAAATCAAAGCATAGTTATGGAACTGAGTTGGAAACATTGTGAAAAAAGGCGTAAATTATCTCTTCTGCAGATATATACAATGTGCCTACAGTTGGGAAAGGATTCATGATTGTTCACTAGATATATATGATCAATGTATTTAAGAGCCGTTTGCTCGGAAAAACGTCTAGAAAAAGCACTTAATGTTTTCTTTTTCTTCGTCAAAAAGCATCCCCTAAACCTGTAGATCCAATATTAAACACTGTGTTGCAGTATAAACCTGTGTCCTCTAAATATACGTCGCTATAAAAGCCGGCTTCACAGCAAGGCTGTATAAGTGGTATTTGTAACTATAATCCATTCACGTTAAAATAATGTCATAGGATACGAAGAAATTGTTTGCTTAAATGTAAACTTTCGGACTTTCTTCAAATGTGTTCAAAACACTATCTGTTGAACAGGCGTCGTAAGTCGTCTACATCTAGTAAAGAGTTAAAAACTGATAAAAGAAAAACATATTTTACCTTTATGAAAGCAGCTTATGTACAATAACAGTCTTATTGTAATCACTGAAAATTAAATAATGATAATAAATCATCAATTGAATGTATTCATATTTCATAAAGACAACATAATGTTGTTTTTGCTCATTGTAAACATGAGTTGACTGCGGACTCGAAATACATTCTTCAGTCCACTGCACTCAAAACATAGCCAGACACTGTACATAACACAGCATTTTTATGTATACCGAAACACAAACATCTACAAAAATACTTTGTTTACATTTATTTTTTAGTGCAGTGAATCAAATAATGCCTTTGGAGTCCTTGGTCGAATAACGTTCACAATACAAGTATAAGAAACACTGAAAGAATGGTCTCCCTGAGTACTCACAACATAGGGTTTGAATATATAAGCAAGAGAAATACGCCCCTCGTCTAAAGCTTTGTGATAATTATTATAATATCCTTGAAAGAAGCAAATACATCAGCGAGAGACAGTGATAAATAGAAAAGAGTTGACCCTAAGCTGCAGGTGGCTCTAAGTGTATCAAACACAAGTTTACAAGTAAGCAGTTTTGGGTGTAGAGCAGTCTGGCGGACATTTTCCCATAAAGTTCCGCATGTGACTGTCTCCTATAATTTGAAGAATCTACCTTATTATTTAAAAACAAAAAGGATCCGAAATCTAAAAGTATCCATTTGGAAATTAAAGCTAAGCCAATTCCCGGTAATAAGGAGGTAACTCCAAAGGATAGGTAACCTGTCATTATATGAGATCTTGTCAGATTTAAATTTCCTTGACTAAATGTCTGATCCTAATAGAAAGCACTGATACTGGACACATATCTTCTTAGTTTGTAAATTCTCTTAAATACAGAAGCACCGACATGCAACATGGAAACCGTTACACTTCGGTATTCCCCTTTACCTTTAGGGAACACGAGCAATTAAAATCATAGTCATTTTGAAAATCAGAAAAAATTAAACGGTAAAACCACTTCTTCTGGATCTTTTAAAATATTTTTTTCTAAAAACAGGACTGTGTTAACAGATCAACCAAAGCAAGTTTTATTGTGCGAGTAATAGTTGAAATAAAATGAAATAGGTCATTCTTAGCACTTTCATGATTCTCACAATGTTTTCAAAATATGTCTGTTGCAAAGCTGTCATCTGTATCCGAGATTATAATAGGTTTAACCCTTTCCCACATACAACACATCTGCAGCAAACGACTTTGAAAACAATGAGGTGAAAACAGCTTTGTGATATTATGAACACCAATATTGCATTTCAAATCATTTAGAAATTTCAAAGGTGTTTTAACCCTTACTAACATACAACACAACTTCAGCAGACAACTTTGAACAAATCTGGGCACAAACCTGGAAGACCTCAATCAATTTCTTCATTTGCCCTGTGCAATGTTTGAAAAAGTCGCCTGCAGCAGAGACGCCATAAAGTGAATGTATGTGGGAAAGGGCTAAGTATTTAAATGTTAATTTATTAATACCAATGTTTTCACTTACAGGATTTGCACAACATAGTGAGCTTTAAATATCAATTATTATTTCCACAACTTATTATACAGCAAGCAGCTATGTTGATGTAGTTCACCAGCGATTTCTTATCTGAAAATAGAGAAGAAAATAAAATAATAACATTGGGCCTGCCGTTTTTATTTTGCAGGGCAGCCCGAGTCCGAGACTCATTCAATTCTTCTAGGAGTAGGACTTATTAAAAGCCCACACAGGGTTTGTTTTTTACATTGTAGGACTGATTGTTTTTTAAAAAAATCATGAAAGGACTAATTTGTTTGTTATAGGTAACTGTATAGAAATATATCTAAAAGAAAGTGTTGTTAGTGAATAAAGTTGAAAACAAATGTGACAATAGGAAATATTGCTGATTTGGAGCAGTTTCCCCTGTTGCCACAATGTTTTCACAAGTCGTCTGCTGCAGAGACATCTGAAAGCGTCTCTAAGAGGAAAAGGGTTAATGACTTGTGATGGTTTCAAAAATAGCAACAACCGTAGCATACCTCAGGGACTTTTGCTCCTGTATGATCTAAGAGAAATATGACCCTATACATTAACGTATAAAGTCATATATCTTAAGAGCTTACAGGAGCAAGACCCTGTGATGTATCTGTATAATAGTTCCAACCAGTTAACACTATCCGCCATTATGTTTATCCGAATCTACATCAGAAAAGCAGATGATTTTAAAGTGATGTAGCTTCAATCACATGAACCTTCATTGCTTGCAAACATCATAAAGACAAGAGTTATGCATTGTGATTTGTCATGCCTACCACAAACACTTTTTTTTACCAACCAACTGGCCTTGCATTGATCTAACACAAATTGAATGAATTATAGTGAGGACATTAAGGGGATGCTTTCTGTGAAGTTTCATCCCAATTGACCAACTGGTTAAATAGGAGAAGGTGTTGACGCACGACGGACGAAGCACGACGGACGACAGATGCCGGACAAAGGGCTATCACAATAACTCACCGTGAGCACTTCGTGCACAGGTAAGCTAAAAATAACAAAGAACTGAGTTACAACTCAATTATATTTGTTTAAATTCACATTTTAGTATCGTGTTACTGGGTTCCCCTCTTAAAGGATGCGAATTCGATTTTTAAAACCGGAAATTATTACTTGGATAAAATGGCATACTGTCTATGGAGTGTGAATTTCAGATATTTTTTATAATTCTGGCTCTCCTTGATACAGGGAACTTATACAGGGAAATGCTTTTAATAATACCACGTATTTGCATAAATTTAGTGAAAAGGGTTTTAAATCAGTACCAGAAAAGTTTGTGGCATCAGGAACATTGTTGAAATGCATTTGTGTTTGATTCTACTATTGATTAATAGGTGTTGGACCTATTAGAAGGGAAATTATTTTCCCCTAAGGTGGCATATAACAGTTGCAGTCGGGATATGAGCTTGGAGTGAATTTTGAGGTAACTTTGAATACCAGCTTTCGCGTCTAAGATAGCTTGAAAAGGAGCTGGAAACATGCTTTTTCTGACTACATTCACAGATTGCCTATTGTTTGGTAAGCTAAGCAGCTCTTCGATTGTACACTAACCCCCTGCGTTTTTATTACGCGATTTTTGGAGTAAAGGGTTAAATTTGTATTTTTACTCCTACCTTTTTCACCCTGTTCCAGACCACTTTTGTGACCAATTATTTCCCTCTACACACACACACACACACACACACACATGTTTCAACGAGAGACAAACCCCGACAAACCTAGATTAAATACCTTTATAAAACTCGTAATTTAAAGTTTCCTTAAAACTGGTTTATAGTAGGCGAAAGTAGGTGCCCCCAGAAATGCTAGATGTTACCTGCTAGAAGTCTATGTCTACATGTTAACATTATTACAGAGAAATAATTAATAACCAAAGCAGAACTTACCTGAATAACAGGTACACAATATCCGCCTATGTCGATTAAGAAGTAAAATTCAATACACAAAACATGTCGTACCAAGTATCAAGTTTCAAGTTTATGTGTTCGTCATACAAAGTTATTGTTTACATCGCCGCAAACATATTTATATGATCTAAGAGTTTAACAAATGAATATATATACATTTACGAGAAGAGCACATACATTTTCATTAGATTCGAAAAAGTTGCTCTTTAAATGACCCGGGGAACTATCGCGTTATTTCAGTAACTAATACCCTATATAAAATATTTTCTACTGTAATAAATTCTAGGCTTTATAATTGGGCAGAGGAAAACAATAAATGAGATGAGAGTCAAGCTGGTTTTTGTCAAGGGTATTGTTGATAACATATTCTGCTTACAATCAATAGCACACAATTATCTCACAAGGAAAGGTAGGAGATTCTACTGTATCTACGTTGATTTTAAAAAAAGCATTTGACAAAATTAATCACTCTAAATTAAAGACCCCAACAGGGGGACGTAACGAGTACAACAATCTTTATTTTGTTATTAACGAGTTGTCTTTCTTACTTCGACAGTATTGTGGTTCCGGAAGCTTCATTAAGGAAGACATACCGGACATTATTTGTCTCATGTTTGCAGACGACATCGCCAACTGTATTGAAACGGTAATTAAATAACAGCAACAACTTAATATTATTGAAAGTTTGACACTAGAATGGAGGTTAATTTAAATAAAACTGAGATGGTATTTCGGTGGTACACCTGTTAATGTTGTTTCTAAGTATACATATATAGGAGTTCATTTCACATCGACATTGTCTTGGTCATCTACTCATGATTAACTTGCCATTCAAGCCCGCAAAGCTTTTTTAACTATGAAACAGTATGAAAAAGCATTTGGATATTTTCCAACTAATGAGTGTTTTAAACTATTTGATTCAATAATAAAACCAATACTGTGTTACTCTTCCCAGGTATGGGGCTATTGCTATTCTAATATTATATAAACTGTTCACCTTGATTTTTGTAAAAGAATCCTTGGTGTAAATCGGACTACCAATACTTATGTTGTCTTAGGTGATTGTGGAAGGTTACCTATTTGTATGTCCTATATGATTAACTGTATAAAATAGTGGTGTTATCTTTTATAAATGTCCGACTCAAGATATCCTAAGCAATGCTATAACATGTTGTTGAAACGTCATGAAAGCAATTGCAGAATGAAATGGGCGTCAAAAGTCAAAGAATTATTATTTATATATGGACATCACAAGAAATTGGTAACGTTCCACATCATGTCAATTTGTTTAATCAGAGATTAATTGATAACTTTTCGCAGGATTGGCATAGTGATATAATTTTATCTAGTCGATGTCACCACTATACATGTAAGCATTTTAAACGATTGCTTTATGTTGAAAAATACTTAGTATTAGATCTACAATATAAATATGAAAGAGCTTTTTCTAAATTTAGATGTTTTAACAATAGGTTGGGTATTGCAATTGGTAGACATACCAACATTCCTATAGTAAGGAGAATATGCGTATATTATCAATCAATTACCAACAAAGAGGTAATTGACTGTGAATATCATGCTTTCTTCCATTGTCTAAAATCTTTCTCTTGTGCGTGAGCAATTTCTTTTAAGTTAGTATACAAAGGGAACATCTTTAGACGACTATTATTTGCATATGATCTCTGATTATGAGACGACTCTAAAGAATATTTGTATATTTGCACATCATGTCCATTATATAAATTTGAATATTCATATAACACAATAGGGGACACAACATGTATTATGAACGTATAACACAATAATTAGGGCCTGAGGCCTTTATTTTCAATAAATATATTGATTTGAAAAAGAAAAACAGAATCTAGATCATTACACAAACAATTTAAATATACTACACATGGCAAAATGTCAAAGCCATCAAGTTAACAGTGGCGAATCTATAAATAGTTTAAACTGGTTTGATTTACATCGATTGCGAAACATGCTTTCAGCTTATGCCTTTCCCACACCAAACAAAGCTACAGCAGACAAATGAACATATCGAGGGCTTGGCGTGAAACGGTTGTTACTAAAATTGGTATTTTTTTAACCAAGATTTATCACCTCGCCATAAACTCTTTATAACCGTTAAATCATTTCTCTTGGTAAACAATGGAAATTTAGGTGCCATTGCTCGCTCTGAGCAATGACACCTAAATTTGCATTGTTTACAAAGGGCTCAAAATTGCCCCTAAACCATGGTTTACAAAATAGGTTTTTAGTTAAAACCGTTTCACGCCAAGCCCTCGATATATACATTGACGAGAAAAACGCGTACATTTTCATTAGTCTAGAGCATTACACAAACAATTTACATCTACTACACATGGCCAGATGTTAAAGCCATCAATTTACTAGTTGTGGATCTTTACATAGCTTAAACTTGTTTATTTTACATCGATTGCGAAACAAGTGTTCAGCTTATGCATTTCCCACATACAACAAAACTGCAGCAGACGACTTTAAAAACTTATTGGCAAAAACGTGAAACATCTCCATAAATTACAGTTTAATTATCAACAAAATTGAAAACAATGTGGCAAACGGAGAAATAGCTCGTTTTAAGCAATTTATCCTTTTGTCACAATGTTTTCATTGAAAGGGATAAATTAATCGCTTTCGATGTCTGCTTCCTGAAATCTTATCCAATACTCGCGCCATTTATATTGAACAAATCCCAAAAGGCAGAACCCGCTCAGCGAGGGATTCGAACCGGGATTGGTACGAGAGGCGCACGCTCTATCGCTAGAATACAGTTTGATTTAACTTAACAGGTTTAGTCTTAAATGTTTGTCTGTTTTTTTGTTTTGTTTTTACACCTCTTTCAACGGTATTGCATTCACATCACAGTATTTCATTCATATCAAAGTATTGCATTCACATCACAATATTTCATTCATATCAAAGTATTGCATTCACATCACAGTATTTCCTTGGTAATTGACCAGTACTGCTGGTAAGCTTATTCTGACGTCAGCGCGTCTGTCGTAATGGTGTCTGTTGCAGAGGCTGCCATAAGCATTATCTATATGGGAAATGATCAAGTCTAGGAACGCTGTCGAATAAAGTGAACTTGTTTTTTTTTTAATGAAAGTCATAGAATGTTATACATTGCATGCTTAAAATACAGAACAGAACACAACACAACACAACTTTTATTTTGGACTTAAACAAGAAGTTCCTCGTCCAAACATGATTAAAATTATTTCCAGGTCATAATAAAAAAATCATCTATATTACTTGAAATAATACACAAATATATAAACATGTAATACATACACACGCATAGACATACCTGTATACATGTATACACACACATACACATATATACAAACCAATACTAATAGAGGCCGAAAATCACCAACTTAAAGACCAAATTATTACACTGACTACCAAAATTCAGCAATTAGAAAATCA
Organism: Serripes groenlandicus; assembly: GCA_031761405.1. NCBI lineage: Eukaryota > Metazoa > Mollusca > Bivalvia > Cardiida > Cardiidae > Serripes > Serripes groenlandicus. The sequence continues at coordinate 117,652,542 of JASEVX010000004.1, forward strand.
CCAAAAATCAACAGATGATAAATTAGATGCTGCTGAACAGTACTCCCGAAGATCATGTCTTCGCATATCCGGCATCAAAGAACGAGACATCGAATCAACTGATCAGATTGTCCAAGATATTGCCGCAGCCTGTGGTGCAGATCTGTTATTGACGGACATTGACAGATCTCACAGAGTGCGTCCGAAGGTGCCTGATTCATCCGCTATACCACGCCCCGCAGACATCATAGTTAAATTTGTGTCTTATCGATCTCGATCTGCTCTCCTTAAAGGTAAATCTACCCTTAAAAATAATGCTGAGTACAAAGGCGTTTACGTAAACGAGGACCTGACCAAAAAGAGAGCTGAACGTTTACATAATGCTAGAAAGCTGGTTAAGTCCAAGACAATCACCAGTGCCTGGTCCTACGATGGTCGTATTTACGTGAAACTGAATGATGGTTCCCGTTTGCTAGTCTCTTCCAACGACGACATAGAGAAGCTGAAGTAAACAGCGTTTCATTCAGTTGATATTTTTCCTCAGTGGTAATATGTTTCATTTTTTCACAGCCACAATTTGACAGTGTTTTTCATTCAGTATTTGCTTTAAACACAACGTCCGCGAAAGTGTGTATGAAATACGCTATATCTACTCATCCTGCTGTATGTATCCAACGCAACGAGTGTTCTTCGGTGCAAATATAGGTTTATCGCTGATTGCATCTACAAGAATAACAATAGTGAAAAACATTTCATGTAAACAATCAATCCAAAAATAGTTCATTAAGTGGAAAAACAACAGTAATATTACAATATATTGTGGTAAAGTTGACACTGACCTAGATCTTCGACACATAGATGTTTTTGTTTTTGTTTTCGTCGTACTACGTATTTCCATTCATTACTACGTCAGACTACTAAGTCGTTGTCCTCCAAGTGAATCTCGTGCTCTCCACTCACAACTTTAAATACACGCGTGTTTTTTTCCCTCCCAGTGTACACTTATATTGAAACAGTTCATTCACGAGATCTCGTGTTCTCCATTCATTACTTTATACATGTGTGTTTTCTCAGTCCCAGTGTAAACTTGAAACTAATATATATTGCACACATTATCAAGTTAAAACTTCTGTCAATTAACAGTCGAAGTTAACTTGTAGTTTTATTTCATTTCATTATTATACTAGAGGAAAATGTAGGAGCATGTGCATAGTCACGTAGATAAAAAAGCATTTACTGATAATCTTTAACATGTTTTCAGTATTAATACTATTATTAGAAACCAAATATGTTCTGATAAATATTTTACATGTATATATTAAATAGACCTGGAGTGAATTTATTCCCCCCATATGACAGTATTTCAGATAAATGTATTTCTTCTTTCTTTTTCTTTCTTTCTTTCTATCTCGGTATGGTCAGTATGTATTTTTTCTCACATTGTTTACTTGTATCGTTGTGTAAAGTACGGTTGGATGGACACACGTCACTGTGTTTTGTGTGTGCTTCTACTACCCAATGGGTAATGATTTAGTTGGCTGGCGTGTGTCCATTGGACTGTACTACAATAAATGTCGTGGCTGTTTGGGCCGCTTTGTTTTTAACTTGAATATTCCAGAATGTCTTTTGAAGTTACTCGCAGATATTTTTTACAATATAACTATATATTTTAAAGTAGCATTTCTCATTTGTTTATGTCGCACAAATAACTTGCATTACGTAGATGTCCTTATCATACTTTTGTTGATGTGTGGAGATGTTGAGGCCAACCCGGGTCCTGGAAATCAATTGAATTCACAAGGTGGCACTGCTGGTGTCTTAAGTTTGTTACATCTAAACATAAGAAGCGTTCGAAATAAACTGAATTACATTTTTGATAACCTGACGGACTTTAATATAATGAGTTTTACTGAATCTCATTTAGACGAGCACGTGTCTGACGACTTTCTTTTATGTAAATGTACAAATTATAAATTATTTCGAAAAGATGTTTCATCTCATTCTGGCGGTGTCTTGATTTTTGTTCCCGTTGAGATATCTACTAAGCGTCGATATGATTTAGAAATTCCGACACTTCAATCAATTTGGTTAGAAATTACATATAAAAATACTTGCTTTCTTTTAGGTACTTTTTACAGGCCTCCTAAGAGCATTAGATATGAACTCTAAGGTTATCATAATGGGTGACTTGAATGAAAACTTATTGAACGACAGTCTCAATAATTTGAAAAACGTTTTATTAATCAACAATCTCGTAAACGTTGTAAATGAACCAACGAGAATTACACCTGCCTCATCAACCTTAATTGATCCTATAATTATATCCGAGTATGTTGAATTTCACCAAGCAGGATGTTTAGACGTTGATAATACAATCAGTGACCATAAAGCTACGTTTATTCTTATAAAATCTGTTTTTAATGATACATCTTGTATAACTAGAAAAGTATGGCTATACAATCAAGCAAATTTTCAGATTTTTAACGAAATGATTTTATCAGAAAATTGGAATTGTATTGACACGTTGTCAGTCGATCAAGCCTGTGAGATGTTTACTAGTAAAATTCACCAACTTATGTCTCAATGTATACCATCTAAAATAATCACTGTACGTCGAAACGATAAACCGTGGTATGATTCAGAAATTCGGCGTCACTCCAAATATAGAGATCGCCAAAAACGTTTAATGTTAACGAAGCCATCTTTATCGAATACATCAAAATATAAGAAGTTACGTAACAAAGTTAACAACCTAAAGAAATTTGCCAAAAAGCAATTTCTTGCAAATATTGAAAACAAAATAAAATTGAAGACTATAGCATAAACAGAAACAAGAATTATTGGAAGTCAATTAAAGATTTGATGAAAAACTATAAGTCTGCAGAGTCTATCCCTGTTTTAAAGAAATGTACTGATGGAATAGAGGAATTGTGTTTCACAGATGAGGATAAAGCCAACGGTTTAAATGATTATTTTGTTTCAGTTTCAAACCTTGATGACTCTAATACTGTCTTACCGCTTTTTGTGTCAAAATGTGACTCAACACTTTCTAATGTAATAATTACAAAATCTGACATTGAAAGCATCATAGAAACGCTAGACGTAAACAAAGCTGTAGGTCATGATTTGATCTCTCATAAACTACTTAAAAATGTCCGGTTTACAATATCAGAACCTCTTTGTATGTTATTTAACAAATCATTACATGATAGTAAATTTCCAGAATCTTGGAAATTGGCAAATGTTTTGCCTCTGTTTAAAAAGGGAGATAAACATACTCCTGGAAATTATCGCCCCATTTCTTTGTTAAGTTGTTTAGGAAAATTAATGGAAAGATTTGTATATAAGTATTTGTATAATTATCTTATTAGTAACAATCTTATTTACAACCAGCAAGCTGGGTTTTTGACAGGACATTCTACCGTTCACCAATTAATTGACATTTACCATCAAATTGTTCAGTCTGTTGATAAAAAACCGCACACGTGCGTAATATGCTGCGACATTTCAAAGGCATTTGACAGAGTTTGGCATAAAGGTCTATTATTTAAAATGAAACAACTAGGTATAGAGGGTAGGTTTCATAATTGGGTATCTGATTATTTGAATCAAAGACAACAAAGAGTCACAGTCGGTCAGTCTTTCTCCAATTATAAACATGTTTCAGCAGGTGTACCTCAAGGATCAGTTCTTGGCCCACTTTTATTCCTTATTTATGTTAATGATATTACTGAAAGCCTTCTTAGTATAACACGTCTGTTTGCAGACGATACGTCGTTGGCTACAACATCTTCAGACATCAACGACTTACAAGGTATATTAAATCATGATTTAAAAATGATTTCTGAGTGGTCGAAACAATGGCTAGTAACGTTTAACCCAAATATAACGGAAGTGTTGTATTTTGGCAACCAACAACCTCCTCACCTCGTTTTTAATGAAACTGATTTAAGTACTACCGAAAATCACAAGCATTTAGGTGTCACTCTTAGTCATACTTGCAAATTGCATACCCATATCAACAACATAATTGTATCTGCATCTAAACTTATAGGAATTATGCGAAAACTAAAGTTTAAAGTACGTCGGAAGACACTTAATCAAATTTATATCTCCTTTTTACGACCAACTTTAGAATATGCATCTGTTGTCTGGTACAATTGTAGCCAACGTGAAAAAGAAAGGCTAGAACATATTCAAATTGAAGCTGCTAGAATTGTAACAGGCACTACCCGTTCTATTAGTTTACAAAAAATCTGTATCGCGAAATCGGATGGCTTACATTAGAAAATAGACGAAAATACCAGAAAATCATTCTCACATTTAAAATTAAAAACAACATGGTACCTGATTATTTAAGTAATCTTTTTCCAAGAACTCCAATCGCAAACGAACATTATAACCTTCGCAACCAAAACGACTTTGTAAATCTTCCCAGAAGAACTGTAATTTTTGAAAGATCATTTGTACCCTCCGCAATTCAACTCTGGAATTCTTTACCAGATAATCTAAGAAATATTCAATCCCTCGGGATGTTTAAACGTAAACTTTTACAAACAATGTTCCCCAAAATTGAAGTTCCAACATACTTTTTACACGGTCAACGATTTTCTTCTGTTATACATGCTAGATTACGAAACAAATGTAGCGACTTAAAGGATGATCTTTTCCATAATCATGTCTCTAATCATAATCTGTGTATATATTGTTCAGTACCGGAAACAACTGAACATTACTTTTTCCAGTGTAGACAATCTATTAACGAACGATATTGTTTATTTCAAAGTACGCGACATCTCCATCCTCTAAACTGCATGGTATTATTGTTTGGTAATCCCAACTTCAGCCAAGAAGAAAACATTACTATTGTAAACTCGGTCCACAGATATATTCTGGAAACAAAGCGCTTCAAACAGTAAATATAACTATAACAATGTCCTATAATGCAGGCTGACCCTACAAGAGTATTCTTCTGTCTTTCACTGACATCTTATCATTTCAAACTCATGAAACTATTTGTCTCTCTCTCGCTCTCTCGCTCTCTCGCTCTCTCTCTCTATCTCTATCTCTATCTCTATCTCTATCTCTATCTCTATCTCTATCTCTCTATCTCTCTATCTCTCTATCTCTCTCTCTCTCTCTCTCCTATATATTTATGGTAATATAAAACTGCAATTAAACATATTTATTTCAAATCAATTGTTCACTATGATGTTCTTAATATCATGTTGTTCTTGTTCAATTTACGGGGAGAGCCGTAATTAAGTTTGAGAACTTGTGGCTCGACCCTTTTGCTTTATATGTAATCTCTAATGTTGTTATACCATGTGATTTATTTGACAATAAAATATGTTTAAACTAATACTAATACTGATAATACTATTAATGAGCAATAGCTATCTATTAATATACATAATTCATAAGTGCAAGATAGTATAATTAAACATGTTATGTATATAAGTGGTCTCTTCTTATCACAAGAGCGCATTTAATATAACTGATCAGGTTATTGATCGTTGACTTGTCCGTAGAACATAATAATTCACACAGTTTTTGTACACTAGGTATGTCAATGAAGTGGTTAATTAAATATATATTCCTAATTATTATATATACAATACAAGCAAAAATAAAATGAAATTAATTAATCCATTATTAAATTCTTTACAAAGTCTTTGGTTTCTCTTCACCTTGCCTGTCACATATCGATCAGTCTGTATGTGTAGATTATGAGCCGATAGGCGAATTTACACAATCATTTTGCTGTCTGATTTCAAACTTATCAAATCTAGTTAGTGCTCGTATTCGAAGTCAGCCCTGTGTTCCATAGTCACCAAACCCAAAACCTGTTTTGCGAAACCTATATAGGTTTCGTCGATAATCCGTGCATTAGTCGGTAAACCAAACCTGTTTGACGGGATTACATGCATAATACAGGTAGGTTTCGTTCCGCTTCATATACAAAACGTGTTTACGTTGTGTTTACTATGGAACACAGGGCTGGTTTAATTTCTTTATATAAAGTAAGAACCTTGTTATCTCTCAAATCACTTGACCACTGTTGGATAAAATTGTCAATTAGTCTTTGTTTGAAGATTGTTATGAAATAATAATACCCGTACTACCGTTATTCGTTAAGCAGAGTTCTAGACTACACAAAAGATTAGTACAAATTCGGTGAACATAGTTCTCCCTGTTTAAACTGATCGCTATTTGATAGATTCAAGATTCAAGATTCAAGATTTATTTATTCAGTAACGTAAACTTTACAAAGTTTCTAGTTACATACATATGATGATACAATATATAATACAAACTATTTGATAGAACTCCGAATAACTACTGCAATGTATAATTTACAGCGAACCCTTTCGTACATGGTGCGTATAACTTACAGCGAACCCATTCGTACATGGCGCGTATAATTTATTATACATGTATGTACATGTACGCATTATCGCATTTTCCCAGTACACACATTATTTAACATGGAAAATATGAAACAGACATTTTTTGAAATTATTTTGGCAAAGGGAAAATTTGCTGATTGTTTTAGCCACTTATTTAATTAATAACATTCGTTTAAAAAGATATTGAAAGTTTGTTGCAGAAATGTTGTACGTGTATATAGGAAAATAGTTAATGACGAAGATTTTTATTTAGGACTATGCTTTACAAATATTCTATCGTTCAGCCAATTCTCGCAAACTAATCATCTAGCCTTGATTGAGGGACGCTCTCTCGGGATGCAAACCCGAGACGTTTTGAACAAGATGTCTATGCTTTACTTCTACCAGCGTGTCTGGACTGTAAACAATGCTCAGGTAGAGCAAATGAGTCATTTATAATTGTATGTCAATACTTTCAAAAACATTATCCAGCAGAGACATCACAAGACGACTAAATCAGGCATATGATTTTACAAACGAGTCCGTTAAGGGGAACATGTACACGCGGGCTTTTGTGGACATTGTTTGCCGGATCAGCCTGTGCGGCCGATTAAGATCTATGCTGCTCATATATTACATAAACCAAAGACACATAAATACGTGTATGTATATGTCTCTGCTTTCACGAGTTTGTAAGTAGATAGGTCGAGTTATTTTAACCTACACTTTACAGAAATCCCAGCGTGTACCTTTTCACATGGACGGGTTCATTTAACCTTTACCCACATACAGACGATTGCTGACGCCTCAACAGCAGACGACATTAAAGACATTATGATAAAAGGAGAAACTACCCATTAAGAGAATTTTCTCCTTTTGCCTTAGTGTGTTAATCTTTTCACAATAATCAAACATTCACGTATTGAAATGATCTGTGGTGTTTTGCCTTGATGTTTTCAGTCGTCTGCTGTAGATTTGTTGTATATGGGAAAGGGTTAAACCGTATCTAGTCAGTAACATCCCCTGGATAAGTACTGTGTAAACATATACGAGGGACGTTCGGAAAGTTTTGAGACAATGTCCGTTTAACACTGCTCCTTTGACAAATCGTTATGAAACTTTAGCATGTATGAGAATGTTATATTTCAAAAGCTTATGTTCAGATTATAGTATCTTGATGTCAGCCATATTTTTATATTCGTATCCATAGCCATATGCGTTGTAAAGACCCGGCGCAACCCTAAATTTCTCGATTACACTGCACTATATTGATCAAACAATCATAATAAGAACGCGCGAAACGTTGTTAAACATACATGACGTCATACTTGATTCATAACATCATTTTCTGAAAGTATTCCGAAAGTAATAATTTAAATACACGCACCTAGATAATCATACTTACTAAGCGCATACAGCGGACTTTCATTAAAAGATTTGATCAACATCGGGGAAACGCCACCGGAAACAAAAGAGCTGTTGGAGAGGGCTTATAACGGATAATCTGTGAGCAGGGTACGTATGGACAGATGGAATGAAAGTTTCCTTGACGGTAGAACATGTACTGCGTTAAAACAGCATTATTGTTTAGACGTTACGTGAAAACAGCATTATTGTTTAGACGTTACGTGAAAATGACGCTACTGCGCCGGGGACCTTGTAGATATCGTTTTCTATGTATTGTTGTTAATGTATATATTGCGTTATTTGTATGAAAATTGTACCATACAGTAGATTATAACGAGCATAGCTCGTTATGAGGTTTAACCTTAATAAGGGGAAATTTCCTATATTCAGTATGGAAAAAAATTGGGTGCAAAGATACTACGGCCCAGCTCATGAAATCCAAATGAAATTACATAGAACAAAGCAGGGAACCATGGCCGACATTTATTCATATCCGGCCGACGTGACGTCACATCCGTCCAAATCAAGCTGGTTCCCGAGATATCGACAATAACTTTTTTGTTTACAGTAAAGGCTGATAACCAGAACCTATCGGCTACGATTCCCTTGTTTTAGGTAAGAATTTTTATCTCTCTCGTTTTCGTAACATATATTAACACAGACAATATCATTTTGGCGTTCTTGTAGGTAAAGATATAAGATCTAGCTGTATTGTAAATTTGAATGTTTTGCATTCATTGACGGATGTTCCTTGCGATGGAATAACTGTCTGATCCAAGATGCTGTTCGTGGTAAATTTGTTTCACTAGATCAATGACAATGCTTCACAGACCTACTAAAGTCGTCAGTCCTTCTGACAAAACTCCTTTGGACGGTCAAAGATCGATGCAAAAATTGGTTGAACATACACCCTGTGACACAAATCAGAGACATGTATTTTATGTCTCTGCCCAAATACACCACAACAATGTTCAAGTCCCTATGCATAAATGTCACAAAAATAGCACATGTATAAGAAAGTAAATCTATTTTAAGAAGTGTTCTCGAGTGCAGATTGTTTACACATTTAATGACGTAATATCTTACGTGTCTACTGCATGGCATCCACTTCATTTTTTAGTGGTGAACACATTTGCAATGTGGACGGAATATTTAAGACTAATGGCTAATCAGGTAAAACTAACAGCTTTTTAGGCGAAAGGAACCCAAGAAGAAACGTCCCCAGTGTATTCAAGAGACATATCGGGTGTCCAAAAAAGGAAGTTTGAACAAGTTTTCTAAAAGCCTTGACTGGAGACACATATCCGTGGCCGAGACGGATTTATATAGGCATGCCTTGTGCTGTGTGTCCTTAACAAAATTTTAAAAAATGTTTTTACAATTGATAAATGGATGTGATAACAAAAATTAATCTTAACAAGGCATATATTGCATGTCCGGACGGTAGCCAGAAATCTCGACCCAAATAATTCTCGACCCCATTATCGGATTATATAGGTGTGAATGGATGGTTTAACACACAGGTGTCATAAACAAAATACTGATTCTTGATACTTACTTACCTGTTGATTGATTATTTAAATGATCTCGATGTGTTCTAAATAGTTAATCTGCTGCGGACGACTTCGAAAATATTTGGTGAGAAAAGGAGAATATGTACATGACAGGTTGACTTCTGGCTAAGCCTTAAGGTATAGTTATATTAATGAATAAGGAAGATTGTGAGAAAAGGAGGAAATGTCCTCTATCAAACAATACTCAAAATCTTAAGAATACTTTGAAAACCATGATATAGGATAATTTATAACAATGTTGAAACATACATCATTATTACATTAATCATTATCTAAATGTAGTGATTATACAACAAAAGAACCATCATCCATTCACACCTATATAAACTGGGGTCTAAATTGGGGTCGACTATTCTTAGGAAATTGGGGTCGAGAATTCTGGAAGCCGTCAGGACCAATGTGATGCTTTAAAAGAATCCATCCTGCAGCTAAACATCATTCAAGTAAGTATATTAGAAAATGCACAATTGATTTTAATTCAAAAGCATTGTGAGAAGTATAATTGCATATTGTCAACAATTTGACCTTTTTTCACAATGCTTTCAAACATCATATGCTGTAAGGTCAAATGTCATCTTCATAAGATAAACACAAATGTAAGTTACATCTGTATCATCAGTAATTATAATAATCCTATGTCAATTAAAATGTTGATTCATCTTTGATTGTCAACAATATCTGTATAAACCCCTCAATGGCTACTTGTTCTGAACACAAGTGGGGAATTGGCCCCTTTTCAAAAAATTATAGAAGCATCTTTGCCCAAATATACTCAAATGAAAAATGTATAAAAAATACCAAAATACACCGGAATCCTCAAAGTCTACCTAATTCTTAAAAAAATGCCCCAAATACCTGAATCAGAATTCAGTGAAGATTGGGATTTTCCGCACAAATTGGGCGAGAACTGGTTGTATCTCCAGAACATTGTGCGTGATTAATATAAGATTAAAGCTTGTTTCACAATTGATGTAAAAAATTTAAGTTTAAAGTCACTGGTTTAAAGGAATAATCTAGATAAGACTGCACAGGGGTAAAAACTGGTCTAAAACAAAACTGGTTGCAGAACCCAAAGCTTGGCTTTTTGACATAACTAATATACATGTATATTGTTTTCAATTCTGGTCTATTTTTTAAATATTAGGCTATTTAAAAGGAAAAAGGTATAAATAGTGTTTGTAATCTCATTCTTTAATTTATCATTTCGTTTTATATAATATTAGTTATTTGGTCCCAGTATTTTTAAAATTCCTAGTATTAAACCCACTATAATAATGAAATGAAACAATATCAATTTGTTTTGCTTATGAAAGGTGGTTGATGAATAAATCAGTTATTTGGTCTGTTACTGACCTATTACGGAACAATTTTGTGTTCAATTTCATAAACACAATTTACAGTTGTAATATTGTTAGCGGTTTCCGTGATTTTGAGATAGAAAAAGGTGAATCGATGAGTGGCGGCCGTTTTGTCGACTATTGACTTTGCAGTTATTGTCTGATGTCATTTATTATAACTGCATCAAGTTTTATTTTAAAACAGAATGGATTTAGAACGTCCCATACAATCATGGAATAAAAGTTCTGATGGCGATTACTGGAGAGGAAATTCATATAAGCAGTTAGTGATATACCCCTGCAGTTAGTGATATACCCCTTGGTCATTGGTACCTGTCTATACAATGAAAATATCATGCATCTTTGACTGTGGGGTAATATTCTTTCCTGCATACACATCAAAACAGTAAATGGATTGAGATCAACCTGTACAATCATGGAATCACAGCTGTTATGGCGATAATGGGAGAAGAAGTTCATATAGGCAGTTAGTGATATACCCATTGGTCATTGGTGCCTGTCAAAACAATGAAAATTGCATGCATCTTTGACTGTGGGATATAACTTCCTGCATCAACATCAAACAAGGGAATATATTGAGAGAAACCCATTTACTGATGGAATTACAGCCGTTATGAGGAGGACAGGAGAGGAACTTCAGCTGATTACCTTTATTACTAATGGATTCATACAAGGTAATCTTTTTTAATGGATAAGTCTATCAAAATCATATCAAGCTTGTTTTATCTAATTAAATGTAGTATATAAAGGAAGTCCTTTTTTTTTTATTGCACAGTTTGTGTTTTTTATGATCAGGTTTTGTCTGATGTCCTTTGGTCACACGCCATCAACAATTGCCTTGTGAACAATCTACAGGCAACATTTTACAACATCCAATATGAATGAAAGTTTATCAGAAAATCATCTCCATCAAATCTTGGCCAAGTTATAGACTGGGTCCTGTGAGGTTAAAAACTAGGTTTCAATGTCAATTTGAAGGAACATATTGAAAACACTCTGGATGCCTTATTTTAAACTTAAGCATGTTGAGATGTTTTCAGAATAACTGTTTTGATGATATCTAGGCTAAGTTTAAATATATTCGGTCATAAACTAGGTCATGTTGGGTCATAAACTAAGCAAATTGAAAATAAAATCTTATTAGTCTAGAAACTACACTTTGCCTTGAGCAGCTTGATGCTTTGTCAGAATGTTTGTCTTGACAATATCTAGACCTAGTAAGAATAAGGGTCATGGTGGGTCAAAAACTAGGTCACTAGACCAAAATGAAGTAACATTTTGTTAACACTCAGACATTTTGAATGCTGCATTTTTAGCTCACCTAAGCACGAAGTGCAAGGTGAGCTTTTGTGATCACTCACCGTCCGGCGTCCGTCGTCGTCGTCGTCGTCGTCGTCGGCGTCTGTTAACAATTTCCTACAAATGACTTCTCCTACTAAACCAATGAACAGATTGCAAAATAACTTCACAGGAATGGTCCTTAGGTAGTCTTCTTTCAAAGTTGTTCAAAGAAATTAATTCCAAGTAGAACTTTGGTTGCTGCGGCATCAGAAAAGGGAAAAATTGCCAAATCTTAAAAAATCTTCTTGTCCAAAAGTACTGGCCCGATTTGAAAATTATTTTGCACAAATGTTCCTTGAGGTACCCTCTACCAAGATTGTTCAAATATTTCTAATCTGTTGAAAAACATGGCCGCCAGGGGGCGGAGCTTATTTTCCTTACATGTGCATTGTTAAAACTTTAAAAATCTTCTTATCCAAAAGTACTGGCCTGATTTGAAAATTATTTTGCACAAATGTTCCTTGGGACACTCTTTACCAAGATTGTTCAAATATTTCCAATCCGTTGAAAAACATGGCCGCCAGGGGGCGGAGCCTGTTTTCCTTATATGTGCATTGTTAAAACTTTGTAAAATCTTCTTGTCCAAAAGTACTGGGCCGATTTGAAAATAATTTTGCACAAATGTTCCTTGGTGCACCCTTTACCAAGATTGTTCAAATATTTTTGATCCGTTGAAAAACATGGCCGCCAGGGGGGGCGGAGCTTGTTTTCCTTTTATGTGCATTGTTAAAACTTTAAAAATCTTCTTGTCCAAAAGTACTGGCCCAATTTGAAAATTATTTTGCACAAATGTTCCTTAGGGCACCCTTTACCAAGATTGTTCAAATATTTCCGATCCGTTGAAAAGCATGGCCGCCAGGGGGCGGAGCTAGTTTTCCTTATATGTGCATTGTTAAAACTTTAACAATCTTCTTGTCCAAAAGAACTGGCCCGATTAAAAATTATTTTGCACAAATGTTCCTTGGGGCACCCTTTACCAAGATTGTACAAATATTTCCAATCCGTTGAAAAACATGGCGGCCAGGGGGCGGAGCTTGTTTTCCTTATATGTGCATTGTTAAAACTTTAAAAATCTTCTTGTCCAAAAGTACTTGCCCGATTTAAAAATTATTTTGCACAAATGTTCCTTGGGGCACCCTTTACCAAGATTGTTTAAATATTTTTGATCCGTTGAAAAACATGGCCGCCAGGGGGCGGAGCTTGTTTTCCTTATATGTGCATTGTTAAAACTTTAAAAATCTTCTTGTCCAAAAGTATTGTCCTAAAAACAGTAAAAACTTTGAAAACTATTGAAGTTCTATTAAATCAGGTGAGCGATATAGGGCCATCATGGCCCTCTTGTTTATTTTAACATGTTGAAATTTTGTCAGAACTGGTGTTTTGGTGAAATCTAAATTAAAATATAGGTCATGTTGGATAAAACCAACAATGAATTCCAAAGAAAAACATTTGAGAAAAAGCTTGTAAACAGCTTGACCTCAAGGTTTGATTCAGCATCTTGAAACTTTGTCAGAATGTTCGCCTGATGATTATTGATATCTAAACCAAGTTCAAATATTGGTCAAGTCGGGTCAAACATAAGGTCACTAGACCAAATTAAAAGAAAATCTTGTTAACACTCTGACAGCTGTTCTTTTAATGTTAGCACGTTGAAACTTTGGCAGAATAGATATTTTGAACATTGCTTTTAACCCAGAAACTATGTCATCACTAAGCCTAATTGAAGGAAAAACCTGTTTTCACTATTTACTTATTTTACCTTTCTGTATTGATTATGTTCATGTGATGAATTGAATGTTAAAATTGTTGAAGATTTGACTTTGCACCAAGAGATAAAGTAGGAATAGTGTACAACAGCTGTCTCAGTTCCGACAGCTTGAAACAGATTCCTTTATCATGGTAGTCACATACCTACAGGTTAGACCTATAATAGACGCTGTGCTCGTGATGAGGCTTTGCCTTTTTCATATTAACTTAAAGATACACTGTGCGGTTTTTTATTCACTGTTTCCGACTCATCATTAAAACAAAGATAGTCTCAAAACTTTCCGAACGTCCCTCGTATGTTCAATGTCTTATTACGAAAAAAATAATATTTCAATAACCCATGAAGCTTTCTGAAATGAAACTGGCCAAATCCATGGGGGCCGCCATTTTGGATATGTATAAAATGAGACGAAAAACACGGATTGAAAATTATTGTCGTCTTTTTAATCATTTTTCTTTAAAATCGATATTTAAGATCATTAAAGTGCTGTATTATGTGGGAATTAACATTTGTACGAAAAGTTAAAAATAAATGAAACTCTATAAGAAATATGTTGTTTAATACTAGTGCAAGACAGACAGGCTTGGTTAGGTGAATGTTATAGCATGGATTCGATATACGTGATATAACTGAAAAGTAAAGACTCGATGTATGCCCAATACGATGGAGTCGCTATCAAAATCGAATGGGATCCATAAATTACTTCGAGATATCGACGTGTTAGATGGACGACCCAAGTACAGTGGTCTCACTATACCTCGAAAACGAAGGAGGCCGATAAAATACTTCGAGATATCGGCATGTTCGAGCGATTCCTCAATCTATTCTTATATATTAATATATGTGTTTTCAGCTTCATAATTCACTAATACTTAACCTTTTATTATGAAAAACAAGCCAGTCATAAGAGCATATCAAGAAAAACAGCACAGAAGCAGTTCTGATTGATTGCACGTCAGACCAATAAGAACTGCTGCTACACTATTTCAAAACGACAGATTCCTCACAGGAATTGGTTCGAGTTATACGGTGTATCTAAGTTATAGAATGTTCGTGCTATCGCAATCACTGACAATTTTCAACAAATATGAAATTGTTTATAGGTTCTATGCAAGATACCTCGGGATTCTTGGAAGCGCCGTGTTTGAGTGGTAAGCGTCGTATATTTGAAAACGGGCGTCCCGGGTTCAATCCCATGTCGCGGCACTACGGTCATGGTGGAGTGAGGCAAATTGTCTAGCCTAGTACTGGTTTGTTTACCCAGGGTCATGAATTAGTGAACTGTCGCCGTGATATAAGATAAATAATGTTGAAAACGGTGTAAAACATCAATTAAAAAAAATGTTTCTTTGAAGAGTATAATCTGACGGGCGAAATATACATTGCGGCATTTTTACGGAAAACTAAAGTCGTAATAAATTAAATTTGAAAAGCAATCCTTCCCTCCTAAACACTACGTCAAGATTGAGTTCGGCGATCCTGTGATGTAACTGTTTAGATCAATGTATTCACTGTGGAGTGCACTTTTTGCTAGCCTTGTACAGGTGTGTTAATTCAGGAAACACGAAGACGTGAACTGTCGCCGTGATATTATTGAAATAATTTTGAAAACGGCGTAAAAAACAATTAAAATAAAAATAAGATCAACTTAAACTAAACTAACGGAACATGTTTCATTCAAATTTAACATTGAGTGTGTTTTCCACATATAATACATATGCAGCAGACAATTTTGAAGACATCAATGCCAAACTATAGACATCAAAGAGCGTCTTCATGTGGGAAAGCGTTTAAGTTTTCGATTTTATTTGTAGAAATCTTTTCTTTCGTGGGAAATATTGTTATCGATATTTTGGCATATTCTAACAAGCATAAATGGTCACGCGACCGAGAAAGTAGAACCTCGTCTTCATAGGTTAGATTTACATTACGCAAAGTCCATAATGTCGGTTTTCTCGTGCGACGGCCCATATGATATACTTGAATCGCTAACCACACGCAACTAGGAACTTTTGTTTATGTGTATATTCGGATATGGAACGTCTTTACTATCTTAATATGTTGTATTGTATTATACGCCGTACATTTTCACGTATACGAGGTACATATTTCCATTGACATGGTACAGTTTACATGATATGCAGTGCCTTTTCTGTTATACATGGTGGTTATTTAATAATATGCAATGCAAAAAAGTGTAGATACACTAGAATAATCTTTATGTGGTGTACAAACAAATCATATGCAATACAAACAACATTATATGCAGTTCAAATGACATTATATGCAGTCATTTTTTTCAAAACATGTGGTGGTAGTTTGATTAATATACAGTAGATTTACCTTTATATGCGGTGCATTTTTCTTTACGAGGATCGTACTTTCGGCATTCTACGGAATAATTTCGGAAATTACCGAGTATGACAGTCTATTTCAATCAAAGTGCTGAAAGGATTGATGGTAAAGGGGTGTCTGTAAGTTGAAAAGATATGGCATAGTGTATATGGATGCACGTTGTCAACAATGTATCATCGACATGTTAACAAACCAAAGCAGATATGTTTGAAACAACACGAATTGCCTGCCAATAACCGAGCAGCGACCATTAAGCATAATATTTCCTGTTCAGTTGACATTAAATATCCACACTGTATATTGGAATCATGCTGTTACATGTAAATGACAGACAATCGAAAGCATGCTAGAGTTATGTTTGTTGTGCAATTCACATCTGCAGGTCATAGGTTTCCTATAAACCAAGTTTGAAATTGATGCACTGAAAATTTACTCAGACAATGGCCGAAGAAAACATTGGCAAATAGAGATTATACCTAATACACTCACATCATATTTATGTTCGAAATATTGGATCGTTCTCCTGATCACAATAGTGTATAAGTGTGACCATGAAATGATTCTGCCAAACAGAAACAGCGTTTAGACCAATGAATACAACCCGTGACGAACGTATGGTCAAAAAGACGGAAAGACAGTCCAGACAAAGTAAACTCAGCTTGGTGAAAGAACAAGAGCCCTTCCATGTGTTGCATTCGAGAAAGTCATATATAATAAGTGAGAACATGGAAAGATAAAATAAAGACATTCTCCAAAAACAGCATGCTAGAGTGTTAGTGTGCACTGCACATCTGCAGGAGATAAGTTACCTTATAAACAAGTTTTAAAATGTATTGAGGCCGAACTTTATAAGGAAACATAGAATAACTCCTATTACTGCTTTATTTGTTCCTATCGGGTGCATTGTTTCCCATATACAATAAATCTGCTGAAGACGATATTTAAGGAAATGAAAAATTCTATTCTATCTATAATTTATAGTATAAATGGATAAAAAATTACATTATGCTATATAATTCAGCAATACGCGTTAATTCATTCTCATTCAAATCATTCCTCTTACAACTCTCTCAGACCTACTCAATTCAGTCTAAGTCACCATCCCTCACAGCTACCCTATTATCTCACAGCCACCATCAATCAATCACAGCCACCATCACCCTCTCACAGCCACCATCACCCTCTCACAGCCACAATCACTCTTTCAAAGATACCCTAATTCTCTCACAGCCAATATAACTCTTTCATAGCTACCCTTATTCTCTCACAGCCACCATCACTCTCTCACAGATACCCCACTTATAGCCACCATCACTCTCTCACAGCCACCATCACTCCTTCACAGCTACCCTAATTATCTCACAGCCACTATAACTCTTTCACAGCTACCTTAATTCTCTCACAGCCACCATCACTCTTTCACAGCTACCCTAATTATCTCACAGCCACCCCTCTTTCACAGCTACCCTAATTCTCTCACAGCCACTATAACTCTTTCACAGCTACCCTAATTCTCTGACAGCCACCATCACTCTTTCACAGCTACCCTAATTCTCTCACAGCCACCAGCACTCCTTCACAGCTACCCTAATTCTCTCACAGCCACTATAACTCTTTCACAGCTACCCTAATTATCTCACAGCCACTATAACTCTTTCACAGCTACCCTAATTATCTCACAGCCACTATAACTCTTTCACAGCTACCATCACTCCTTCACAGCTACCCTAATTCTCTCACAGCCACTAAACTCTTTCACAGCTACCCTAATTCTCTCACAGCCACTATAACTCTTTCACAGCTACCCTAATTCTCTCACACCCACTCACAGCCACCATCACTCTCTTACAGCCACCATCAATCAATCACAGCCACCATCACCCTCTCACAGCCACCAACTCACAGCCACCATCACTCTTTCACAGATACCCTAATTCTCTCACAGCCGCCATAACTCTTTTACAGCTACCCTAATTATCTCACAGCCACCATCACCCTCTCAAAGACCCCATCACTATCTCACAGCCACACACTCACAACCCCCATCACTCTCTCACAGCCACCCTCGTACACGTTTGACAAATGTCAGAAACAATGTTGACCTAGCTGGGGCTCGAACCCACAACGCTTGTATTTTGAATTGACAGACGGCTGCTCTACCTACTGAGCTACCGAGTTTCATACAAATCGATGCCATAACAAAATATATATTTATGAAAAGTTAATTACCAGGTCAATATTACGCAGTAATATTACAAATATGTTTTATGTTATCATCGACATAAAGTGGTATCTCATCATAATTATATAAGTATTCGTGTCGTAATTTTAAACATTTTAAATTTATTACTAAATAAATATAAGTTACAGGTTTACCCATCAATCTTAGTCTGAAACCTATTAATACGTAAACTCAGGTGCGTAAAATAACACCGTTGTTATAGCCTAGTGGCTACGAACGAAGCGCTTCATACCTTAACGTTGGTTTGATCCTTATGCTAGGCGTGTATTTTTGTCTGTTTGTTCTTTTTTCTAAATTTGATTTGTATATATTACATATACGACCATCTATTTTTCTTTTCAGACAATTTCATTCAGTCGATCATAAGATTCCTTTCATCTTCAAATGTTTCAATTCTAGTGCAATGTCAATGTACGTGTAATCTTACCCCAAATGTTACAACGTATCTTACATGCACATATATCTTTTTTTATAAGATTAACTCGACAATATAAAATACATATAATTAATCGGCATACCTGTACTTTAATCATTTAAAGAAAAAAGAATCATGCTCGCATTAAACAAAATGAGCATCATTACAAAAAGGCCAAAATTGTAAAAGACATTCCGATTTAGATATTCTAACCCGTGACAATTGCAATTGCAGCTATGTGTGTTAAGTACAGAGCTATCTATAGAAACAATGATGTGTAGAACCTATTTTAAATTGGATGCTGTACATATATTATACTGTGTCTCACGAAATTTAAATTTAGAAAAAAACATTACGAATATTTATGAGTACGAGACAGGTAAAAGTGAACGAGACAGACACAGGGGGAGAATAGAGACAGACAGACAGAGATAGCGAAAGAGAGACATAGAGACATAGTGAGTGTAGAGAGAGAGAGGGAGAGAGAGAAACAGAGGAAAAAAGCAATCGAGAGAGAGAGAGAGAGAGAGAGAGCGAAAGGGAAAAAATTAAAGAAAGACAGCAGACAGACAGACAGCCAGCTCCATAAGTGCCTCTCAGCTTTACAGACAAACGAATTCAAATTCAAATTCAAATTCGATAATACTCAGAATAATTCAATGATTGACATGAGAATAATGCAGTCATTAAACAACGGAAACGATTTAACCATTTCCATGTTACTGACGCTTGTTAACGCATATGCAGCAGACGGCATTTGAAAACATCGTGACAAAAGCGGAAATTGCATTTCGTACATACAAACGTATAAAGGTAAAACTACTGCATATAATTAAAAATCTACCATATATATCGAGACACTGACTGCATGTTGTATTGCATATGAAGTTATTTGCACACCATAAAAAGGTTATTGTACTGTATATATATATAATGTAAGTATGTGTATGGGTATGTGTATATATATATATATATATATATAATGTAAGTATGTGTATATATATATACAATTGCGTGTGTATATGTGTGTATTTATACTAGGGATGGCAACGGTTACCGATATTACTAACCGGTTACTCGTACAATTTTGTAACCGGTTACCCGGTTAACCGTATAGATTCATAGAAATAAATATCCACTGTTTTAGTCGAATATGGTTGCGCATGTTACCGGTTCCACCAGTCCAAGACAGTTCATTACTACACAAACTGCACTTAACTTTGTTATCATCAGCACAGCGTTTGAAATACTTCCAGACAAAGGATGTAGAAGGCGGCATTATGGCAATATATTCTGTAGATCTTTTTTAACGAAGTGACTGTTATACAATTTATAATATGTCAAATGAAAAGGGTCGTCGTATTGGGTTTATTTACCCTCGCCTTTCGGCATAAAGCCATTTGGCGAGCTAATGAAAAGGGTACATAGCTGCATATCTTTAAATACCAACTCAGGGGAAAATGAGTTACAAACTTCAAATTACTTTTCCAATCGTGTTGGTAAATAATAATTTACAAAAACAATAATTCAAATGTATCACACTCACTCCAATTAGTTGTATTATCAAAACAAACGCCGAATACAATTAATAAGTCATTGTCTTATAATCTCTGCCTTTATCAGACATCAAACTGTTTTTAAAAGAAACAAAGCGTCCTTTAATTGACAATAACACAAACAATCGATCATCAATAAATTCGAGTGCGGCTGTTATCGCAGTAATGTAAACACTGGCCGATCGAGGTGTGAATAATTAACCTCTCATGGCAGATCTATGCGTGTAACAAGTTGAAAAGAACAAAAGGTGAAACACAACTGTGTATATATTTTATCTTTTCTTCCGAGTACTCGGTTACCGAAATTACTAACCGATTAATCGGAAAACGTACGGTTAACCGGGTAACCGATTAATCGTTGCCATCCCTAATTTATACATATGCATATAAACTTGATTTTAAACTTATTTAATTTAAACTTAGTTAAGTACTATTTCTCAACTATTTCATTGTCTTTACCATTTCTGTATGTATATTTGTGAATATCAACCATAAGCTGTTTATGCTTAAGTTGAAAATAAAATTTCTGTTCTGTTCTGTTCTGTATCTGCACACTATTGCACTTCATATACATTGAATTACCACCATATATAACGGAAAGAGCATTTCATATCATGGATAATGTACCATGTCAAATGAATTATGTACCTCGTATACATGAAACTGTACTGCGTATAATACAAACCAACATCATAATACAGTAAAGGCCTTCCATATTCGGAGTTAACGGTAAACTGTTGAGTGCTGGTATCCGAAAACATGATCCAATAGACCAATACAACTGCAATATTTGTGTACATTTACATAAGTAAATTATTTTGTACAATAAGTATTGTAGAGTAAAAGAAAGAACATACGAAGTAGAAATATTAAATTGAAATGCTTTGCTAAAACAATTGCTTTATAGATTGATTGACTGATTGATTGATTGATTGATTGATTTATTGATTTATTGATTTGATTGATTGATTGGTTGATTGATTGATTGATTGAATGATTGATTGATTGATTGATTGATTGATTGATTGATTGATTGATTGATTTAAGTGTAACGACGTTTTGGCGATTTCGGTGATCACGACAGCAAGTTCACCTTAAGTTTTTTCCCTGGCTTTATCGAACCTGTACTACTGCATATAATTACAAAACTACCATATGTATCGAGACACTGACTGCATGTTGTATTGCATATGAAGTTATTTGAAATGTTATATGACGTTATTCACAAAGCACTTGATCAATTATCGGAAAAATTAATGACCGATCCGAGGTTCGAACTCTCATCCCTTGGCTTGAAATGTCTCATAGTTCCTGACTGAGCTATTGCGATTCGACATTTAAAAAACATGTAAGGACAGACGGACAGACGGACGGACTGACAGAAGGGCGGATTGACAAAAGGGTAAAAGGAAGGAAGAACAGAAGGACGGACGGCCAGGCAAACTGAAGGTTGGTAGGAAATCTTGAATATTAGCCCGCAATGTACTAAGTGGTGGACTATTTATTACGCTTTCGCGGATTTATGAGATTTTCGAACGTTTAAGATTGCACTGTCTGATAACCAGTCGTATAACCTCTGCTGTACTAGCTAACATGAATTATCGTACGCCGTTCTGAAAACCAGTCGTATAACCTCGGCTGTATTCGTTAACACGAATGAAATATCGCACGCCGATCTGAAAACCAGTCGTATGACCTCGGCTGTACTCGTTAACACGAATGAAATATCGTACGGCGTTCTGAAAACAAGTCGTATAGCCTCGGCTGTACTCGTTAACACGAATTAAATATCGTACTGCGTTCTGAAAACAAGTCGTATAACCTCGGCCGTACTCGTTAACACGAATGAAATATCGTACGGCGTTCTGAAAACCAGTCGTATAACCTCGGCTGTACTCGTTAACACGAATGAAATATCGTACGGCGTTCTGAAAACAAGTAGATAGATATATTTGTTACGGGCGTGAGATTTTTTTTTTTTTTTTCAATAACCCATCAAGCTTTCTGAAATGAAACTGGAAAAATCCTTGGGGGTCGCCATTTTGGATATGTATTAAAAAGCAGACGTAAAACACAGATTGAAAATTATTGTCGGCTTTTTAATCTTTTTTTTTTAAATCGGTATTTTCGGTTTGTATAAAATGAGCAGAAAAACACGGATTGAAAATTATTGTCGTCTTTTTAATCATTTTTTTAAAATCGATATTTAAGATCATTAAAGTGCTGTGTTATGTGGGAATTAACATTTTACGAAAAGTTAAAAATAAATGAAAATCTGTAAGAAATATGTTTTCCCGTTCGACATAAAAAACCAACAGCAGTAGCCTTCTTCGCCCGAAGCTAAATTTTGACTGTATCGTAGCCAAAGAAGGACGTGACGTCATTTCCGTTACACTTCATCTTGGCGTAACGTCAATGGAGCGACGTCGTTTCCGGCAAAAAAGTGGTATCAACATGAAAGACCCCAAATTCCTATACATGAGCTATTGACTCACTCATTCAAAGTATAATTATTTATCAAACAATGTGGCAAAAGGATAACTTTCTCATAAGGAGCAATTGTTCTTGTTGCGACAATCTTTTCCTAAATCGTCTGTTGCATAGGCCTCAGAAACTGTCTCTAATAGGGAAAGGGTTTAGCAGAAATGTGACCCCTAACATAATTTGTTCCAGTCATATTGACTGCTTGAAAAAGGCAGTCGCCAGGTGGCATCAGAAAAGGGCTGATCTATTTGCTTCTTTACCATAATGCAGGTGATCGATTAAGGATCATCTTGGCCCTCATGTTTTAACCTCGTTCATTATAAATGTATTCCTTGATTTTCTGAAAGTCTTTACTTTATTATTTTCTGTTCGTAATAACAGACGACAGCAATACCAATTGCAAATATGTTTTGATAATGCAAGACACATGACATTAACATTATGATTGTCTAGTCAATTACTTATAAATCCTTTTTTATGGCCAAAGTATGCTCTTTAATTTTTGTTTATAATTATCTTGCGTTTTTTTCGTAAATAGGTAGCACCTATAGATATTTTATTAAGATATTAAACTCTATGATTTTGTTAATCAATTATTAAACTATATGGTCTTGTTAACAACTATTTTCCTATAATACAAAGACGATTACGGGACCAAAATATCTAAGAATGAAGCGCAGGTTTAATTGCATCACGCAAATTGGAATATTACTCTAAATATAAAAACACATTAGAATTCGAATCATACCTACATAACATTACTAATGATACATCTAGAATTCAACTAACAAGATTTCGGTTGTCAGCATATCATTTAGCAATAGAAACTGTTAGATACAATACTATTGAGAGAAATGATGGTTTTGTTTTTCAATGATTAAACGATGTTGTCTTGTTATTCAATTATTAAACATTATGGTTTTGTTATTAACTTTTTAAAACTCTTTGGTCTTGTTAATCAATCATAACACTCTATCTTATTCAATGATTAAACCTAATGGCATTGTTAATCAATTATTAAACTCTATTGTTTTATTATTCAGAATTAAGCTTTATGGTCTTGTTATTCAATTATTAATATTAATGGTCTTGTTATTTAATTAGAAAACTATATGGTATTCTGACTCTGCTATCAAAATATATAGTATTGTTATTCAATTTTTAAACTCTATGACCTTGTTATTCAATTACAAAACTATATGGTCTTGTAATTCTGTTAACAAACTATATTCTCTTTTTTATTGTATTATCAAACTATATGATGTTGTTATTCATTATTAAACTATATGGTCTTAATATTCAATTATTAAACTATATAGTCTTGTTATTTGATTATTAAACTATATGGTCTTGTTATTCAATTATTAAACTATATGGTGTTGTTATTCAATTATTTAACTATATGGTGTTGTTATTCAATCATTAAACTATATGGTGTTGTTATTCATTATTAAACTATATGGTGTTGTTATTCATTATTAAACTATATGATGTTATTATTCATTATTAAACTATATGGTGTTGTTATTCATTATTAAACTATATGGTGTTGTTATTCATTATTAAACTATATGGTGTTGTTATTCATTATTAAACTATATGGTGTTATTATTCATTATTAAACTATATGGTATTGTTATTCATTATTAAACTATATGGTGTTGTTATTCAATTATTAAACTATATGGTGTTGTTATTCATTATTAAACTATATGGTGTTGTTATTCAATTATTAAACTATATGGTGTTGTTATTCAGATATCAAAATATATGGTGTTGCTATTCATTTATTAAACTATATGGTCTTGTTATTCAGTTATTGAACTATCTTGTCTGATTATCAAATTCTATGTTGTTGTTATTCAATTATTAAACTATATTATCTTGTTATTTTGTTATCAAATTATATAGTCTTGTTATTCAATAATCAATCTATATGGTTTTGTTATTCAATTAGTTAATATTTTGGTCTTGTTATTCAAAAAACAAACTATATAGTTTTGTTGTTCAATTATTTAACTATATGGTCTTGTTATTCTGCTATTAAACTCTATAATCATATTATTGAATTATTAAACTGTATGGTAGTTTTATTCGGTTATCAACCTCTATGTTGATGTTATTCATTATTAAACTATATGGACCCGTTATTTAATTATTAAACTATATGGTCTTGTTATTCTGTTATCAAACTATATGTTGTTGGGTATTATTATTCAATTATTAATCTATATGGTCTTTTTATTCAATTATTAAATAGTATGGTCTTGTTATTTAAATATTAATCTTAATGGCCTTGTTAATCAATTATTAAACTATATGGTCTTGTTATTCTTTTATTAAACTCTTTGGTCTTGTTACTCTGCTATCAAACTATCTGGTGTTGCTTAATAATTTTAAAACTCTATGGAGTGGTACCCAAAGATTCTTTTTATGCTGGCACTACTCGTTTGAGTACCAACAGGTTTGAGTGCTTAATCAGAACTTCAACCTCGTTTAAGATTCGTTATGAATATTTAAAAGAAAACAAGAGCAAGTGAAGTCATGATAACTTATCAATATATTACCTGTAACAATCCACTGTTCCGTACGATATTCATTTGCAAGAGACGCTAAGGTAGCCTGTACATGAATATTCGTTGAGACTAGCGTATACGGACTCAACAGGGTTAAATACGCCCCATATGTAGAGCTCAGTCGAAACGTGTCCTTACCCCTTTCCAACATACAACACATATGCAAGAGGTGATTTCGTAAACATCTGTGCACATAGATGGAAAATATATATCAAGAGGATCAATCTATTTTTAAATTCAATAAACAATCAATATATTTGGTAGTCAAACAAAAGAAAAATATAATCATTTTGTTCAAAAAGTGTAGACAACTTGGTCTGATTTTGAACAGAAAATGCTATATATAATAACAATAGGGCCAGGATGGCCATATATCGATCACCTGCTTTATAGTATAGTAGCAAATACTAATGCTTATACTTGAAGGCGAAAATTTGACCAGGAGTAGAAATGAACTGAAAATTAGACAGCTTATCAGCAAAGAATCATTCTTTTGGCTCTAGATATTCAATAAACTGAATTGCGTAGTGGGGAGTGTAACTTGTGTACTCATCTTGCATAACGATCTATTTTGATTTTTGAGCAATATCATAAATTAATGACTTGTGACAAACGTTTGGGACTAGCGATTATAAGATCAGTTCGCTCAGTGGTGTAGTTTGGGCGCTATCTTCATCGGCATTCAATTTAACATATTTGTTCTGCCTTTAAATAAGGTTTTAAATCCGACAAAACTAGTATGATTTGGATTTCATATGTTAAACTGTATGTTCTGAATCCTAAACAAATAATCGTTCTATTTATTTGATGCATACTAAATTCATATTGAAGATTGAAGAAGGCATTGAGTTTTACCAAATATTTTTTCTACTAATATTTCACATCGACCAGTATACAATTAAAAACATTTTACCTATGACATCAACATCGAGCCTTTAACATATGAAAACAAATCGAGCCGTGCGAAAATCTTCTTGATGTGAAGTGCTTTTGTAATAATCCTGTGTTTTGTGCTTGAGTTTGATTTACAACTACATTTGTAGAAATTCTTTTTACCAAATAGCATGTGCTTGCGATTCAGTCATACCATTTTCTATGGTTTCTTGTTAAAGTTTGGTAATAAGATTGAACTGAAAATGTTAAAAAAGTATATATGCAACTGTACATATTCATGGACAGTTTTATCAATTTACTTTCATATGCATTGTTTTAACGTATTTCTTCATTGCAAGAAACGTGTGCATACTGTTATAGATATTAATGTTCTAATTCCGTTATTGGTCCATTATTTTCTTTAACAATGAACATAATTCCGCATACAATTAAAGTCTGTGCAACTGTTGATAGTACCCCTTCATTTTCGTCCTTTTCTTCGTCTGGGACATTTAGTGGAACTGCTTCAAATCAGATAATACACAGGCCAAACATATCTTAAATTTGGTTGGCTTAGTATCAGAACCAAGATCAAACTTTAAGACTCCCGTTGTGATCACATTAGAGAGATCATCAATTGCAGCGGATATATTAGCTGTTGGTTTGTTTGATGCGCTTAGATCGTACATTGCTGCTGGTCCCAGAACAATGCACACTTTCAATTTCGGATTATGGGTGTTAGAGGTGTCAGGGGCAATGACAGGGTAACAAAACGACATTATGTTCTTTCTCTACCATTGCTTTGTTTGGGAGACTTAATTTGTACTGTCAAACACCATATCTTCAATTTGGTACCTGAACCAGTAACTGACCGATTTTTTCTAAAGTTAAACCAGTCATTGATCTAATAGCCGATGTTATCAGAACATTTCTTTGTGTTTTCACCTGTGATCTCAAAAGCGTCAAAACCCAATATCTCCCACACCTGTTCGCAACACTGAGTATCTGACCGAATATTGGCAGAAGTGTTCTTGAAATTTATTTCTGCTTTCTGTAAAGAGGTCGCCGAAGGCTTCTTTCATAGTCCAGAAGATTGGCTTGAAACAAGACACCGCCAGATCGAAATCTGAGTTTTACCCTCCATCTGGGGATAAGTAGCATGCATCATAGGTGCAAAAGGCGAAATCCCTCAGCTCTGAACATGTTTTCTCAAAGCATCAACCCATGCTTTCCCAGTAGTGCCTTCACTGTTGTTATAATACCCATACACTGTACAGAATCATTTCGCAAAATCGACGGCATACCAGGCTGGATTATCACCACATGGATAGCGCCAGTGAAATATGTTTATACCTACTCACATTAAACTGTGAGTAAAACAATTACTCTCACCCTCTTATATACATCAAACACCTCACATACTCCAGAAATAATATAATACAACTACATATTATTAGGATAGAGGCCTGTATTTGCTAGTGCCTAATCTCATTTGACATGAGAGGCCCACATGTTTAATTCTTTCTCTTTTACATTAATCAACATAATTTTCGTATCCTTGAAATCTCGATAAAGGTCGATTCTGGATCACGCCGGTCAGATACTAGGTAAAGTTTTTAGAAAATTTTGTCAATATTTTACTATTCAAATTTATCATCAAATCTAGATGAAATTTTATCAGAATATGCATCGCTATCTGTCGTTTCTGTCAAGTAAAATATTTAGTAATAATTTCTAAAAATACTTTGCATATCCTATAGAAACATAAGTTTTCATTGAATATGTATTATCTTTAATCAGAACATTCTTGGAAATCAAGGGTTTACAATTTGGACTAATAAATAAGTCCATAAATATATAAGAAATTGTTCATAATAAGCAATTCATCTTTTGGCTACAATGATTTCTTCTTTTTTTATAATTATACTTTCAGAAAGAGAAATTTATTCATATAAATTTAGACGATTTCAAAATCGTTTGATGCGGATTTGTTCTATATAAGAGAAGGGATGTTTTTGTTTTTCAAGCTACGTGCAAATAAGCCTTTCTCAAATTATATGCATAACAATCCATCACCAGAACGAGGCTAACTAAGCACGAATGTAAACAATGGCTGAACAACTGATAAGCCCAAACACATCAAAACTAAATGTAAAATCTGTCTAACATTGTTATGTTCCACTATGTAATTCATTCAGATTCAAAAAATGATAATTTTTCCAATGGCATCAAATATCAAAAGATATTAATTTGAAAAATAATTCAACGAGATATGATTGTGAAAAAAGAAAGGGATAAAGGTATTTATTTCTTCTTCATTTACATAATGGTATTTATTTCATAAACTTACAAAATATTTTTTAATAATTTCCTTACGTAGATGATTGTAAAAATCTTTATTTAGCTTTTACATATTAGAAATGAACTATCAAAATACATTTCAGGTATTTAATGAGGTAGAATGTTCCATAGTATGAAGGTCACTACATCAGTTTGACCAATACAGTTACCGTATTTATGCTAAACAGCTCTGACAAACTGATGCTTGGTACTGTTTCAGTTCAGTAAGATAACAATTGTTTGATGAAAATATTACGAACTAGACGATTATCTGCCATTGTCACCAGTTCGAAAATGCCCCAAACCGGCTCTAGAATAACCATGCACATGTCCGATGCAAACTTTGCGCGAGCGGCCAGCAATACGAAGATCGGAGTGTTTACTAAGGCGGAAACAATTGCCGTATACCCCAAATATTACCAATATGCAACATACCAATGCTCCGAACGTATCCTTGTATTGGTTCACGTGATTCAATGGTAGTCAGTCGTGGTTGAGCGACTTGTGCGTATATAATGAACACCAAGAACGACATGGAACAAGCAAGTCTCATCAGATCAAGACATAACCCATGCCAACCGGCTAGACGCGAACCTAATTACAACGAACACATTAACCCTAACCCAGCTTAATTCCGGTAAATGGTATTGATCGAAAATGACGATGTGTTTCAATAGTGATATCCCTTGTCATTACGTCATGATCACACGATTCTACACGGCCGCTAGACAGGACCATTGTAAAGAGCCAACTTGAAATCAATGCCATTGCGTTCAGCACAAAAGTGATGTTTACGTTGTTTTATTAACATAATTATAAACGAGAATAAGCTCTTTTATATTTTTAAAATAAAAGAGAAATAAGACGATGCATAAATGTACAAAAGTGAATGGTGTGTAACACTTTACAACATTTAAACGCTTCTACATCGTTTTGTATTTTTTCGTTTGTTCCAATTGTTTTAAATAATTGTATTTTCATTGATAATGATTCTGCTAGACATTTGAAAGCAATATGCTGCAATTGCGTCGGATTTGACGGAGATAACCGTTGTTATACATTTTCAAATATGTATTTGGACTAGGCGCAAATTGAGCCCAAACATAGATTGAATTTACAATGTATGAATCAGCGTTGTTCCGAAAATGGTAAGTTATCTTTGAATAGCATGAGTTTCGCAGCGAAAACCAAGTTCTATTCCCAGGTTTCCTTCATTCGAATCTCTAGATCAATGTACAGGTACCTGCTAAAAGTCTTGCACATTTGATAAGAGGCAGTATTACACCCTGGCTGGTGCTGGAGAGGCACGGGCTGCGATGAGTGATCAAAACCGGCAATGTCAGGATAATTACAATGGACAGTCCAATATTTTGGTACACGAGTATGCACATAGTATCCACGGAAACGTCCTTGACTCCGGACTTAAATCAAGGGTAAGCCATTACTCGTGTAATAAGTAAACATCATAATTGGAGTGTATGGTGTAGGAATCTCACTTGATTCTGCACAGAGCAATAACTGACTAAATAAAATATGATACCCCCTCTGTAGTGTTGTGGTAGAGCGTTCACCTCGGGTGCGGAGGCCGGATCATACCAAAGACTTAAAATGGTAGTAATTGCTTTCCCTCCTTGAGGGTTTACGACTGATTTGCTTGTGTCAACATTCTCGGCACAAAACGCCATTCGGACAAAATTATCAGAAAGGCTTCCAGTATAAAAAAGAAAAATCAATCACCTGTACGTTTGTTTCTGTATATACTCTGACATCAGAGGTAGTCTTATAATTGATATTGTCTGATTTCGTTACCAACTACTTGTGCATAATTCCAGATCACTGCAGCGTACGCTCATGCCCGCAACAACGGTGTCTGGAGGCGGTGGTCACAGTATGAATAGGTCAGTATTATGTTCTTAAAGTTTCAGCTCACCTGAACACATTCTCAGGTGAGCGATCCTGGATCTGATGGCCCTCTTGCTGTTGATATACTGTACTTATAAAACGTGGGTGCATGCACATAATGAATGAAATGTGCATCTGTCACATTTATACCAATATGTTATCTTTCGCCTCCTTTTATATATGTCTGATTACCATACTTAAACGGAACTCATTTAAGATCACCTGAGCACATCCTTAGGTGAGCGATCAAGGATCTGATGGCCCTCTTGCTGTGGATAAACTGTACTTATAAAACGTGGTTGCATTCACATAATGCATGAGATGTGCATCTGTCACATTTATATTGACAACATTGACATGTTCAGTTATTGGTGGTGTCTTTATGGTGGACTTAGTCCCAAGGTCGGGAGATACACTGCAGTGATCTACTATCTTAAACATATAGCTTTGTGCTTTGTTACATATCATTACACAAGTATACCCGTGCTCTTTATATTGGATAATCGCTTATTGATGAACAAATTACTTGAGTGTTTGCTGTAATCAACTCTTGTGATTAAAATACATTTGCCTATATACGAAAAGTACACACTGTCACAAATTAGCATTTTGCGCACCCTTTTTATTAACATACTTTACTAATGTCCAGTGAAATCCTGATTTGTAGACAATAAGGTTGCTTTCACAAATAGGATAAAACGGTGCCTCAGTCAAAATTATGTTTTCTCCTTTTCTCGCCATGTTATCAAATATGTAACCGATTTAAATTTAAAAAATTTCAGATGTTACAAGTTTTCCTCTTATGTTCTAAAGCAAATAATAATGGAAAAAAACAAAACAATATCACGTCAATGGCTGTCGGGGAATTTCTCTATACGCACAAATGCTTTCACATTTATTCATAAATAAACCCTTTCCCACATACAACATATATGCAGCTGACGACTTTAAAAACGTCTGTACAAAAATGTAGAATATCTCTGTAAGTGGAAATATAATTAATGAATAAGGTTGAAAAGTTAAGGAGCTATTTTATCTTCTGTAACAATGTGTTTAAAAGTTTGCTGCAGAGGCTTTTAAAATGAGTCTATATGTATAAAAAGGGATACTTAAACATGACGTTTCATTTTTTGAGAGTGTCCATTTTTTTGCTTAGTTGGTTCAAAGTCGTCTGCTGCAGATTTGTTGTATGTGGCAAAACGTTAACTTTTATTTCAGATGTTGCAGTGGGGCTTGTTCTTCAGAATATGCCGGAAGGATTAATCTATATCAAAACGACCAGTTGTTATACGGAACTATCTACGAAGTCTTCTCAGACAAACCAGCCGGTTTGAAAGCTTGCATGAAATATTAAACACGTATTGGATATACACAAAAATGACCAATACAAAATAATGAAAAGCTTTTATTGTCCTGACTTTACCTATGACATTCACTGGTTGACATAGTTTTAACCATTCAATATTATCTTTTCCTAACTTGTAGATGCTTTTCGACGCATCTGCAGTAGACGACGACCGATAAAACACTGTCAATAAAGAATTATTGCTTATAATAAGGAATCCCCCTTTTTGTCACAATAATTTCAATTCATTTAAATAATTATATTTGGTGCATGTGGGAAAGGGTTACCAAGAGGCCCACCAGGGCCAGAACGCTCCACGGCCATTAGGCAAAGAATAAATCTCCAAACAGCCCCGCCTCCTGATTTTTTGACCAATCAACATGGCTTGAAGGAATCTGATAGAGGGTCACCCTAGGAGCATTTCTACAAAATAATTTGAAAATCAGCCCGACACTTTCGGAGAAGAAGATTTTTCACTTTAGCAATATAAGGCAAAATAGTCCCAACCCCTGGCAGCCATAGTTTTCGGCCAATCAACATGGCTTGAAGGAATCTGATAGTGGGTTATCCATGGAACATTTCTACAAAATCATTTGAAAATCGGCCTGACACTTTCGGAGGAGAAGATTTTTTAAATTTTTACTTTAGCCATATAAGGCAAAATAGCCCCGCCCCCTTGCGGCCATGTCTTTCGACCAATCAACTTGGCTTGAAGATATCTAATAGAGGGTCACTCAAGGAACATTTCTACAACATTATTTGAATTTTGCATGGATCCAAACAAAAATGAAGGAATTTAGGAGAGGACTTTGAGAGGATGATTCCTATGACGTTTCATCCACATTGGACAAGTAGTTAGGGAGGAGAAGTCGTTTGAAGCAAAATGTTAACGCACGCACGGACGGACTCATGGCGGACAATTCACCATGACATAGGCTCGACTGGCTTTATTTTGCAAACATTTCTTCAATTATAATAAATGTATTCCAATATTTTCTTCTTATTTTTTAAAAGCGTATGATACTATAACAGTTTCAGATTAAAATTGACAAACAGGGAATTTAACATTTCTCTTTACCCAGCTATATCATATCATCAAACAAGGGGTCTGGGCATCGCTTTGATTGATTGATTGATTGGGGTTTAACGCCGTTTTTAACAATTTATCAGTCATATCAAGGCGGCCAGTTCACATATGTTTCCTGGTTTTCGCACACCAGTTCCCCACACAACAATCTTCCCAAGCAACTGGCTGCTTTCCCACATAGACTTAGCCCATTGGTGGAAGACGAATGGCGCACGTCCCAATGACTTTTGTCAAACGTCGGAAAGAAAGTTGGCAGAGCCGGGATTCGAACTCACAACCCCTGGCGGACAGCGTTTTTTTTTTGTATTGCTCACGAAAGATATTCTGCCCTTTATCTCAAACAAATTTGAAATTTTGAAGCATAATAAGTACGGAATAAAGAAACAAACATACAGATTCAATTTATTTTTTATTGTGAAAACAATTTTGTAATCGTGAAATGGAAAATAAATGGCGGATAAATATTTACTACAATACTCAGGCCACGCCCCTAGAGAGCATTCTTATACGTAGATCCCGCCCAATAATATCATCAAATTAAATTTCCATTGTTTTGTTGGAGAATATGACATCACGATCTTTATTTGCGGGTTTTATGAAATTTGAACTATTTTCTTAAATAATACTGGTTGTCTGCCTATTTTACTACGTAGCGCAGATTCAAAACGTGAACCTCGCTGAAAGTAGTCCGCGCACTGTCTGATGTCACAATTCCGTATTTTCACCAGGCGGGATACGGAATTTTAATCGGTCGTGTCTGAACTGCGCATGACATTCTGCATGTATTTGCACCGGAAAATGTACAGGTATATTATAAAAAGGCATATTGACTATACATGTTTTAATTGACAACTTAATCAATAGATCGAATAATAATGTTACGAAAACAATTATTTTATAAAAAATCCACTTCTCAGTTCAGTACATCCTTAAATGCAAAGCTGCAAATGAACTGACAATTTATACACTTGCGACATTGCATTACAGATTTTTATCAAGATCTCAACACATAAATGATGCTTAAATATTTCATATTATTGTGATATGGATTGGTTAATAGGTTCTAACATGAAGAGGCAATTTGACACATCTGTGGCAGAAATGTTTTGAAAATATTGTGACAAAAAGTGAAATTATTCATAATGAGCATTTTCTTTCGTTGCCACAATGATTTCAACACTTTTCAGCAATCATACTTTAATCTATAGACATTTCCTATATTTTTCCACCACATATTTACAAATTTGTCTGAAATAGATTTGTTCTCTGTGAGAAAGGGGGATTAATAGCAAAGATATGCAAATGAACTGATAATCAATTCAATTCAATTCAATGTTATTCAGGCAAGTCGGCACATAAGTACCATTGGCCATTTAAAAGTATATATACAGGTAAAGAATATGGCTCAATGTCGTAAAATACATTACATTTACATGATATATATACACGAATACAAAAAAAGATAAATCAATTATAATATTTCAGATAAGTACTATTATGTTTAGATAATCAAGATAATATACACAATTGTGACATAGCATAAAAGATTTGCATCAATATCTCAATGATGCTTGGACAGTTCATATTATTTAAATGTAAATTGATAATCCCTCCTGTTGGAGTCTGTTGCAGGCGAGTAAAGATGAGCCGTCCCCCGAGAAAACCAACACTATGGCCTCTGCGTAATGTATCGACGCAGATCAGCCTCCGCAGTCCGCGCAGTCTGATCAGAGCCGACACATTCCGTCTCAGGGGGATAGAGGCTTAGAGTAATGAAAACCCACGGGAGGCGAAAAGTTTTTACCCGGGTAAACCTGCGTGGCATGCAGAGGCTGATCCGGGTCGTTATTTTACGCAGAGTCCACAGTGTTGGTTTTCTCGCGGGACGGTTCAAATGCATGCGGGGAAAGGTTAATTGGAAATTGTAGTTGGATACAAATGATTATCTCTATGTACTTGTTATAAATATTACATTATTCAATATTTCAAAGGTTAGAATTATCGGATCACTAAGGTCAATCTGAAATGTTACTATAAATTCGATTTTAATCAATAGGTTCACCGTTTGTTAACCATATCAATGTCATCTGGCGACACGCTATCCGTTCTACATTTTTTTTTGTACTGCCAATCCCCTCAGTTGACGGTGTCTTCGGATGCTGTTGTCCTTTAGTTTTCGAGTGGTTGCATTATTACGTTCTTAAGAAAGATACTCTACCAAAAAGAAAATAACACACCGTTTTTTACAGAAAAATAGCTTGCTATTCATTGAAGCGTGACAGAAAAGAATCCGCAATCTTGATTGGTTGGCTATTTAACAACTCCATCATACAACATACCTTTAAAATGGAAGTAGACCTTTCCCTTGTTTGTGAGATAGGACAATTTGGATTTATAGATGTCTAAGTGAAGGAATCAATTTGGTTGAAGGTCAAGTTCACAGTAACCTAAATTCAGACCACAACACAGAAGATGTATCTTAATTTATAGTTAAGCTATTTAGATGAGCAGTGTTGTTAGAAATGTCCAGCTAGAACGAAATGAAATGGAGATGATGTCTTTTAAGTATTAGTCATAGCTCTGTAAAGCCTGGATATTTCTAAAATCCTAATAACACCATTAAATGTTGTGGTATTTGCAAAATTTATTATTCTAGAGACTGATCTCAAACTGCACTATTTATTAATCTAGAGACTGATCCCTAACTGCACTGTTTATAATTCTAGAGGCTGAACACTACATGCACTTTTTATTAATCTAGAGACTGATCTATATTTGCACTATTTATTAATCTAGAGACTGATCTCTATCTGTACTATTTATTAATCAAGAGACTGATCCCTAACTGTACTTTTTTTTTTATAATAGAGATTGATCTATATCTGCACTATTTATTAATCTAGAGACTGATCCCTAATTGCACTTTCTATTATTCTATATGCTGATCTTTATCTGCACTGTTTATTAATCAATAGACTGATCTCTATCTGCAATTTTCATTAATCTAAAGGCTGACATTTATCTTAACTATCTATTAATTAAGAGGCTGATCTCTGTCTGCATTATTAAACAATCTAAAACTGATCTATATCTGCACTACGTATTAAACTAGAGGTAGATCGATATCTCCACTATGTATTAAACTAGAGGTAGATCTATATCTGCACTATGTATTAAACTAGAGGTAGATCTATATCTGCACTATGTATTAAACTAGAGGTATATCTATATCTGCACTATTTATTAAACTAGAGGTAGATCTATATCTGCACTATGTATTAAACTAGAGGTAGATCTATATCTGCACTATTTATTAAACTAGAGGTAGATCTATATCTGCACTATGTATTTAACTAGAGGTAGATCTATATCTGCACTATTAATTAAACTAGAGGTAGATCTATATATATATATTATTAATCAATCTAGCAGCTGCTCTCTGTATGCTTCACGTAGTATCCTAGAAATTGATCGGTATCCGCCCTATTAAATATTATGTATGCTGCTCTCTATCTGCACTATTTATTAGTCTAGAGACTGATCTCTATTTGCACTGTTTATAAATCTACAGCCTCTTCTCTTTATGCAATATTTATTATTCTAGAGACTGATCTCTATCTGCAATATGTATTAATAAAGATGTTGATCCCTAACTGCACTATTTATTAACAAGATACTGATCTCTATCTGCACTATTTATTATTCTAGAGGCTGATCTCTATCTGCACTATTTATTAATATAGAGACTGATCCCTAACTGCACTGTTTATAATTCTGAACTCTATATGCACTATTTATTAATCTAGAGACCGATCTATATTTGCACTATTTATTAATCTAGTGACCGATTTATATCTGTAATTTTGCTTAATCTAGAGACTGATCCCTAGCTGCACTGTTTATTATTCGAGAGGCTGATCTCTATCTGCACTATTTATTAATCAAAGAGACTGATTTATATCTGCACTATTTATTAATCTAGAGACTGATCTATATCTGCAATATTTATTAATCTTGTGACTGATCTTAATCGGCCCTGTTTATTAAAGTATTGACTGATCCCTAACTGCACTCTTTATTATTCTAAAGGCTGATATCTATCTGCACTATTTATTATTCTAGAAACTGATCTCTATTTGCACTATTATTTATCTAGAGACTGATCCCTAATTGTACTATTTATTATTCTACAGACTGATCTCTGTCTTCACTAATAATAATTCAAGAG
This sequence comes from Serripes groenlandicus, assembly GCA_031761405.1. Taxonomy (NCBI): domain Eukaryota; kingdom Metazoa; phylum Mollusca; class Bivalvia; order Cardiida; family Cardiidae; genus Serripes; species Serripes groenlandicus. Next base: position 117,689,761 of record JASEVX010000004.1, read on the forward strand.
GCTGATTTCTAACTGCACTATTTATTAATAGCGAGGCTGATCTCTATTTACACTCTTTAATAATCTAGAGACTAATCCCTAACTGTACTATTTATATTACAGAGGCTGATCTAGATCTGCATTATTTATTTATCTAGAAACTGATCCCTTATTGCACTTTTTATTATTCTATATGCTGATCTCTATCTACACTCTTTACAAAATAAATACACTGATCTCTATCTGCAACTTTCATTAATCCAGAGGCTGACATTTATTTTTACCATCTGCACTATTTAATAGTATAGTGGCTGATCTCTATCTGCACTATTTATTAATGTAGAGACTGATCTCTATCTGCACTATTTATTTTACTAAGAGATTGATACCTAACTGCACTGTTTATTATTCTAGATGCTGATCTCTATCTGCACTATTTATTATTCTAGAGACTGATCTCTATCTGCACTATCTATTTATTTAGAGACTGCTCCCTAACTGTACTATTTATTATTCTACAGGCTGATCTCTATCTGCACTATTTATTATTCTAGAGACTGATCTCAATCTGCACTATTATTATTCTAGAAGCTGATTTATATGTGCATTATATGTGTTTAATGTGGGAAAGTATTATTACACTGATCTCTATCTGTACCATTCATTAATAAAGAGGCTGATCTATATCTGCATTATATTTGTTTAATGTGGGAAAGGGTTAAGACACTACATCTCTACAACAAGAAGATGTATAAAGTGTTGCTATCTGTTACCATGGCAAAAAGAGTTTTGCCTTTAATTAAATTATTTGAACATTTTTGAAAGAAGACCACCGAACAATTATTTGAAATTGGTTAATTGCATTTAGAGATGATGTTTGAAGGACAATGTGAATGGACAGACAGATGACTGGCAGCGAGTGTTCACAATAGCTCGTCTGGTACATGGCCCTCCGTTGAGCTTAAAATCGCCAATGATATATACTTGGAACGTGTTGTATAACGTATTAATGCAATGTATCAGGTATTAACAGTATTTCTTAAGCCATACAATGCTGATTCCCGCGCCTAACATCGAACTGCTGCATCTTGCAGCAACTTTTGTTTGCATTATATGCGTGGAATAGTCATCTTACTTGATTGTTTACATAAGTGTGATGGATAAGAAGGGTTGTATAAAGTTTCAATGCAATGCATCATGTAGTTACTGAGATATGGAATCTTAATATAGTTGCACGCAAAACTTCAACCAGAAGTAAAACAAGAGCTGTCGGAGGACATCACGCTCGACTATTCCACCTCTTATTATTTACTAAGATATGGACTCTAATGTAGTTGCACGCAAAGCATTAACCAGAATTTCTTAAAGGGTGATCAATTGCATCATATGCAGCATAGAGTTATCAAACTGGATTATTTTCATAGGTGTGATGGTTGGGAAGGGTTGTATAACGTTTCAATGGAATGCATCAAGTAGTAACTAAGATAAGGACTCTTAATGTAGTTGCACGCAAAACTTCAACCATAATTTTCTAAGTAAAAAAAGGGCCATCATTTGCATTATATGCTCGATAGAGTTATCGTACTTGATTCTTTACATAGGTGTAGGTGTGACATAAGGAATGGAGTGATTTTGTAATGAAGGTCACAGTGGGGTGACTAAGTGACCATAAGTCCATATCAGGTTTAATGAACTTAAGTTAAAGTATTTCTGGGTTATTTGTAAAAAACATATCCAATACCCAAACTAAGTTTCAAAGTTGTAGGCCATCAGTAGTTGTAAGGCAAGGACTGGTTGCGTATTGATGGTTACATTGACCTTGACCTTTCACCTATGTACCTGAAAACTCTTTGATTAATGATCATGACTAATGTCCATATCAAGTTTGATAAACGTAGGTACAACTAGTTCAAAGGTATTGCCAAAAATAGTGTTTTTTTCATTAAAGGTCAAAGTGACCTTGACCTTTGACCTTATGATCCCATGACCTGTTTGAGTCAAGTGCTGATCATGACCATTACCCAAACTAAGTTTTAGGGTCATAGGCCTAATCAATCAGTAGTTTTAAAGCAATCAATGCTTCTGTATTGAAGGTCACAGTGAACTTGACCTTTGACCTATTGACTCCAAACTCTTTGGGCATCACCAACTTGCTATGATGTATGTCTATACCAAGTGTGAAGATCATAGGCCTAGGCGTATGTAAGTTATAAGGGTAAATGCTAGCTTTCACAAACACTTTAACCATTAACTGTTCCTTAACAGAAAGGTCACAGTGACCTTGACCTTTGACATAGTAACTCCAAACTCTCTAGGCAAAACCAACTTGAAGATCACAGGCCTAAGTGTATGTTAGTTATAAGGGTAAATGCTAGCTTGCACGACAACTTTAACCATGAACTGTTTCCATATAGAAGGTCAAAGTGACCTTGACATTTGACCTACTGACTCTGAAGTTTGTAGGCATCACCAACTTGCTATGAAGAAGGTCCATACAAAGGTTAAAGACCATAGGCCTAGGCGTATGTTAGTTATAAGGGTAAATGCTAGCTTGCACAAACACTTTAACCATGAACTGTTTCTATATAAAAAGCTACAGTGACCTTGACCTTTGACCTACTGACTCCAAACTGTGTAGGCATCACCAACTTGCTATGAAGTATGTCCATACCAAGTTATAAGGGTAAATGCTAGCTTGCACACAAACTTTAACCAACGCCGACGGCGACGGTGACGGCGACGCCGACGCCGGGGTGACTACAATAGCTCCCCTTATTCTTCAAATAGTCGAGCTAAAAATGGCAATACTTATATGCAGGATAGGGTTATCTAACTTGATTATTTATATAGGTACTGTAAAAGTTGGAAAAGTACGGAGCCCCTAAAGTGACATTCAATATATTGTTTTAGTATGCAAATAAAACAGCTAATTTGCATATTAAAAAAAAGTATCGGATTTTTATTTCGTTTTTACGAAATAATAATTCGATACTTTTTTTTAATATGCAAATAAGCCAATTTATTTCATATTAGCGAAATAATTATTTCGTTTAAACGAAATACTTATTTCGTAAAAACGAAATAAAAATTCGATACTTTTTTTTAATATGCAAATAAGCCAATTTATTTCGTATTAACGAAATAATCATTTCGTTTAAACGAAATACTTATTTCGTCAAAACGAAATAAAAATTCGATACTTTTTTTTAATATGCAAATTAGCTGTTTTATTTCGTATTTACGAAATACTTATTTCGTTTAAACGAAATAATTATTACCGACACTTTTTTTTTATATGCAAATTAGCCGTTTTATTTCGTATTTACGAAATAATACTTACTATTCGACATTTCTTTTTAATATGCAAATAAGCCGTTTTATTTCTTATTTACGAAATAATAGTTAGTATTCAAAACTTTTTTAATATACAAATTTGCGCTGTTAAATTAAGTAAATTAATAAATTAAAATAAATATCTCGAGTCTACCATCAGCCGAGCACCGGTAGCTCAGTCGGTAAGGACGCGGGCTGTCAATCTAGGGGTTGTGAGTTCGAACCCCAGCTCGGCAAACATTATTTACATTGTTGAACAAAAACCACTGCGACAAGCGTCATTCGTCTTTCACCAATAGGCTAACAGTCGATGTGGAAAAGCAACCAGTTGCGTGGAAAGTATGATGTTGATTGATTGGGGTTTAACGCCGTTTTTAACAATTGTTCAGTTATATCACGGTGGCCAGTTCACCTACTCATGCATTACCTGGTTTTCTCACACCAGTACTCCACACAGCAATCTTCCCAAGCAACTGGCTGCTTTTCCACATAGACTGAGCGCATTGGTGGAAGACGAATGACGCATGTCGCATTAACTTTTGTCAATCGTCGGTAAGAAAGTTGGCCGAGCCGGGATTCGAACTAACAAACCCCTGGATTGACAGCCCGCATCGCTACCGACTGAGCTACCGGTGCTGGCAAAGTATGTTGTGTGGAGTACTGGTGTGAAAAAAACAGGAAACTTATGATTAGGTGAACTGGCTGCCGTGATATGACTGAAAAGTTGATTGTTGAAAACAGTATTAAACACCAATCAATCAAAACCATCAGACAACCATGTGGAAACTCGGTAACACATGGTAAATACGAAATAAAACTGCTAATTTGCATATTAAAAAAAAGGACCGAATTATTATTTCGTGTTAACGAAATAAAACAGCTAATTTGCATATTAAAAAAAAGTATCGAATTATTATTTCGTAAATACGAAATAAAACAGCTAATTTGCATACTAAAAAAAAGTATCGAATTATTATTTCGTAAATACGAAATAAAACAGCTAATTTGCATATAAAAAAAAGTATCGAATTATTATTTCGTAAATACGAAATAAAACAGCTCATTTGCATATTAAAAAAAAGTATCGAATTTTTATTTCGTTTTTACGAAATAAGTATTTCGTTTAAACGAAATAATTATTTCGCTAATATGAAATAAATTGGCTTATTTGCATATTAAAAAAAAGTATCGAATTATTATTTCGTAAAAACGAAATAAAAATCCGATACTTTTTTTTAATATGCAAATTAGCTGTTTTATTTGCATACTAAAACAATATATTGAATGTCACTTTAGGGGCTCCGTAGAAAAGCATTGTAGATAATTTCAATGCTGTACATCTAGTAGTAATTGAGCTTTGGTGAAATATATATGTACTTGCATGCAAAACCTTAGCCAATGTGTGAAGCCGATGCCGACGCCATGGTGAGTACAATTGCTCTCATATTCTCTGAATAGTAGAGCTAAAAATGAAAACCTTACGACACATGGAAATATCTGTGAAACCAAAGTGTGCTCTAGGAATATATGTGCCCATCTAGTACTGATAATGAAACTTGCCATAAAGTTTTATCAATTTTGGGCCTGCAGCGAAATGGCCCACAAATACATGAATCCATTTAGATAGCAATTACCCTTTCCAGCATGCAGATGGAATCTGAGGCATCTTCAGCTTATGGAATATGAAGCATCTGCAGCATATGGCTTTTGACATAAATGTTTTCACCTGTTTTCAGCAGTTATTCTTTCATTTATAGAAACTTTCCCATTCTTCACATCTAAAAGCATACTTACATATTTTGCCAATATTTGACTGCTACAACTGCACAAACCAGGCACACACCAAAACGGTCGTTAAACCAACTATCCAACCTGTGGTTGAATTGGCAGCACTGGATGCATCTTTACCTGAAGCCATAGAACAAAGTCTTTGGTTTGGAAACCATTAATCAACTCTTTCCAGCATTTTAAAAATATTGTCGCAAAAAAAGAAATTGCTCATAATGAACAATTTTTTCTTTTGCAGAAATGTTTCCAACTGTTCAATGATCTTTTTTTTTACTTAGAATTTTAATATTTTCGCCAACATATTTTAAAAGGTTTCTGATTTTTTGTATGTGGGAAAGGTTGGTTTAAACGAGCTTGTCATACACAAAAGAGACATTCTGGGGTTCAAACGAGCTTAACACATGAAAAAGACTTTCTGAAGGTTAAATGTGTTTGTCACACAAAATAAAACCTTCTAGGGTTTAATTAAGCTTTACATTTGAAAAAAGACCTTCTAAGGTTTAAATGAGCTTGAAACATAAAACAGACCTTCTAAGGATGAAATGAGCTTGTCACGTGATAAAACACCTTCTGAAGTTTGAATGAGCTTGTCACATGACAACAGACAACTCCTGAGGTTTAAATGAGCTTGTCATATGAAAGAGACCTTCCGGGGTTTAAATGAGCGTGTTACATGAAAACAAGTCCTTTTGATGTTTAAATGAGCTTGTCACATGAAAAAATACCTTCTGAGGTGTAAATGAGCTGGTCACATGAAAAAAGACCGTCTGGGAATCAATTACGTTGTCACATGAAAAAAGACATTGTGAGGTTTAAATGAGGTTGTCAAATGAAAAAGCAGTCCTTCTGGGGTTTCAATGAGCTTGTCACATAAAACCCCAGACCTTTTAGGGTTTAAATGAGCTTGTCACATTAAAAAAGACCTTCTGGGTTTAAATGAGCTTGTCACATTAAAAAGACTTACCTTCTGGGATTTAAATGAGCTTGTCACAACAAAAACTGACCTTCTAGGATTTAAATGTGCTTGTCACATAAAAAACAGACCTTCTGGGTTTCAATGATCTTATCACATGAAAACAGACCTAATGAGAATTAAATTAGCTTGTTACATTAAAAAAGACATTCTGAGGTTTACATGAGCTTGTCGCATGTACAACAGACCTTCTGGGTTTCAAATGAGTTTGTCACATGATAGAACAGACCTTCTGAGGTTTAAATGAGCTAGTCACATGAAAGAACAGACATTCTGAGGTTTAAATGAGCTTGTCACATGAAAAAGAAAACACTTCTGAGGTTTAAATGAGCTTGTCACATGAAAACAGACCTTCTGGGGTTTGAATGAGCTTGTCAAAATAAAAAGAAAACCTTCTGGGGTTTAAATAAGCTTGTCACATTAAAAAAGACATTCTAGGGTTTAAATGAGGTTGTCACAATAAAAACAACTTCTGCGATTTAAATGAGCTAAACGAGCCTGTCACACTATAAAACAGAATGAGCTTGTTAAAAGAAAAACAGACATTCTGGGGTTAAAATTGATAAGCTTGTAACATGAACAACAAACCTTCTGGGGTTTAAATGAGCTTGTCACATGCAAAACAGACATTCTGAGGGTTAAATGAGTTTTTCACAAAAAAAACAATACGTCTGGGGTTTAAATGAGATTGTCACATTACAAAGACTTAAAAGGGATAAATGAGCTAGTTACAAGAAAAAGAGACTTACAAAGCTTGTTAAAAGAAAGAAAAAAAACATTCTGAGGTTAAAATGAGCTTGTCGCGATAGAAACAGAACTTCAGAGGTTTACATGAGCTTGTCATACTAAAATAGAACACCAAAGGGCATTTTTTTTACAAATCAATATGGCTTGAAGAAACCTTATAGAGGGTCACCCAATGAACATGTCTACAGATTGCTTACAAATCAGTCAGATACTTACCGATGAGAATATATTTAAATTTGTCGCTATAATCATATATGGCAAAACAGCCCTGCCCCCTGGTGGCCATGTTTTTTGACCAATCAAAAGAGCTTGAATGAATCTGATAGACGATCACCCAAGGATAATTTTTGCAAATTTTTTTGAAAATCCGCAAACCAGTTTTGGAAAAGAAAAACATTTGTTCCGTCTGTTGCCATGAAACGAGAATTTTCGTTTGAAGGAATTTTGGTGATGACATTGAGATGATATACACATCGCGTGAATTCAGCAGTATCAGGGTTCATCTGACATACTTGAATTGTATAAAACCAAACTTAGATATAAATAGTACTCATGTGGTAATGCCTGCCTGTGCTTCCATGCTAAAGGATCCAAATGGATACTGGTATACAGGAGATTCTTGAAAACCTTATTCGACCAATTGACAAACAGTGTAAACGCAGATCTGACAGCATAGATGCACTGGCTGATCACAAACATTTGGTTTTAGCAGAGAGTGCTTCCTTAGTGACAGGACAAATATGCTTCTTTGTAAGGTAGAACTTCCCTGCATATTTCGTTTGCACACTTGTTATCTCTCCCGAGTCTGAGGTGACTATTTTCACCATGACTAAAACAGTCTAGTGGGAAAAGTTCATTCACCTTCGTTAAATGGTTTCAGGCAAAAGCAATTGGAACAATTCTTTGATTTGTGTCAACGACTTTTTTCCAAATTAAGCAGTTTTTCAATACCAAATGTATTCTGACATGGCTCACCCAAGGGGCACAAGGATACAAGCCACTTATCCTGTGTAAAACATCTGGCCGGGCAAGGTAAAAACTTGAAACCTGTGTGGTATGTGGGTATTAGTTAAGGGCAGATACTCACACCATTATACAATTGAGAATGTTAATTGTATAAATACAATCAAGACAACCTGTTAAAATTAGAATAAAAATACTGATGTGACTGAAAAGATCCTTTAACCTTTTCCCCCAGATGACCTTTGAGAACGTGATTCAAAAGAAGAAATTACTTAAAATGAGCAATTTTACCTCTTGCCACAAATGGTTTCAACTTAATTCAATTCCTACTGGGAAAATGGAAGCTTCTCATTCAGATATATTGCTATAAATATTCATGATGAAAAAACTAGCATCACCAGATCTGTTTTAAGCTGCTCCAACAGTTTTCAGGATTTAAAATCTTACTGTGTTTTATTGCAACTTACTGAAGTATGGCAGGCAATATCTTTTTACCTGTTAGTGGGTGGAATTGCAGAGTTCAGAAAGTGTACCTTTGTCCATCATGTCAACAAACGTCGTCGGACACACACGGTTGTTGACTCCTATACGCTCCAACACCACCCGTGCGATTTTTCACTATCGTTTTGCCGTTTTGACAAATAGCCAATATTGATTCTGATTGGATGCAGTACAAGTTGTTCTGAGCGAAACAGCCAATCAGATCCCTCGTAGGTGGGAAAAGCTTGTGGTTTTACATGTACCTGACATTTCATGTTGTTTGTACACAAATGGAGAGATTACGTGTAAGCCGCCCGATTGGGTCAGTAGGTAGAGTATTCGACATGAAAGCGAAAGGTCCCGTGTTCGAGCGCCGGACTAGCTACATGCTTATTTCTCCGATTTACTATGTGTCTCCACGTAGGAGAGTATCGGAAATGTAAGCATGATTTCGATTGGTGTATGTGTATTATATTTCTGTTCTATTAAGACAACGAAACGATAGTGAAAAATCCCACGGGTGATGTTGGAGCGTAACTGAGGCAACAAGTTTTAGTGTCCGACGATGGACAACAAATGATGTGTAGAATCTCCTAATTGTCCTTGGTGTGAACCTAGCTTTATGGTTTTAGATTAAGTCAGATTTGGTAAACTTGAAGTGTGACATTGACCTTCACGCATAAAGCATCTCTAAAATTTCACAGTTGACCTTTACACATACCTATCAAGTTTCACTACACGTATCTCATGTACTTTTTAAGTTATCTCATAACTCATTTTCTTTTTATTATGCTAGGTTCCCACTATCACGATTGCAATCGTGCCAAGAATCGAGGAGTTATCGTGTTGATCCTATCAGATATGATCAGATCTTGAAGTCAGTCGTGGCAATTGTGTTGATCGTAGGAAAGTTTTGGACGGTTTAAAAAAAAGATGCTACGATCAACACGATTATATGTCAATTGATAGACCTATATTCAACTCAAATAAAACTGAAAGAGGATAAGTGAAATAGAACATGTGCGCAGTTTATATACCTAGGAGTGAATAAGAAATCCAAGAAAAGTGTTTTGTGCAACTGTAAGATGTTCCTTCTTGTAACATCAAAATGTGGGAACCTTCCTTTCCTTCATACATCAAACTTACAGCAGTAGGAAAACATCAAGACGATAGGAAACTCTATTCAGTTAAAGTTAATCATTGAACAGAGTTGAAACCAATGTGGCAAAATGAGGAACTGCTCATACTGCTGACTATGATCAATTTCTCATTTTGCCACAATGATTTCAAAAGTCGTCAACTGCAGATGGATCAAATTGCCTCTGCATGATAAAAAGGTTTAACGAAACAAATTAAAAGATTAAAATGTTAACTTATTACTTGATGGGCTTGGTTAAGACTATACGTTATTGATAAGGTCTGAAAGTCAGGAAAAACATTTATGTCAAAAAATCCAGGCAAAAAATGAAATGAAAATGTTCTCAGAACCTCAGAGCATCTGTATATAGGAAAGATTGAATCTTACAGATGTTGCTCTATTACCTCAATAAATTTAAAAGTATTTTGGTGAAACAGGTTTTTGTTTACCAGATATAACTGTCTTGTCTGCTTTTAGATGAAAAAATCATCGCATAGTAAGTCTTATTTTAAAAAAGAATTGGAAACATTTTGGAAAAAGGAGATATGGCTGATTTAGACCAATTTATCCTTTGTTTTCTAAATGTTGTTAAACCCCTCTCTGTTGTAGAGGCATTACATATAATGAAAACGTTAAAGGTAGCTAGTGTGAAGTTGTATCATACTTCAGCTTGGATTATATGGATGTCATCAATGATATCATATCGATTTAAACAAATAAAAGATAAATAAAATGAGTTCAACACATATATACCAATATATATATCCCAATTAAAAAATAACCCTTTCCCATATACATAAACATTTTGACGCCTCTGTAGCATACGTGTTTTTAAAAACATGTTGGCAAAAAGAGACATTGCCGATCATAAACAATTTTCGTTATAGCCACATTGTTTTCAACTCTATTCAATTATGATACTTTCATTTATACAGATTTTCGATATTTTAACTAGCAGTTTTCAAAGTCACCAGCTGCATATTTGATAAAGATAGGAAAGGGTCAATCACAATAACTCATGTTGTGATAAGGTAAGTTAATGGAAGGGGCCCAAGAGGACCATTATAGCTTCACTGCTTCAAGGCCGAATAACCCTAGGTTGTTTGTATTTTGTCAAATCAATACGGCTTCAGGAAACCAATAGAAGCTCACCAAAGAAATGTGCATGTACCAATTAGTATTTAAAAATCATGATGGCCATGTCATTTGACTTCTCAACATGGCTTGAAGGAATCAGGTAGAACATGTCTACACAATTATTTGAAAATCAGTCTTATAATTTCAGAAGTGGAGGTTAATAAAGTAATCACTAAGTCATATAAGGCAAAACAGCCTCAGGTACAAAGGATTGCAAAAAAGAAGTGTTCACTATGAGAGTTTATTCTTTTTCTCACACTATTATATTTTATCAAATTCAGACATAAAATGTTGACTTCCAATAGTTTTGACTTTTCAGTTTAGCTAAAGTAATATTTGTATCAATTATCTATGTATTCATCAGATGTCTCTAATTAAACCTTTCCTACTTCCACATTCATATTGATGCGTCTGCAGCAGACGTTATTTGAAACATATATTCCAAAGGTAATATCTTCATTCATAGAGATTTTCTACATGTTTGCATAGTCTTTTCATAATTCATCAGCTGCACATTTTTTGTATGTGCGAAAGGACTTAGGAGTTTAGAGAAATGACTTATGACGAAAGAATTGATCTGTTATTGAAACAAACTTGGTATGACATTGTGAATATGCTTGTATGCATAAATATACCTATAATATGTGTTATAACAATCCGCTATATGACTGGTATGTGCATATGATGCATACATAAATATACCTATAAAATGTGCAATAACAATCCGCTATATGACTGGTATGTGAATATGCATACCTGATAATACCTATAAAATGTGTAATAACAATACGCTATAATATGACTGGTATGTGAAAATGCATACATACATATACCTATAAAATGTGTAATAACAATACGCTATATGACTGGTATGTGGATATGCATACATGATAATACCTATAAAATGTGTAATAACCACACTCGCCATAACAGTTTTGTGACTAAGCATACATGATAATACCTATAAAATGTGTAATAACCACACTCGCCATAAAAGTTGTGTGACTAAGCATTCATGATAATACCTATAACATGTGTAATAACAACACTGACCATGACTGGTGTGTGACTAAGCATACATGATAATACCTATAAAATGTGTAATAACCACAACCGCCATGACTGGTGTGTGACTAAGCATACAGAAATATACCTATACAATCTGTAATAACCAAACTCGCCATAACAGTTTTGTGACTAAGCATACATGATAATACCTATACAATGTGTAATAACCACACTCGCCATAAAAGTTGTGTGACTAAGCATTCATGATAATACCTATACAATGTGTAATAACAACACTGACCATGACTGGTGTGTGACTAAGCATACATGATAATACCTATAAAATGTGTAATAACCACACTCGCCATAACAGTTTTGTGACTAAGCATACATGATAATACCTATAAAATGTGTAATAACCACACTCGCCATAAAAGTTGTGTGACTAAGCATTCATGATAATACCTATAAAATGTGTAATAACAACACTGACCATGACTGGTGTGTGACTAAGCATTCATGATAATACCTATACAATGTGTAATAACAACACTGACCATGACTGGTGTGTGACTAAGCATACATGATAATACCTATAAAATGTGTAATAACCACACTCGCCATAACAGTTTTGTGACTAAGCATACATGATAATACCTATAAAATGTGTAATAACCACACTCGCCATAAAAGTTGTGTGACTAAGCATTCATGATAATACCTATAAAATGTGTAATAACAACACTGACCATGACTGGTGTGTGACTAAGCATACATGATAATACCTATACAATGTGTAATAACCACACTCGCCATGACTGGAGTGTGACTAAGCATACAGAAATATACCTATACAATGTGTAATAACCACACTCGCCATAACAGTTGTGTGACTAAGCATATATGATAATACCTATACAATGTGTAATAACCACACTCGCCATAAAAGTTGTGTGACTAAGCATACAGAAATATACCTATACAATGTGTAATAACGAGCATAGCTCGTTATGACGTTTAACCTTAATAAGGGGAAATTTCCTATATTCAGTATGGAAAAAAATTGGGTGCAAAGATACTACGGCCCAGCTCATGAAATCCAAATGAAATTACATAGAACAAAGCAGGGAACCATGGCCGACATTTATTCATATCCGGCCGACGTCACATCCGTCCAAATCAAGCTGGTTCCCGAGATAACGACAATAACTTTTTTGTTTACAGTAAAGGCTGATAACCAGAACCTATCGGCTACGATTCCCTTTGTTTTAGGTAAGAATTTTTTATCTCTCTCGTTTTCGTAACATATATTAACACAGACAATATCGTTTTGGCGTTCTTGTAGGCAAAGATATAAGATCTAGCTGTATTGTCAATTTGAATGTTTTGCATTCATTGACGGATGTTCCTGGCGATGGAATAACTGTCTGATCCAAGATGCTCTTCGTGGTAAATTGTTTCACTAGATCAATGACAATGCTTCACAGACCAGACCTACTAAAGTCGTCAGTCCTTCTGACAAAACTCATTTGGACGGTCAAAGATCGATGCAAAAATTGGTTGAACATACACCCTGTGACACAAATCAGAGACATGTACAGTGAACTCGACAGTTCCGGGTCATCGACAATTCCGGGTCAAATTTGGAAATAAATGTTTAGTATTCGAGAATGATACAGCATTTTGACAATTTGATTATCAAGTCATATTTCCCATTAGCTTGGCTAGTTTCACTTCGATTTAGGACGTTGTCATTTCAAGAACGTAATCTCGAAACACATGACTGCATCGATTCCCGCGAAAGCAAAATCTCAATATTTTTATTTACCTGTCACAGCGTAAATTGCTGAACCCTAGGCACATACGTGTATAGGTGATTTACTACTGAACAAGATAAATATCTTTTATTGACCTGTCGAAGTTGCTTATGCTAAACTAGCCGATAAATTTGACCTAGTTCACATACGACACTTTCGGGTCAGCCAAAAGGAATTTCTCAAAATTATCAATTTATTAGTAAAACTATTTTGGGAACTTTTTAAGAATAATTTAAAGCTTATGGTGATAAATCAATGTTAAAAATGTGTTATTAAAATTTACATTTTTTGTCAAATATGACTTATTAGTTGATTGAAAAATGCATCAGTTTTCGTGCATGAAAGAGTGTACTGTAAATTTAGCCCCATCACTGTTCTGTTGTTCGCGGCAATAGGTAATTGCAAGTGATATATTTTAGTTCTTTTTTTCATATTATTTTAATAAAAATGTTAAATGAATATCTTGTTATTAAAAACCGCTGTTTGAGGTTACCCCTGAATAACAGAAATAAACATTTGTCATTTGACCCGGAAATGGCAAGTTTGACCCGAAACTGTCAAATTTACAGCTTGCAATTGCAGACACTAAAGAAACATTTTAACAAATTTGTATAATTATTGAATTATATCATCGTGGGGAGGAAGTATTTGTTTAACATTTTATGTAGTTTTGTTTCTCTCAACTTTCTTTTCAAAGAGACAATATTCGTTAATTTGGTTACTGACCCGGAACTGTCGAGTTCACTGTATTTATGTCTCTGCCCAAATACACCAAAACAATGTTCATGTTTGTGACAGACAACAAATATAAGATGAAAGGTGGGATATTTTGCCATTAAACTGCAAAAGTTAATTTTAAATTCTCAATTCCTTTATTCTAGCTATCACTATTTGTTTTGTTAGTGATCCGGAACTCCCACGCTTACTCTATGATGTAAGAAATAAATATGACCCTAAGTCCCTATGCATAAATATCACAAAAATAGCACATAAGAAAGTAAATCTATTTTTAGAAGTGTTCTTCGAAGTTCTCGAGTGCAGATTGTTTACACATTTAATGACGTAATATCTTACGTGTCTACTGCATGGCATCCACTTCATTTTTTAGTGGTGAACACATTTGCAATGTGGACGGAATATTTAAGACTAATGGCTAATCAGGTAAAACTAACAGCTTTTTAGGCGAAAAGAACCCAAGAAGAAACGTCCCCAGTGTATTCAAGAGACATATCGGGTGTCCAAAAAAGGAAGTTTGAACAAGTTTTCTAAAAGACTTGACTGGAGACACAGTCATATCCGTGGCCGAGACTGATTTATATAGGCATACCTTGTGCTGTGTGTTCTAAACAAAATTTAAAAAAATGTTTTTACAATTGATAAAAGGATGTGATAATCAAAAATTAATCTTAACAAGGCACATTGCATGGACGGTAGCCAGAAATCTCAACCCAAAGAATTCTCGACCCCATTATCGGATTATATAGGTGTGAATGGATGGTTTAACACACAGGTGTCATAAACAAAAGACTTATTATACTTACTTACCTGTTGATTGATTATTTAAATGATCTTGATGTGTTCTAAATAGTTAATCTGCTGCGGACGACTTTGAAAACATTTGGTGAGAAAAGGAGAATATGTACATGACAGGTTGACTTCTGGCTAAGGTATAGTTATATTAATGAATAAGGAAGATTGTGAGAAAAGGAGGAAATGTCCTCTATCAAACAATACTTCAAATCTTAAGAATACTTTGAAAACCATGATATAGGATAATTTATAACAATGTTGAAACATACATCATTATTACATTAATCATATCTAAATGTAGTGATTATACAACAAAAGAACCATCATCCATTCACACCTATATAAACTGGGATCTAAATTGAGGTCGAGAATTCTGGAAGCCGTCAGGACCACTGCGATGCTTTAAAAGAATCCACCCTGCAGCTAAACATCATTCAAGTATTAAGTATAAAAACATCTTGCAAAACAGTTAAAGCTTAAGAATTAGAAAATGCACAATTGATTTTAATTCAAAAGCATTGTGAGAAGTATAATTTCATATTGTCAACAATTTGACCTTTTTTCACAATGCTTTCAAACATCATATGCTGTAAGGTCAAATGTCATCTTCATAAGATAAACACAAATGTAAGTTACATCTGTATCATCAGTAATTATAATAATCCTATGTCAATTAAAATGTTGATTTATCTTTGATTGTCAACAATATCTGTATAAACCCCTCAATGGCTACTTTTTCTGAACACAAGTGGGGAATTGGCCCCTTTTCAAAAAATTATTGAAGCATCTTTGCCCAAATATACTCAAATGAAAAATGTATAAAAATACCAAAATACACCGGAATCCTCAAAGTCTACCTAATTCTTAAAAAAATGCCCCAAATATCTGAATCAGAATTCAGTGAATTCAGTGCACAAATTGGGCGAGAACTGGTTGTATCTCCAGAACATTGAGCGTGATTAATATAAGATTAAAGCTTGTTTCACAATTGATGTAAAAAAGATAAGTTTAATGTCACTGGTTTAAAGGAATAATCTAGATAAGACTGCACAGGGGTACAAACTGGTCTAAAACAAAACTGGTTGCAGAACCCAAAGCTTGGCTTTTTGACATAACTAATATACATGTATATTGTTGTCAATTCTGGTCTATTTTTTAAATATTAGGCTATTTAAAAGGAAAAAGGTATAAATAGTGTTTGTAATCTCATTCTTTAATTTATCATTTCATTTTATATAATATTAGTTATTTGGTCTGATACTGACCCACTACGGAAAAATAGTGGGTTTGTGGAATTTATAAGGGGCGAGGCGTTAGCCGAGTCCCCCTATACATTCCAGACCCCCTATTTTTCCGTAGTGGGTCAGTAACAGACCAAATAATTGATTTATTTCATTGACCACCTTTCATGAGCAAAAAAAATAAATAATATTGTTTCATTTACATTAACGTTTACAATATGTCTAGATGAAATTTACAGGTTTGGGCGCCAAATGACGTCAAACCGCTGACGTGATGTCATTTTCCTAGTATTAGGTCCCAGTATTTTTAAAATTCCTAGTATTAAACCCACTTTAATAATGAAATGAAACAATATCAATTTGTTTTGCTTATGAAAGGTGGTCGATGAATAAATCAGTTATTTGGTCTGTTACTGACCCATTACGGAACAATTTTGTGTTCAATTTCATAAACACAATTTACAGTTGTAATATTGTTAGTGGTTTCCGTGATTTTGAGATAGAAAAAGGTGAATCGATGAATGGCGGCCGTTTTGTCGACTATTGACTTTGCAGTTATCGTCTGATGTCATTTATTATAACAGCAGTCAATCATATTCTGCATCAAGTTTTATTTTAAAACAGAATGGATTTAGAACGTCCCATACACTCATGGAATAACAGTTCTGATGGCGATTACTGGAGAGGAAATTCATATAAGCAGTTAGTGATATACCCCTTGGTCATTGGTACCTGTCTATACAATGAAAATATCATGCATCTTTGACTGTGGGGTAATATTCTTTCCTGCATACACATCAAAACAGTAAATGGATTGAGATCAACTTGTACAATCATGGAATCACAGCTGTTATGGCGATAATGGGAGAAGAAGTTCATATAGGCAGTTAGTGATATACCCGTTGGTCATTGGTGCCTGTCAAAACAATGAAAATTGCATGCATCTTTGACTGTGGGATATAACTTCCTGCATCAACATCAAACAAGGGAATATATTGAGAGAAACCCATTTACTGATGGAATTACAGCTGTTATCACGAGGACAGGAGAGGAACTTCAGCTGATTACCTTTATTACTAATGGATTCATACAAGGTAATCTTTATTAATGGATAAGTTTATCAAAATCATATCAAGCTTGCTTTATCTAATTAAATGTAGTATATAAAGGAAGTCCTGTTTTTTTATTGCACAGTTTGTGTTTTTTATGATCAGGTTTTGTCTGATGTCCTTTGGTCACACGCCATCAACAATTGCCTTGTGAACAATCTACAGGCAACATTTTACAACATCCAATATGAATGAAAGTTTATCAGAAAATCATCTCCATCAAATCTTGGCCAAGTTATAGACTGGGTCCTGTGAGGTAAAAAACTAGGTGTCAATGTCAATTTGAAGGAACATATTGAAAACACTCTTGATGCCTTATTTTAAAGTTAAGCATGTTGAAATGTTTTCAGAATAACTGTTTTGATGATATCTAGGCTAAGTTTAAATATATTCGGTCATAAACTAGGTCATGTTGGGTCATAAACTAAGTCACTCCACCAAATTGAAGGAAAATCTTGTTAGTCTAGAAACCACACTTTGCCTTGAGAAGCTTGAGGCTTTGTCAGAATGTTTGTCTTGACAATATCTAGACCTAGTAAGAATAAGAGTCATGGTGGGTCAAAAACTAGGTCACTAGACCAAAATGAAGTAACATTTTGTTAACACTCAGATATTTTGAATGCTGCATTTTTTATTTTAACATGTTGAAATTTTGTCAGAACTGGTGTTTTGGTGAAATCTAGACTAAAATATAGGTCATGTTGGATAAAAACAACAATGAGGTCCAAAGAAAAACATTTGAGAAAAATCTTGTAAACAGCTTGACCTCAAGGTTTGATTCAGCATCTTGAAACTTTGTCAGAATGTTCGCCTGATGATTATTGATATCTAGACCAAGTTCAAATATTGGTCAAGTCGGGTCAAACATAAGGTCACTAGACCAAATTAAAGGAAAATCTTGTTAACACTCTGACAGCTGTTCTTTTAATGTTAGCATGTTGAAACTTTGGCAGAATAGATGTTTTGAACATTGCTTTTAACCCAGAAACTATGTCACTAAGCCTAATTGAAGGAAAAACTTGTTTTCACTATTTACTTTTTTTACCTTTCTGTATTGATTATGTTCATGTGATGAATTGAATGTTAAATTTGTTGAAGATTTGACTTTGCACCAAGAGATAAAGTAGGAATAGTGTACAACAGCTGTCTCAGTTCCGACAGCTTGAAACAGATTCCTTTATCATGGTAGTCACATACCTACAGGTTAGACCCATTATAGACACTGTGCTCGTGATGAGGCTTTGCCTTTTTCATACTAACCACATTCGCCATAACAGTTGTGTGACTAAGCATACATGATAATACCTATAAAATGTGTAATAACCACACTCGCCTGAACAGTTGTGTGACTAAGCATACATGATAATACCTATAAAATGTGTAATAACCACACTCACCATAACAGTTGTGTGACTAAGCATACATGATAATACCTATAAAATGTGTAATAACCACACTCGCCATAAAAGTTGTGTGACTAAGCATACAGAAATATACCTATACAATGTGTAATAACCACATTCGCCATAACAGTTGTGTGACTAAGCATACATGACAATACCTATAACATGAGTAATAACAACACTCGCCATAACAGTTGTGTGACTAAGCATACATGACAATACCTATAAAATGTGTAATAACCACACTCGCCTGAACAGTTGTGTAACTAAGAATACAGAAATATACCTATATAATGTGTAATAACCACACTCGCCTTATTAGTTGTGTGACTAAGCATACATGATAATACCTATACAATGTGTAATAACCACACTCGCCATAACTGGAGTGTGACTAAGCACACATGATAATACCTATAACATGTGTAATAACAACACTCACCATGACTAGTGTGTGACTAAGTATAAATGATAAAACCTATAAAATGTGTAATAACCACACTCGCCTGAACAGTTGTGTAACTAAGAATACAGAAATATACCTATATAATGTGTAATAACCACACTCGCCTTATTAGTTGTGTGACTAAGCATACATGATAATACCTATACAATGTGTAATAACCACACTCGCCATAAAAGTTGTGTGACTAAGCATACATGATAATACCTATAACATGTGTAATAACAACACTCACCATGACTAGTGTGTGACTAAGCATACATGATAAAACCTATAAAATGTGTAATAACCACACTCGCCTGAACAGTTGTGTAACTAAGAATACAGGAAATATACCTATATAATGTGTAATAACCACACTCGCCTTATTAGTTGTGTGACTAAGCATACATGATAATACCTATACAATGTGTAATAACCACACTCGCCATAAAAGTTGTGTGACTAAGCATACATGATAAAACCTATAACATGTGTAATAACAACACTCACCAGGACTAGTGTGTGACTAAGCATACATGATAATACCTATAACATGTGTAATAACAACACTCACCATGACTAGTGTGTGACTAAGCACACTTGATAATACCTATACCATGTGTTATAACAACACTCACCATGACTAGTGTGTGACTAAGCATACATGATAATACCTATAAAATGTGTAAAAACTACACTCACCATGACTGGTGTGGGACTAAGCATACATAACTATACCTATACAATGTGTAATAACTAAACTCACCATGACAGTTGTGTGACTAAGCATACTCGATAATACCTAAAACATGTGTAATAACAACCAACCTTTGACGGTTATCAAAACTGGCAGGGTCACTGATTTTGTTCCATCCGACGCCTGAAATTACAATTGAACAATATTAGTCAGGTAAACTTCTTCTCGAATGTGTCGACTTAAAATATTTCTCTTTGCGAAAGTGACTGTGTGACAAACAAGCAGAACAAAGGATAGACCACGAGGAATTCTGTCCCCGAATGATTTATTTTGATACAGGAGATCTTTCCCGAATGATTCCTTATTGATACAGGAAATCTATCCCGAATGATTCTTATTGATACAGGAATTCTGTCCCCGAATACTTTATTTGGGTACAGGAATTCTGTCTAAAAATGATTTATTTTGATACAGGAATTATGTCCCTGAATGATTAAATTTTAAATACAGGTTCTGTTCCAGAATGATAAATTTTGAAACAAGAATTCTGTCCCAGAATGATAATTTTTGAAACAGGAATTCAGTCACATATTGATTTATTTTTATACAGGAATTCTGTCTCTAAATGATTCATTTTTAAGACAGGAATTCTGTCAAAGAATGATTATTTTTGATACAGGAATTCTGTCCCTGAATGATTCATTTTCAAGACAGGAATTCAGTCCCAGAATGATTAATTTTGATACAGGAATCTGCCCCTAAATGATTTATTTTGGTATACAGGAATTTTGCCCAAGAATGATTCCTAAATTATTTATTTTGATACAGGAATTCAGTCCAGAATGATTTATTTTGATACAGGAATTCTGTAACCGATGATTAATTATGATACAGGAATTCTGTCCCCAAATGATTTATTTTGGTATACAGGAATTCAGTTCCAGAATGATTAATTATGATACAGGAATTCTGTCCCTGAACGATTCATTTTTTATATTTTAATACAGGAATTATGTCTCTGAATTATTTATTTTGATACAGGAATTTCCCCCGAATGATTTATTTTGATACTGGAATGTTGTCAGAAGAATGATATTTTGTTTACGTGTATTCTAGAAATGAGTGCTTTCCTGCATATGTTTGTTATCTGGGGGTAAAATCATTGGGAATCAGAATTCTCATATTAAACATATAATTTATATGTAACAAAATATGATAGATGCAATTTTTTGTTTTCTCTCGTAGCTGACCTTATCTTGTTTAAATTAGCTGTGTTAACCCTTTCCTACATACAGTAAATCTGCAGCAGATGACTTTGAAAACAAATTGTATCATAGGCAGGTGGTGGCATTATCATTTCACATTATCAAGGCAACTTTTATCATTCCCTGAGAATTATTTGTCAGTATGTAATTATGGTTTTGCTCCTCACCAGATCTTTCCATAATTCTTCAGCTTTTGTAAAATTATGTAATAAGTGTTTACCTGTATAATCAATCTATATGATGGTGTTGATATTGAGTTTAACCGAGTCCTATCCAATACAGTGATCTTTCCGTTGCTAGAATCCAGTGAAAATGTAACAGGGGAGTTTCCAGCTAGAAACAAATGATAATAAATATTAATATAGTTAAAACAAATATATGTTATATATTGGGATTAATTGACCTTGCTTTTGGAATAAAATGTATTGATTTACCCCTTCCCACATGTAGACACATGCTGTTTCCTCTACAGCAGATTCCTTTCAAAAGATTAAAGCAAAAGGGGAAATTAATCATAATGAGCATTTTCTCTCCTTTTTTTCACAATGTTTTCAACTCCATTCAATGGTCATAATTTTGATTTATATAGTTTTTCCATATTTTGCCTAAATGTTTTTAAAGTTGTCTGCAGCAAATATGTTTTATCTGGAAAAGTGTTAAATGATACTTGATTGTTCAACCTGTTTGAAAACAATTTGTTTAATTATTTCAATGTTATCCTCTTGTACGGTATTTAGACATTAACCATTTCCCCCATATAGACGCTTTTGACGCCTCTGCAGCAGACGGCTTTTTGAAAACAAAGTGAAAAAAGGAGAAATTGCTCAAAACCAGCAATTTCTCCTTTTGCCGCAATGTTTTCCACTTTTAGTCATAGGTTATCCATTCAATTTTAGAGATTTTCCATTTTTTGCCAAATATGTTCAAAGTCGTCTGCTGCAGAATTTCCCTTTTCCCACATACACCAAATCTGCAGCATACTGCTTTAAAAATATATTGGCAAATATATGGAAGTTATTTGGCAAATAAATGAAAGTATAATTATTGAAACAATTGTTATCAGCAATTTCCTCTTTTAGTCTCAATGTTTTCTAATGTATCTGCAAGTGGGAAAGGGTTGAGACATGTTTCATCAGACATTTTCAAAGCAGAAGTCACTCCAAATATTAGATGGATCAGGTATAAACTTAACCCTTTCCCACTTGCAAAGTTGTGCATTCTGATTATTTTCACATCAGGCCAGTACTTTGGACACAAAGATTTTGCCTTTTTACCCATTTCTGAGTCCATACTAACCAAGGTTCTACATGTAATGAATTTATATGAACCCTTTCCCACATACAGTCGCTATCTGATGCATCTACAGGGAACAATGGATATTTTGCCACAATATTTCAAACTTTTTTTATAGCTGACTTGTTGTATATATAGGAAGGGGTTGAATATTACAAAGTATACGGATTCAGTACTCACACATTAAACTGTAGGTAACAGCTGATTTGTTGTATGTAGGAAGGTTATAAAGTATACGGATTCAGTACTCACATATTAAACTGTAGGTAACAGCTGATTTGTTGTATGTAGGAACGGGTTGAATAGTGTGTAATATACGGATTCAGTACTCACATATTAAACTGTAGGTAACGGCTGATTTGTTGTATGTGGGAAAGGGTTGAATAGTGTAAAATATACGGATTCAGTACTCACATGTTAAACTGTAGGTAACAGCTGATTTGTTGTATGTGGGAAAGGGTTGAATAGTGTAAAATATACGGATTCAGTACTCACATATTAAACTGTAGGTAACAGTTGCTGTTGCATCTTTGTCAGTTGCATTTGCATCGTAAACTAGGTATCCTGTAAACAACAATTTATCAACATGTTAACCCATTTCTGATAATCAAACTTCTGACGAATTTGCAGCAGATAATGTGTTAACAAATACCCACATGAAGACCTTGTTTGACGAATATGTAGCAGGCGACCTTTAAAAATATTGTAGGTAAACGAGAAATTACTAATTATCAATTCTGTTCAATAATTGAACTTTTTATTATTTATATAAGGGTTTCTAGATTTCGTCCTTATTGTTTCAAGGTTATTTGTTGCATTTTTGTTTGTGGAAAAGGATTAAAAACATTTTAGGAAAAGAGAAATTACAGTCAATCTTGTGGTCAGCAGCCACCCAACAAAACTAGCTGCCTAAGAGGTAACCGAACATTTGCCACTCCGGGCATTCCCCCCTTCATCAATTAAGAAACAATATGTATAGGCAAACTGTTGCAGGATCTAATGTCCGCTTAATGAAGGGACTATTGTCCGCCATGTTATAAATGATGAAGGGGAGAATGTCCGCCATGAACAAACTGACGAAGGGGAGAATGTCCGCCATGTGAGAAAGACGAAGGGGAGAATGTCCGCCTATGCACTTTTTAAGGAAACGGAGAATGTCCGGAGTGGCTAATGTTCGCCATTCGCTTAAGACCTGTTTTTGAGCACTTTCCTTTTACATCATATAATTAATCTTTTCTAACAGACAGAAAATCAACAGCGCGTGACTTTGAAAATAAATAGACAAACATATTAAAAATCTCCACAAATGAAAGAATACATAGAACATGGAATTAAAAGCAAAGGGAAAAAATGCTCACAAAAGGTGACACTGTGTATTACATAACTGTAACTCTATTCAGAGGTGACACCATGTATTACATAACTGTAACTCTATTCAGGTGACATCGTTTATAACATAACTGTAATTCTATTCAGAGGTGACATTGTGTATTACATGACTAACTATATTCAGAGATGACACTGTGTATTACATAACTGTAACGCTATTCAGAGGGGATACCATGTATTACTTAACTGTAACTCTATTCAGAGGAGACACTGTGTATTACATAACTGTAACTTTAATCAGAGGTGAAACCGTGTTTTTCATAACTGTAACTCTATTCAGAAGTGATACAGTGTATTACATAACGGTAACGCTATTCAGAGGGGACACCGTGTATTGCATAACTGTAACTTTATTCAGAGGGAACACCGTGTATTACATAACTGTAACTTTATTCAGAGGGGACACCGTGTATTGCATAACTGTAACTTTATTCAGAGGGGACACCGTGTATTACATAACTGTAACATTAATCAGAGGTGAAACCGTCTTTTTCATAACTGTAACTTTATTCAGAGGTGACACAGTGTATTACATAACTGTGACTATATTCAGAGGGGACACCGTGTATTACATAACTGTAACTTTATTAAGATGGGACATCGTGTATTACATAACTGTAACTTTATTAAGATGGGACATCGTGTATTACATAACTGTAACTTTATTACATAACTGTTACTTTATTCAGAGGGAACACCGTCTATTGCATAACTGTAACGCTATTTAAAAGTGACACTGTGTATTACATAACTGTGACTATATTCAGAGGGGACACCGTGTATAACATAACTTAACTATATTCCGAGGGAACACCGTGTATAACATAACTGTAAATTTATTCAGAGGGGACACAGTGTATTAAATAACTGTAACGCTATTCAAAAGTGACACTGTGCATTACATAACTGTAACTTTATTCAGAGGTTACACCGTGGATTACATAACTGATACGTTTTTCAGAGGCGACACCGTGTATTGCATAACTGTAACTTTATTCAGAGGGGACATCGTGTATTAAATAACTCTAACTTTATTCAGAGGGGACACAGTGTATTACATAACTGTACCTTTATTAAGATGGGACATCGTGTATTACATAACTGTAACTTTTTTCAGATGGAACACCGTGTATTAGATAACTGTAACTTTATTCAGAGGGGACACCGTGTATTAAATAACTGTAACTTTATTCAGAGGGGACACCGTGTATTACATAACTGTAACTTTATTAAGATGGGACATCGTGTATTACATAACTCTAACTTTATTCAGAGGGAACACCGTGTATTGCATAACTATAACTTTATTCAGAGGGAACACCGTGTATTGCATAACTGTAACTTTATTCAGAGGGGACACAGTGTATTGCATAACTGTAACTTTATTCAGAGGGGACACCGTGTATAACATAACTGTAACTATATTCAGAGGGGACACCGTGTATTACATAACTGTAACTTTATTCAGAGGGGACACAGTGTATTAAATAACTGTAACGCTATTTAAAAGTGACACTGTGCATTACATAACTGTAACTTTATTCAGAGGTAACACCGTGGATTACATAACTGATACTTTTTTCAGAAGCGACACCGTGTATTACATAACTGTATCACTATTCAGAGGTGAAACAATGTATTACATAACTGTAACTTCATTCAGAGGGGGCACCGTGTTTTACATAACTGTAACTCTATACAAAGGTGACTCTGTGTATTACATAACTGTAACTCTATTCAGAGGTGACACCGTGTATTATATATAACTGTAAGTCTATACAAAGGTGACTCTGTGTATTACATAACTGTAATTCTATACAGAGGTGACACCGTGTATTATATAACTGTAAATCTATTCAGGGGTAGCACCGTGTATTATATAACTGTAACTCTATTCAGATGTGACGTGTGTATTACATAGCTGTAATTCTATTCAGATGTGACTCTGTGTTTTACATAACTGTAATTCTATACAGAGGTGACACCGTCTATTATATAACTGTAACTTTATTCAGGGGTAACACCGTGTATTATATAACTGTAATTCTATAAAAAGGTGACTCTGTGTATTACACAACTGTAATTCTATCAAAAGGTAACACCGTGTATTATATAACTGTAACTCTATTCAGGGGTAACACCGTGTACTTTATAACTAACTCTATTCATTACTAGTCGTAGGTCCATTTACAGATTTTCAATATGTTTGTCTAGATTTCTCTGCTGCGGATTTGTTGCAAGTGGTAAAGAGTTGGTTGACATATGGGAAATCTTTGTAAATGAAAGTATTTTTTATTGAGTTGAGTTGAAAACATTGTGGCAAAAGATGACATTTCTCATCATCAACAATTTCTCCTTTTGTCTGTTCACTGTTCCCGAACCATCAATAATAGGTTCTACTTTTGCCACAACGTATCAAAAAAACATCTGCATTAGATGCGTCAACAAAAATGCATACATATGTGGTTAACAGTTAAAGTCAATTGGAAAATGTATATTGTAAACTATGACCACTAAGTGTATATCTTACCATTACTAACAGAGTCCAATAAGGATGCACTGCGTGTTAATCCTTGAAACACAGGCGTGAACTCATTGATGTCATTGATGTTGACGATATATGTAACACTGTTCACTGTTTCACAACAATCGGATACTCTACAATAAAGGAAGAGAAACTACACTAGTGTAACCCCAACACAAATGTTGCTGAAAGGGATTAACCGATTAACCGACGGACAAGCTTTTGTCATTTGATGAGCGGCATACCCGATAGAGAGGTCCCGGGTTTTGTAAAGAAAGTTGATGGGCGGGGAGGGAGAGGGGGCTCGGGTTGCGGAGAGGAATGACAAGCTATTGTTATTTGCTTATTATGAGCAACTTCCATTTTTGCCAAAACGTTTTCAAAAGTTGTCTGCTGCAGAGGTGTCAGAACATGTTTGTATGTGGAAAAGGTTAAGAAACAGCCTCTTTGATCCTGAAAACAACCTCAATTTTCATTTTCATTGTTGAATATGGAAAGCTGAGAACTATTGAAATATAGTTTGGAAAGCAAAATATCTTCAAAATAAGCTCTTTCTTTTATTTTTGACGGCCATAGACTCAATTGCATTTAACCCTTTCCCACATGTACACACATTCCAAGCATCAGCAGAAGACTACATTTGAAAACATTATAGCAAAAGGAGTAATTGCTCATAATTTTTTGTTTGTACACAATTTGTTAACTCTTTTCAATGGTTATACATACATGTACTTACAGAGATATTCTACATCCTTGTCTAGTTGTTTTCAAAGCTGTTCGCATCAAACACTGTGTTTATGTGAAAGAGTTTACCTCACCTCTTTCTTCAGTAGATGTTTGCATGTTGCAAGAGTCATCTTGATTCCAATCATTGGTTCAAACCTTGTGAGATAGGGATTTTGTTTTCAAAGTTACTTTTTTGTAGAAACTTGTACTTGTATATATACCCGAATATAAAGCTGTATGTAAGACTGTATTCCGCATCCAATCCTGTTGGTGTTCTTAACAGTCCTGAAGAAGCGTCCAATAAAAACGGAGGTGACGTAGGAGTCTGGCTAATCAGTGAAAAACTCAGTCGTTCGAGATCTGCGTCTTCACCCTCTACTGTCAGAATGGACATATCTTTCGACGAATTTTCATCAACTGACCCAGGCAGAGTTATAGACAAAGGTTCTGTAAATGAAGGTGCTGAACCTTCAACTGTAAACGAGGATAATAGTTACATGTGTTCATCCTTTCCAACATAACGACAAATCTGCAGCAGATTGCTTCGACAAAATTCCGGCAACAAGAAGACCATGATAGTCCTACATCATTCAGCTGATTTAATAGAACTTTGATAGAAGTCACATACTTTTTGGTGAAATATTGTGTACTTGGCAGTCAAGTCGGCATTTACGTTAGATTCAGTGAATTTAAGCAGTAATGGTGTGATCCAAGTTAATACTGACCACCTTTAACTACATTTATTTATATATTTCTTATGTTTGACATGTTCCCCTGGGCTGGGGCCATTTCGCCTCAGGAACAAAATGTCTGAACAGGGATAGAGTACAGCTTTGTGGTGATAACTAACAACTAAGCTCTAAGACTTGCATTTTTTGACAAATAGATATTTAAACTTTTATGGTTTACATATGGGGAACACACCCCTATGGAAACTATGTTTATAACTCAATAACACAAATTATTACAACATATTATTAAATCAGGTCAGTACTTTTGGACAAGAAGATTTTTAAAGTTTTAACTTTATACATATTTATAAGGAAAATCCTCACCCCCTGGTGGCCATTGCTTTTAAACATATCGTAATACTTTGAACAATCTTGATAGGGTTTTCACCAAAGGAACATCCCTGCCAGATTATTTTCATATATTGAAAGTACTTTTGAACGAGAATTTTTTTAAAAAGCACATCAGATAATAATTTGATCAATCTTTGTAGAGGGTCACTCAAGTTCTTTTTGAAAAGATGTTCCGCATTGGAATTAAATCATTTGAACAATTTTGAAAGAGGACCACCTAAGAAACATTTCTGTAAAATTATTTTGATATATGTTCAAGGGTTAAGGGGATACTTGTTGGTAGGAATGTGTGACCAGAGAAACCCCTTACCGCGAGAAATCACAATAGCCCGTCCCGCACTTGGTTCTCATCTGAGCTAAAAAGAAGTGGGTATTTAACCCTTTCTCACATTCAAGAACTCTGTAGCAGATGTCTATGGAAACATCTGGGCAAACATTCCTTTAAATCAAAGCATAGTTATTGATTTGAGATGGAAACATTGTGGAAAAAGGAGTAAATGCAATGCACTGCTGCAGATTTGTACAATGTGCCTACAGTTGGGAATGGACTTATGACTGTTCACTAGATATATATGATCAATGTATTTAAGAGCCGTCTGCTCTTAACAAAGTCCAGAAGAAACACTTAATGTTTTCCTTCTTTCAGACAAGAAAAACATCCTCTAAACGTGTAGGTCCATCATCAAACACTTTATTGCAGTATAAACATATGTCCCCTAAATATACAGCTCTACATTTTGAAGTATGATTTCGATATGGGCTGTCAATATTGCAACGTCCACCGGGTACGTTACGGTGTTGAGCCATCGCAGATCTTCCATCAAGGCACTTACCTTGATGTACGTTGTTTAACTTTGTGAAAATGCCAACCACTCTACCAACGTCGCTATAAAAGCCGGCTTCCACAGCAAGGCTGTAGACGTGGTATTTGTACCAATACCCCATTCCCATTACATTTCTCCCTCTTTTATCTAGACTTCGACCCGAAGCCACATAACTATACACTAAAAGTATACCATAGTGGAGCCTATGTTATAACACTTTGAACGACCGGTGTCCGGGGATGATATTTATATCACCCTAAATTCCACCGGTGCCACAATTTGTAACATGAACCGGGTCCTCCACAGAGTTAAGCCATCGCGCGTCACCAATTCAGACACTTACCTAGATGTTAGTTACTTAACTTCGTGAAAAAGCAAACCACTTTACCAACGTCGCGATATAAGCCGACTTCACAGCCTCACTGTAGAAGTGGTATTTGTTCCTATACCCCATTTCCGTTACAATAGTATAGGAAATGCAGAAAGTGTTTGCTTTAATGTGCTCTTTCGGACTTTCTTCAAATGAGTTTATTAATATTATCTACTTAACAGGCGTCGAAAGTTGTCAATATCAAGTAAAGAGTTACAAACTGATCCAAGAAATTTTAGTTTACCTTTATGAAAGCAGCAGAGGTACAAAAACAGTCTGATTGTGATCACTGAAAATGAAATAATGACAATAAATCATCAAATGTATATATTCATATTTCATAATGACAACAAAATGTTGTTTTTCCTCATTGTAAACATTTAATTAACTGCGGACTCGGAACCAATCATACAGTCCACTGCACTTCAACTATAGCCAGACACAATACACAGCTTCAACAAAAGTGCGTTGTTTCTTAATGCAGTGAATCAAATAATTCATTTGGAATCATTGGTCGAATAATGTTCACAATACAAGTATAATAAACACTGAAAGAATCATCTCGCTGAGTACTCACAACATAGGGTTTGAATTTTGTATAATTAGGCCATCTCATCCAGAGTTTAGTGATAATTATTATAATATCCCTGGAAGAAGCAAACACATCAGCGAGAGACAGTGATAAATAGAAAAGAGTTGGCCCTAAGCTGCAAGTGGCGCTAAGTGTAACAAACATAAAGTTATCCATGTGACTGTTCCCTATAATTTGAAGAATCTCCCTTATTATTTCAAAACAAAAAGGACCCAAAATATCAAAGTATCCATTTGGAAATGAAACCTAAGCCAATTCCCGGTAATAAGGAGCTAAATCCAAGGGGTGGAATCCTGTCATTATATGAGATTTTGTCAGATTTAAAGTGCCTTTACTAAATGACGGATCTTTATAGAAAGCACTGATAATGGACACATATTATCTCAGTTTGTAAAATTCTCTTAAAGACAGAAGAACCGACATTCAACAAGGAAATCGTTACACTTCGGTATAACACCATCAATCAAAATTATAGTCATCTTGGAAATCAGAAAAATGAAACGGTAAAACCACTTTCGTCAGCAGAGTTTTTTAAAAATTATTGTCTAAAAACAGGACTATGTATACAGAGCAACCATAGCAAGTTTTATTGTACCAAAAAATATGTGAATAAATAAGAGAGGTATGAGGCCCTGGATCGCTCACCTTGAGAATGGGCTATTTAGGACTCTTTCAGCGCCAATGGCAATACCATCAAGACAATTTCAAGCTGCTCAAGTCAAAATTGCGATCTCTATAGTGTTAACAAGATTGTTCTTCAATTTGGCCTAGTGACCTAGTTTTGACCCGACATGACCCATATTACAACTTAGCCTAGATAGCATGAAGACAAATATTCTGACAAGGTTTCAACATGCTCAAATCAAAAATGCGGCTTCCAGAGTGTTAACAAGAGTGTTCTTTAATTTGGCCGAGTGACCTAGGTTCTTACTCAAAATTACCCATATTCGAACTTGACCTAGATACAATTCAGAAAAACATTCTGACTTAATTTTAAGACACAAATTTTAAGCTGCTGAAGGAAAAAAGCTGCTTCTACAGTGTTAACAAGATTTCCCTTCAATTTGGCCAAGTGATCTAGTTTCTGACCAAATATTGCCCATATTCGAACTTGACCTAAATATCATTAAGACAAACATTCTGAAAATATTTCAAGCTGTTGAAGCAAGAATCACCGCCTCTAGGTTTTTAACCTGACATGACCCATATTCGAACTTGACCTACATATCATCAAGACAACCATTGTGATAAAGTTTCAACGTGCTCAACTTAAACATGCACCATTGAAAGTGTTAACAAGATTTTCCGTCAATATGGCCTAGTGACCTATTTGACCCGGAATAATCATTAAGATAAACATTCTGACCAAATGTTAAGCTACTGAAGCAAACAATACTGTTTCAACAGTGTTAACCAGATTTTCCTTCAATTGGGCCTAGTGACCTAATATCTGACCCGTTATGGCCCAGTTTCGAACTTGATCTAGATATCATTCAGACAAACATTCTGAAAACAATTCGACACGCTCGAATTGTAAATGTTAACAGAATTTTCATTTAATTTGATCTAGTGACCGAATTTGTGATCCCAAATGACCCACATTCGAACTTTGCCTAGATTTGATAGAGATGTATGTTCTGATAAACTTTCATGATGATTGGATGCAAAATGTTGCCTCTAGAGTGTTAACAAGCAGATGTTGACGACGAACGTCGAACGATGGACGACGGACGCCGGACAAAAGGCAATCACAATTACTCACATTTAGCACTTCGTGCTCTGGTGAGCTAAAAAAGAGATAGGTAATTCTTAGCACCTTCATGATTTCTCACATTGTTTTAAAAATATATTTGTTGCAAAGTTGTCATCTTTATCCGACAAGATAAAAGGTTTAACCCTTTCCCATATACAACATATCTGCCTGCAGCAAACGGCTTTATTAACAATGAGGTAAAGGAAGACCTCTATAAAAGAAAGCATAAATATTGAATATAGTTGAAAATATTGTGACAAAAGGAGAAATTGCAAATAATGTTACTATGCTTTAAATGTCTGATGCAGATGGGTTGAACTGCTACAATTAAAAGGATTAGACAACATTTGTGTGATATTATAAACACCAATATTACATTTCAGGATTTAGATAATTCAAAGGTGTTTAAACCCTTACTAAATTCTTTGAACAAATCTGGGCAAAAGTTTAAAAATTAAATTGAGTTGAAAACACTGTGACAAAAAGAGGAATTGCTCATTATAATCAATTTCTTCTTTTGTCATGTGCAATGTTTGCAGCCATCGTTTGTAGCAGAGGCGCCATAAAGTGTATTGGGAAAGGGTTAAGTATATACCAATGTATCAACTTACAGGTTTTTCGAAACATAGTGAGCTTCAAATATCAATTATTATTACTTAGTATACAACAAACAGCTATGTTGATGTAGTTCCCCAGTGATATCTTATCTGAAAATAGAGAAGAAAATAAATTAATATCATTTGGCCTGTAGTTTTTCATTTTGCTTGGCAGACCGAGTCCGAAACTCATTCAATTTTACTAGGAGTAGAACTCATAAAAAGCCAAATCATATTGGGTTTTTTACATTGTAGGACTCATTGTTTTGTGAAAAACACATGAAAGGAATCATTTGTATGTGTAGAACACATGAAAAGAATAATTGTTTTGTGAAAAAAACACATGAAAGGAATCATTGATAGAAAATTCAAAATGAAAAACTGGGCCACAGACATTTTCTTTTTCAGATTCAATAAAGAGCCATTTATTTTGATTCAAGTGAAATACTATGTTCTGAGGACATAGCATGTTTATTTTAGTTGGTTTCTAAATGTAGCCATTCTCCCTGGGGCTGCGAACAGGAAATAGTCTGATTAGATTACACAGAGCTAGGTGGATTCTTTGTATTGCTTAATTTGCTCAAGGTTAATGATTATTCCTTTGATTTAACAGTTTTATTTATATCAGTAAGGTCAGTCATGTCACAAAAAAAGCTTGTTTTGACCCCAATCCCGGCTTAAAATTTGGTTCTAATTTCAGAGAGTCTCTAGGTCGATTCAGAGATGTAGAACATACTTATCTACGTCCATGGTATATTTCCTTGTAAGCAGATTTAACCTTTTCTGACGTACTAGAAATATACACCAGACGATTTTGAAACCATATAGGCAAAACTATGGAAATTGTCACATATGACTGCATTCAACTACTTTCTTTGTTGTCAAATTTTGATTTAAATATGAGGGGTAATTCAATAAGAAAGAAAATCTGAATTTTATAAAAGTAAATGTTTTAATTTTTCATTAGTTAATTCCTTCACATTTATGATTT
Source organism: Serripes groenlandicus (assembly GCA_031761405.1). Classification (NCBI taxonomy): domain Eukaryota; kingdom Metazoa; phylum Mollusca; class Bivalvia; order Cardiida; family Cardiidae; genus Serripes; species Serripes groenlandicus. The sequence goes on from JASEVX010000004.1 coordinate 117,722,954, forward strand.
GCCAGTTGAGGCATTGCTGCATTTAATCCACTTATTGTATGACCAATGTCTTCTTTCATACTGTTTAATGTGCAGTTAAGATCCGGAAATATGTTGAACTATTTCGATTGACAAGTCTGCGACAAATAATTACTTTGTACCGGTTTGACTGACAAATCTAACCAAACATGTATCATATGGCATTTCAACTGTTATTTTGAAGAACTTGGACATTCCGTTTAAATTCTTCGAATACGGGCTTGTCCGAACACATTTCTTTTCATAATAGCTATAATGTTGTTGTTTTTTTCAATGCTTATTCTTTCTTATGCTTAGAAATATATCCCCAAACAATATAGCCAATTTCTAAAAGTAATGTATGCTCATGTCTTTGCATTAGCAGTTCTACGAACAGAGATAATAGAAGATTATCACTCAATCTGATACAACAATTGACAAGGTATGCGAAAAACAGATGACCTTAATGTTAAAATTTGTCTACTAGTATAGCACATAAAAAAGTAAACCAGATTATAAGATCACAACTCTATTAGAATAGAAGGCCAGTTCATATCCTGTAGTAAAACAGGAGCAGTTCAGACCCTTTTTAACCTTTTGGCACGCAAGCGTTATTTTGCAGAAATTTAGTGTAAAATGTGCTAGTTTGAGAAGGGTTTTGACTCAGTACCAGAAGAGTCGTTGGTCGTTCAGCATCAGGAACATTGTTGAAATGCGTTTGTATTGGATTCTGTTATTGATTAATAGGTTTTGAACCTATTAGAAGGGAGATTATTTTCCCTTAAGGTGGCATATAACAGTTGCAGTCTGGACATGAGCTTGGAGTGAATTTTGAGGTTAATTTGAATACCTGCTTTCGCGTCTAAGATAGCTTGGAAAGGAGCTGGAAACATGCTTTTTCTGACTGCATCCACATATTGCCTTTTATTTTGATAATCTAAGCAGCTCTTCGATTTTACACTTACCCCTGCGGGGTTTTTAGGCGATCTTTAGATTAAAGTATAACATTTCTCTTTTTGGTCCTACTTTTTTCACCCTGTTATTTCCAGAGTTGACTGAGAGTGTAAATTTCAAGCATTTTATGATAATTATGGCTCTCCTCGATACAGGAAAGTCCTTTTAATAATACCAGAATAGATATTATGAGAAATGTTGAGAGAATACAAGTTGGGGTGTCTACAGGAAACAGGAAATCAATTTTCAACTGTGTATTGCCACCTAAGAGCTTGCCCCCGCATACACACAACACACAAACACACACACACACACACACACACACACACACACCCATACATATGTTTATAGTAGGCGAAAAAGTAGGTTCCCCAGAAATGCTGATGTTAGATGCTAGAAGTCTATGTATAAAAGTTAATAAAAGAGAAATATTTAAAAAACAAAGAGGAAATTACCTTAAAAACCGTTACACAATATCCTCCTATGTCCTCCTTTGTCAACTAGAAAGAATATTCAATACACAAATTCTATAAACAAAACATGTCGTAACCAGTATCAAGTTTCAAGTTTATTTGTTCGGCATATACAATACATTTTTTACATAGGATTAAATGGTAAATTCTTACGCGTCTTAAAATCGATGTACTGCAATATAAAGTCATGCATAAAATTAGATAACAAAACAGTAAAGCACATTTTCAAAAACAAGAACTACTGCTGTATTAGTACGGATTATTTCCCTTGTAATACAGAAAGCCTCCAACATTGGGAAGTAACGAGTACAACAATCTTTATTTTATTTATTAAGGAGTTGTCTCTCTTACTTCGACAGTGTCTTGTGGTTTCGGAATATTCATTACGGAAAACATACCGGACATTTGTGGTCTCATGTTTGGAGACGACATCGCCAACTGTGCTGAAACTTTTTGTAATGACACTGTAATGGAGGTTAATTTGAATAAAACTGAGATTATTGATTTTAGAAATGGTGGAAAAATTGATGGAACAACGAGTAAAGGTATTTCAGTGGTACACCTATTAATGTTGTTTCTAAGTATAAATATATGTTCATATTACATCGACATTGTCTTGGTCATCTTTTCATGACAAACTTGCTATTGAAGCCCGCAAAGCTATTTTAACTATCAAACAGTATGACAAACTATTTAGATATTTTTTCAAACTAATGAGTATTTTAAACTATTTGATTCAATAACAAAACCAATACTATGTTTCTCTTCCCAGGAATGGGGCTATTGTTAGTCTAGTACTATAGAAACTGTTCACCTTGATTTGTGTAAAAGAATCCTTGGTGTAAATCGGACTACCAATAATTATGTTGTCTTAGGCGAATGTGGAAGGTTAACTGTATTCCCTATATGACTATCTGTATAAAATATTGTTGTAAGCTTTTATATATATGTCCGACTCAAGATATCGTAAGCAATGCTATCAAATGTTGAAACGTCATGAAGACAATGTCAGAATGAAATTGGCGTCAAAAGTCAAAGAATTAATATTTATATATGGATATCACAATAAATTGGTATCGTTCCACATTCTGTCAATTTATTTAAGCAGAGATTAATTGATAACTTTTCGCAGGATTGGCAAAGTGATATTAATTTATCTAGTCGATGTCACCACTACATTGCTTCACGTTGAAAAATACTCAGTATTAGATCTACCATATAAATATAAAAGAGCTTTTTCTAAATTTAGATGTTTTAACCATAGGTTGGGTATTGGAATTGGTATACATTTCAACATTCCTTTAAAGGTCAAAGATTTGATAACTTTTAGTATTTTGACCTTGTTTGAAAGTGAAAGTAGAGAATGCTAAACACCGGTTTTGTCCGGGCCCGATTTGGTCCAAAATGACGGATACTTTTTCCGCCTGGTGTGTTCTTTCTTGCATAATGCATGACCCAACATTTTCTTTGTATTGTTTTAAAGCTAGGACGTAACTATTTTCAATGTTATATTGTATTCTACATGAGAAACGCTTAGAAAGTGTAACAATTGAGGACTGAAACTGGTCGATTAACATAGAAACAAAGAAGGATTGTTTTGGGGTATTGTAACCTAAAGAGCCTTTAAGTGGAATATATCAAAAGTCAATTTTGTGTCAGCTGCACATATTGAAGCATTCTAGGGTACTTAACGGGGTGGGATTCAGTCTAATTGCTTGAAAAATGATGAAACTGAGTGCCTGGAGTGTAAGTTAGGCTCATGGAGGTATCCAGCCATTAGGTAATAGCCTTTTTGACATGTTCCCACCAAGAATGATGTTTTTCAAGCCATTTAAATTTTTCTTTGATTGGTTAATTGCCCAAAACAGGCATAAACATGACATTTAGTCATTTCTTTAAACATGGGGCACATTAAAACCTTAAAATGTTATGTGTTTATGCTTTTTTAGTCTTGAAGACCTGTATGATGCGCGAGCGCAGAAAACTTGCCGGACTCAAGTCGCGAAACCTAGGTTTGGGTTACATAGGAAATTGGAAATTTCTTTGAAAAAAAATCGTCTAATTGTCCTAATATTTGCTATTTTGCTTTCATTTTATACCATTCTCTGTAAATTTACATAAACACCAGATCTCTGATGGTAAAGAAAGTGTCTAAAGGAGCTTCAGAGTCCATGATAATGACAGGTCAATTTAGTGTCGTCTGCAAAAATGTTTGGATACAGTAAATCT
>JASEVX010000004.1:117729106-117790598 GCA_031761405.1 Serripes groenlandicus
TAACACATTATGCATTTTATACAAATTAACAAATGTAAAAAGTCATATTTACAATGTGGTCTTCTGTAACAAAACACATTTTTAACAAATCATTCATTCAATTATACGACAAGCACCATCATGTTAAAGTAAATAGTAAATATAGATTTTAAAAACAACATTATATCACACATTTCAGCATTCATACAGAACATATATGTATCCATAAGCATATATAAATTGAAACAAATGAGAACAATGTTATAAATACTTTTCTTATAACTTCGATATGTTAAGTAAGTGCTTTTTACACTGGTATTTAAAAGTTTGTAACTTAGTAATATTCTTAATATTTGAAGGCAGACTCATACATTATGAGAAATATTGAGCAAGTTGGGTGTCGTGTCCCAAGGAAACAGGAAACCAGCTTTCAACTGAGTATCGCCACCTAAGCGAGTGAACCCTACACACACACACACACACACACACTGTTTCAAAGGGACACAAATGAAATAACTTTATAACACTCGTAAATTAACTCGCATCGAAAGTAGGCCTTTCCTTAAAACTGGTGTACCATGTCATATGTTTATAGTAGGCGAAAGCAGGTGCCCCCTAAAGTGCTAGATGTTAGCTGCTAGAAGTTTATGTATACAAGTTAACGTTACTAAAGAGAAATAATTTATAAACAAAGCATAAATTACCTGAATAACCGTTACACAATATCCTCCTTTGTCAACTATGAAGTAAAATTCCATACGCAAAACATGTCGTTATCAATGTTTAATTGTTAGGCATATACAGTTATTTTACATCGCCGAAAACATATTTATATGACAGTTTAACAAATGAATATATATATACATTGACGAAAGAAACACATTAATTTGCATTGGTCTAGACGATTACACAAACAATTTGCATATAAACTACACATATGGCAAAATGTTAAAGCTATCAATTTACCAGTGGCGAATCTATAAATAGTTTAAACTGGTTTATTTTACATAGATTGTGAACCAAGTTTTTTCACCTTATGCCTTTCCCACAAACAACAAAGCTGCAGCAGACGACTTTGAAAACTTAATGGCAAAAACGTGAAACATCTCCATAAATTACAGTTTAAATATCAAACAAAGTTGAAAACAATGTTGCAAACGGAGAAATTGCTCGTTTTGAGGAATTTCGCCTTTTGTCACAATGTTTTCAAAAGTCGTCTGCTGCTGAGACGTCAGAAAGCTTCTATTTGTGGGAAAGGGATAACTCAATCGCGTTCGATGTCTGCTTCCTGAACTTCCTAACAGGCACTCGCGCAGTCTGTATTGAAAAAATTTCGAAAGGCAGAACCCGTTCAGCGAGGGATTCGAACCCGGGAGCTTTCGTACGAGATGCACAAGCTCTACCGCTACTAAACACAGTCTGATTTAACTTAACAGGTTTAGGCTTAAATATTGTCTGTGTGTTGTGTTGTTTTGCGCCGCTGTCAACGGTATTTCATTAACATCACAGTATTTCATTCACATCACAGTATTTCATTCACATCACAGTATTTCACATATATCACAGTATTTCACTCACATCACAGTATTTCACTCACATCACAGTATTTCACTCACATCACAGTATTTCCACAGTATTTCACTCACATCACAGTATTTCATTCACATCACAGTATGTCATTCACATCATAATCACAGTATTTCATTCACATCACAGTATTTCACTCACATCACAGTATTTCCTTGGTATTGACCCGTACTGCAGGTACACATTTTCTGACGACCTCAGCGCGCCTGTCGTAATGGTGTATGATGCAGAGGCTGCCGTAAGCATTATTTATGTGGGAAAGGGTCAAGTCTAGAAATGCTGTCAAATAAAGCAAAATGTTTAAAAAAATCAAAGTACTGAAAGTACTAGTAACGCATTATTTTGAACATGTATTGGGAAATGTAATTAATAATTGCATTTGATCATGTTTTTGGTTTGTTCAATCTATACTGTAATATCCTGGGTGTATAAGGATAATTGTGATAAATGAATCGGTAAAACAGGATTTATTTTTTAAAAATAAATATGCATATGTAATTACATAACAGGTAAAAAAATCCTACCGCAACGTTGCATACTATGTTTTTTGTTTAGCAAGTTCTACTTCAGTCAAAATGTTCTCTAAAGATGTCTGCAGCAATGTCACCAGAAAGCCTCTACATGGGGTAAAGGGTTTAATATCTGAAATGTGCAAATATCTTCTGCAAACAATATAAATACATGAATATGTTATAAGTGTTCTTATACTATAATAGTATGAATATATGATTTACTGATCCCTGATAAATTAGATGCATAATGACGAACATGTTTCGGATGGTAACAAAAATGAAAATGACAAGCATACCTTTTCCCACAAATAGACGCTTTCCGAAGCCTCTGCAGCAGACTACTTTTAAAAACACTGTGGCAAAATGACAAATTGCTCACGATGAGCAATTTCTCCTTTTGACACAATGTTCTAAGTATTAATCAAATATTGTTCTTTCATTAATAGAATCACCATATTTTTGCCAGGATGTTTTCAAAGTCAGCTTCTGCAGATTTGTTGTATATAGGAAAGTGTTGAATTTCTAAGTAACAAACATCTTGGAAAACTGCATTTTTTTTACTCGATGTCGACCCTTTTTAATTGATCATAATTAATGGTAATGAAGTATATAATTGTTCTACCACTTAATGAAAGTACATTTTCTCAATTGCACTCTTTAATAAGTGAAGTCCGGAAGCACTTTTAAACTGATTTTTACATACAATTTAAACACATATATGTGAAATAGCACCACTTAACATGACATTTTTATTTATGGCTTTATCCAATAAATTGAATAAAAAAAAGTCAATTCCTGAATTTGAGATACCACCTAAAGAAAATTGCAAAAGAACATTTGTATAGCAGTTACTAAACTATTGTATTCACAATGTTTTCCCAGAATAGAGATAAAGGTTCTGAGGTTTTTTCATAAACTTGTATGAAATATTTGCCTCTGATGTGATCTCAATATTTTTCTAAAACTTTTATTTAGTGACCATGCTACCTAGTTTTGAATCTGACTGGCATTTGATGGGAGATTATTGATGAGCCCATATGATGATTTGACCAAGAATTGATAGAGTGATATTACTGATGAGCTTTCATGTGGCCTATGGAATATTCACAAAGTAATTTTGATTTAAACCATGATGTACAGTATGTATACAGTTTAAAATGATGTAGCTCTAGTGTTTTTGAGGCAATTTTGATACGACATGCATTCTGACGCGCACTATAACACCGTTTTCTAGTTGGAAACGGAGACAAAAATGGTGAGATTTCCCTGTGTGCGTTTAAGTGTTATTTGTCATATTCTTTTCTACTATCATCTTATGCGTACACTCTGAAGCGCCTCAATGTGTTGGCGTCTCTGTGAGATACATAGCCTCAGATGATTACTTGGGTCAAATATTTTTCACTCTCTAAACTAATTAATAAAGAGTCAATCACTACAGGAAGCCCATCACCCCAAAATAAGGAAGGTCAAAATGTTTTTAACGTATTCATTAGAGGGTGAGGGTGGGGGTGGGAGCGGGACATTATAAGTTATAGATTTAATGAAGTTTGACTAAACTACAGTATTCTAATAATTATATTATTATTTTTTCTAGTTACACGTTACATATACAAATATTTCATCTTAGAGCATCGTGACAAAAGTACTAAAACTACTTATCTGAGTCTAATTCTTATACATGTATGTACATGAACGCATTATCGCATTTTACCAATACACACATAATTTAATATGAAAAATATGAAATAGACATTTTTTGAAAATATTTTGGCAAAGGGAAAATTTGCTGATTGTTTTAGCCACTTATTTAATTAATAACATTCGTTTAAAGAGATCTTGAAGTTTGTTGCAGAAATGTTGTACGTGTATAAGGGAAAATAATTAATGACGAAGATTTTTATATAGGACCATGATTTACAAAATAATAGTCTATCGTGCAGCCAACTCTCGCCAACTTATCCTCTAAACTTGACTGAGGGACGCTCTCTCGGGAAGCAAACCCGAGACCTTTCGAAAAATATGTCTGTGCTCTACTTCTACCAGCAGGTTTTGATAGTAAACAATGCTCAGTTAAAGCAAATGAGTTATTTATAATTGTCTGTCAATGCTTTTAAACAAGAGGGCCATGATGGCCCTGGATCGCTCACCTTAATTATACAATGTACTGCAATGCAAAACACATCAAGACAATTATTCTGAATGCAACCTCCACAGTGTTAACAATATTTTCCTTCATTTGGCCTAGTGATCTATATTGTTTTACCTGATATGACCCATATTCCAACATGGACTAGATATCACCAAGACAACATTCTGACAAAGTTTCAACTTGCTCAAAGTAAAAATGCGGCCTCCGGAGTTTGAACAATATTTTCCTTTATTGACCTAGTTTCTGATCCAATATGACCCATATTCAAACTTGACCTAGATATAATTCAGACAAACATTCTGACCAAATTCCAAGCTGCTGAAGCAAGAAATGCGGCATCCAAAGTGTTCACAAGATTTTCCTTCAATTTGATTTAGTGACCTAGTTTTTGACCCAGCATGACCTATATTCGAACTTGGCCTACATATCATCAAGAAAAACATTATGATAAAGTTTCATCATGCTGAAATTAAAAATGCAATATCCAGAGTGTTAACAAGATTACCATTCAATTTGGCCTAGTCACCTAGTTTTTAACCCGGCATGACCCATATTCGAACTTGGCCTAGATATCTTTCAGTTCAACATTCTGAACAAATTTCAAGCCGCTGAAGCAAACATGCGGCTTCTTCAGAGTTAACAAGATTTCCCTAAATTTGGCCTAGTGACCTAGTTTCTGATCCAATATGACCTATATTCGAACTTGACCTAGATATTTTTAAGACAAACATTCTGACAAAATTTCAAACTGCTGAAGCAAAAATTGCGGCCTCTGGAGTGTTAACAAGATTTTACTTCAATTTGACCTAGTGACCTACTTTCTAACCCGACGTGACTCATGTTTAAACTTGACCTACATAATAAAGAGAAACATTCTGATAAAGTTTCAACATGCTCAAATTGAAAATGTGGCCTCTAGAGTGTTAACAAGAGTTCCCTTAAATTCGACCTAGTGACCTAGTTTTTGACCTCATATGGCCCAGTTTCAAACATGTCCAAGATTTTATGGAGATGAACGTTCTGATAAACTTTCATGAAGATTGAATGCAAAATGTAGCCCGTAGAGTGTTAACAAGCTCAAATGTTGACGACGAACGACGCACGACGCACGACGCACGATACACGACACACGACACACGACGGACGACGGACTGACGCCGGACAAAATGTGATCACAATAGCTCACCTTGCACTTCGTGCATAGGTGAGCTAAAAAATGATCTAGCAGACACATCTTAAGACGACTGAATCAGGAATATGATTTTACAAACGAATTCGTTAGTGGGAAAATGTACAAGCTGGCTTTTGTGAACAGTGTAAAGCCTGATCAGTCTGAGCAGCCGATTAAGATCTACGCTGCTCATATATTACATACACCAAAGACATATAGATACATGTATATATATGTTTCTGCTTACACAAGTTTGTAAGTAGATTATGTGAAGACTGAGTAGATAGGTCGAGTTATGTTAACCTACACTTTACAGAAATCCCAACGTGTACCTTTTCACACGGACGGGATCATTTAACCTTTATCCATATACAGATGCTTGCTAACGCCTCAACAGCAGACGACATTGAAAACATCATGACAAAAGGAGAAACTGCTCATTAAGATGTGTTAATATTTTCACAATAATCAAACCTTTACGTATCGAGATGTTCTGTGGTGTTGCCTAGATGTTCTCAAAGTCGTCTGCTGTATATTTATTTGTTGTATGTGGGAAAGGGTTAAACCGTATCTAGTGAGTAACATCCCCTGGATAAGTACTGTGTAAACATATATGTTCAATGTCTTCTTATTCAGATATCTAACTCTATGGTAGTGTTACTCAATTATTAAACTTTGTGGTTTTGTTATTCAATTATTAAACATATGGTCTTGTTATTCAATGATAACACTATATTGTTTTTCAGTGAATAGACTCTATGGTCTTGTTATTCTGCTATCAAACTATATGGTCTTGTTTTTCAATGATTAAATTATATGGTCTTGTTATTCAATTATTAAACTCTATGATCTTGTTATTCAATTATTAAACTATATGGTCTTTTTATTCAATAATTAAGCTTTATGGTCTTGTTATTCAATTTTTAAAAGTATTGGTCTTGTTATTTAATGAGTAAACTATATGGTTTTGTTACTCTGCGATCAAAATCTATGGTATTGTCATTCAATTCTTAAACTATATGGCCTTGTTATTCAATTACAAAACTATATGATCTTGTTATTCAATTATTAAGCTAAATGGTATTTTTATTTATTCTTAAACTGTATGACCTTGATATCAAACGATATCGTCTTGTTATTTTGTTATCAAACGCTATGTTGTTGTTATGCATTATTAAACTATATAGCTTTGTTTGCAATGCTTAAAATCTATGGTCTTGTTATTCTGTTATCAAACTCTATGACCTTGTTATTCATTTATTAAACTATATGGTATTGTTATGCTGTTATCAAACTCTATGGTTTTGTTACTCATTATTAAACTATTTGGTCTTGTAATTTAACTATTTAACTCTATGGTCTTGTTATTTTGTTATCAAACGCTCTGCAGTTGTTTTACAATTTTAAAACTCTATGGTGTGGTACCCAAAGCTTTTTTTTCTAGCTTACACTTTTAGTTTGAGTTACAACAGGTTTAGGTGCTAAATCAGAAACTAAGCCTCATTTAAGATCCGTTATGAATATAAGTGAAATCTGATAACTTATCAATAAATTACGTGTAACAATCCACTGTTCCTTACGATGTTCACTTATGAGAGACGCTTATGTAGCCTGTGCATGACTATTCGTTGATACTAGCGAATTAGAAATTAAGAGGATGAAATACGCCCTATATTAAGAGCTCAGTCGATACTGTACCACCAATGAATCGATTCATATCTGTAAACTTATCATACAATAACACATACGAAACTATTCATCAATTCCTCAAGTATGTGTCCTAAGCCCTTTCCAACATACAACACATATGCAAGAGGCGATTTCGGAAACATCTCTGCACATAGATGGAAATTATATGTAATGATAGTATAATTATTGAAAAGAGTTGAAATTATTTCGACAACGGAGACAACATTTAGTTTCATCTGTATCTGTCATATGTAGCCGTCCTGTTAAAGGTTGCTTACATTCAAGAAAACAGCTAAAACATCGTTTCCTCGACTGTCCGGCTTTCTTGATTTTGATATATATAAATCTGTATTGACTTTGATCTATACATTGCAGTTAATGTAAAAAAATTACAACCAATTTACCTTTAATTCAAATTATTTGCCTTCAATTTACAATTTGTTTTTACAGTGTACGGTTTAAGAGGGAAGGCAGCTATTTATATGATTTACTCTTTGTCAAAATATGAAAGTATGACCAGAAACAGTTCACCCTGGTTTCTAGGTATAAATAGTAAATGCACACACACAATGAGCAATGTTTTAAATTGGAAAACATTAGAAGATAATATATCAAAAACCACAAACTGTTAAATATCAAACCAATTATTCACAGGACATGGTATGGATAAAGCCATATAACAGAGGAAAATTATGTCATGCCTTCAGATGAGTCCATTGTTTGAAAGAAATGATGTCACATGTGGGCCATCAGTAAAAACACATGAAGGTATCCTTAAACAGGCTGAATTTCTACCAGATTCATCTTCTTTTTTTTTATCAGAAATTGTTTATTGATCGTAGGGACAACATTGGTACTAAAAATGTCAACATTAATTTCACAAGGTTATTTGAAATACTCTGTATTCAAACCACATTTACAAAAGATTCAAAAGCTTTTGACAGCAATATGTTCATAATTGAGACCACAACAAACGATAATGCAAATAGAAAATAAAAATGTCACAGATTTAGGTCCGTCTACGAAACAGGGCAATGTACAATGACACATTAGCAAACGAAACTAAGGTAAAAACAAACTGAACATTGAAACCTATAAATCAAGAGGATCAATCTCTTTTTAAATGCAATAAACAATGAAAATACTTGTTATCTTTGAAAATGTTGAAAACTTGGTCTGATTTTCAACAGAAAATTCTATAAATTATAAGAAGAGGGCCAAGATGGCCCTTAATCGATCACCTTAGTTATAGTATAGTAGCAACTGGAAATGCTTGTAAAGGCTAACATTCTGAGAAAACCTCGTATACGGATTTGGCGCTAAAATTGTTATTGATGCATTGGGATGGCGGTAATCCATTTCATTATCTGCGAACATACCGTAGGCAATATCCAATCGCTACTTTGCTACGTGTATAAGAACATATGACAAAATCCGGGACTGTCGTTTGTCTATTTTGTTTTGGTTCTGCGAAAATCGCGTACATCACGTATTACATGTGTGTACCTAAAGCGCGTATGAGAATTTCCAGAGAATTAATGAGAAGGCGAAATTGTAGGTAAAATCCTATTGTTTAGATGTTGTATTTCATATTTTCACGATTCAATATTTTATTGAATGTTTCGATGGTGAGTAAATATCGTTATTTTCTTTATTTTGTATCTTTATTGGACATGAGCAAACCCGGGGAATTGTTGATCTCTCTGACCATGGGTTCTGTCTACAATACCGATAATTCAGATTATCCCTGTGATAATATACTCACTGTTTTTGTGTAGATTGGTTTTGGGATACATACGACGATGATTATTTCACGTTTTGTCTATATATATGTTATACGTGATTTTCTCCAAAACAAACCTGTGGCGCGTGACAGCATATACGAGTTTTTCGCAGATACATGTACATGCATAGAAATAATTATCTATTGTATCGCCATGTCTTAAGTAATGCTTTGAAATGTGTACATGATGAAAGCTACTGATTTGGATCAAATATATCTTACAAAGAGAGAGTCAGTGTTATCAGATTGATACTGTCTATGTCCAAAGCTGTTGTTATTGTTCTGAAAATGATGATATTTGTTCAACCAGTCAATCTTCTTTTCTGACATCAGTATAGATTTAGATCAATCTACGCAATAAGCACATACTTATCAAATTCCGCACCTTTAACCAAAAATGGCCAAAAGGATTTGGTTCGATAATAAAGGGGAAAGTCATGCTAACATTTTAAGGCATCTGAGAGCTGACCAAAGTCAACTTTATAATTATGGTATTATCGTTGTACATTACAGGAAGATGTATTCTGGCAGTGGACCTGATGACGACTGGATTTGTGACACTTTTAATCAGCGATCTATATATAGTTGGATTTTAGAAAAAAAAGCTGCTTCCCAGGGATAAATTATTTTTAAAAGATTTCAACGGAGACGTGTGGCTTTTCTGCTGGGTTGTGGCCTGCGATTTCATCTTAAGTGTATTTTTGATTTATCACAAGACATTGTAGGTCGATATTAGTGTTGGTTTTGTGACGATGTCAAGTTAATGGCTAAAGGAGTAAGATGACATGCGTTTAGATATGACAATAATTGTAGTCTCATTGTGAGCTGCGAACGAAGGTATTTTTTAACTAAAGGAAGAAAACTGCAAGGTCTACAAAACTGTTATAATTCTTTATACAGAGAAACATCACCCAGGTACATTAAAGTTGAGAAAATAAACGGTAAATACAATCAAGAAAACCAAATATGATCACTTGCAGCAGTTAAAAGTGGTTATTCCAAAAGATTACCACCCATGTTATGATAACCTGTCTTACGTACAATAAGATGTTGTTTGTCCTTTAACCATTTCAAAAAGACATTTATGAACAATTTCACCTTTTCTCAGATTGTGTTCAACTTGGTTTCAAAATGTTATTTCATCTGTCCCGTTATGACTACATTTTTGCCAGTGCTGTCTGAAGCAGACGGCTCTAAACATTGATCCTCTGCCTTCTTCGATATCAAAGTAGATATATTTTTTTAGAACACATTCTTTTGTGTTCATTTTTTATTTGATCATAATTTGTCTCATTTTTGTGCCCTGTTAATTCAGATCGATGTTTAATTATATTAAACAAGAGGGCCCTGATGGCCCTGGATCCTGGATTTTATTTCTTTCACTTTAGCCATATAAACCCCGCCCCCCTGGCGGCCATGTTTTTCGGCCAATCAATTGCTTGAAGAAAACTGATAGAGGGTCACCTTAGAAACATTTCTACAAAATTATTTGAAAATCGGCCTGACACTGATTTTTTAAGTTTTAACTTTAGCCATATAAGGCAAAATAGTCCTGCCCTCTGGCGGTTATGTTTTTCAACCAATCAACATGGTTTGAATTAATCTGATAATGAGTCACTTAAGGAACATTTCTACAAAATTATTTGTTTAAGTTTTCACTTTAGCCTTATAGGCAAAATAGCCCGGATCCCTGGCGGCCATGTTTTTTGACCAACCAACATGGCTTGAAGGAATCTGATAGAGGGTCATCCAAGGAACATTTCTTCAAATAAAATTTAAAACTGGCCAACCAGTTTTGGAGAAAAATAATTTTAAACTTTGTTTCGTTTCGTTGCCATGAAAACCAGAATTCTGCATGGATCCCAAAAGCTTGAAGAAATTCTGGTGATGTCATTAAGAGAATGCTCTTTGTGAAGTTTCATCCCAATTGACCCACTGGTTACTCAGGAGAAGATGTTGACGGACGACGGACTACGGACGATGGACGACGGTAGACGCACGACACACGACGCTCGAGGTTTAAAAGTGAAACATAGTTTGTCGAGGATTTGCGATCAGCGTAGATCCTGATCACTGTGTGCATACGCACATGCTGATCAGGACCTACGCTGTTCGCGTTCAAGTCAGTTACCTGTGAATGTACCAGTCAATACATTATAGCACTATTTCAGGTTGCTCGGGTAGTTTGGTCCCATCTATGTTCTAAGGCCTATTTTCTCGAACCGTAGGTGTTGTTTTACCTCAATTACGATGAACGATCGTTTGAATTTGCACAATACTAATTTCCTTATACTATTTGTTATTTGAAAGCTGATAAACTTGGTTAAAAAAACTCGTAAAAATGTCTAAAGCAGACATTTCTATCGGAAACTGTACGTGCGACATTGCGGAATATCTTATATCTGTGATTTTAAATGCGAAATCAACGTATATGTACACTTATCAATATCATAGAAACAAAGACTTACGGGTATTAGTAGATGAATAAAAACATAATTTGAAGTGTAAAACTCAACAAATATTTCCGAAACACTTTTAATAAAAATTGTATTCAGTTTTTCCGCTCTCCTGAAAAGTTGGCAAAATCACATACGAAGTTTTCTCGTAACATCGATGATATTCAATTTGAATGATATTTGAGAAGCAAAGGCTTCTTTTCTTGAACACGGCCGAATAAGTTAGAGGTTTTTGAAAAAGTGACATGTTGATTTAGAATGCACCAATGGGTCTCCTTCAGCATCTACAACAGCAACACCATCACAAACGTTTGCAGTTTGAATGGATTTTCTGAATTTTCTGAATTTCAAACGCTCATATCATGATAACCGTCAAATACGTAACAGGTTTTTGAAAGAGTAACAGATTGTTTAATATGTTTTTATTGATCTCCGTCAGCATCTACAACAACAACAACAACAACAACATCACATGTGTTGTTGGCAACATCAACGTATGCAGCTTGATTGGATTTTCTGAATATCAAACGCTCATATCTTGATAACCGTCGAATAAGTAACACAAAAGTTAAAGGTCTTTTAATAAGTAACAGGTTTTTTATATGTACTTATAGATCTCCGTCAGCATCTGCAACAGCAACACCATCACATTTGTTGTTGGCTACATCAACGTATGCAGTTTGAATGTATTTTCTGGATATCAAAAATTCATATCTTGATAACCGTCGAATAAGTAACGAATAAGTAATAGGTATTTGCATAAGAAACAGGTGATTTAAAATGTTCTAATATGTCTCTGTGAGTATCTACAACAAAGACACTATTAATATGCAGTGTGAATGGTATTTGGGATAGCAAAGGAATCTGTGAACACTGCTCATATTCATATAACTGGCCAAGTTTGATTATGTGGTATATTGGGTTAAAGCAAGGTCAGTAAGTCAATTTGAGGAAAAATCGTGCTTACAATCTGGATGCTGCATTTTTGGTAGAGCTGCGCATGCGCGGCTTTGCCATAGTTTACATGTTGGATTTTGAAGTCACGTGATGTATATGCCGTTCACCGCCAAATAGTGCAAATTTGTTTGACTAATTAACGAATACTTACAAAAGCAAACATGGAGTTATTAAGAAAAAAAATATCCGATTATTCAAGCCTGTCATTTAAAATAACAAGTATTATTGTAAATATCATAATTGAATGTATATTGTCTTGGAATATTCTAACGCAAATCAACCTAAAATCAGAGAACGCCTCGTATCAAGTTTGAACCCTTTCTTCAACGAAGAACCGTTTGTTTGATTTTGTTGAGAACGTAATCAATGGTCTTTCAATGCGAATGGCATAGCCTCTTTAAACATATTTTACTGCACGTATAGTACCGCACGTAAACGTTCTGCTTGACTCGCATGTGGATTTTCGATACAAGCTCTATATAATGCGAAACCTTCTTTAACATGTAGTTCAACGTCATGATAAAGACAGGGTTTGTTTATCAGAATATAATTCATGAATATGCATACGGTTAACCGGATTATAAACATAGTAAGCGTTTTGCTAGACTTGCATTTGGCTTTTCATATACGTTCTATTTTGATGCGAAAATCAGCTGTAACGCAGTTAAAAGCCATGTTTAAGATGAATTTGTTTATCTGACCTATTTAAAAAAAGAGCAGAATTTATGAATATTCATTATCTATGGTGGCCCTGGAAATAAAATAAATTCACTTATTCTAGGTATCCAAATAAAATTACAAAGTCTCTTAATGTGTAAACATCATATTTAAGTGTACACAATTGTTTAGATATCACTACGCCAATATAGCATTTCACTGCGCAATTACCCTTTGTAAATTGTAACCCTTTCTTCACTCTCGGCAGAGATATAAACATCCACTCGCCCGCTAACATAAGCGAGTGGAATACAGGATCGGGCTAGTACGAAATTCTAGGCGCTAGTCCATATATATTCGTTCATGTCCTTATTCATAATGATAGTATGCATTGCTTAGCCTTTTCATTCTCTTTCTCTCAGTCCATCTATTCCTTCGACAAAGTTGCGTGTATTGTATTGTATTGTATTGTAGTAACGAAGCCGATCAAAGTCGTTTTAGTTATGCATTCGTTTTCAAAAGGTCATTTTCCTTTCACATATATACCACAAGCAGGTTTCCGCAAAAACATGAGTTCAATCGACAATAAGTCAACGATTAACGATGATTTTTGCATTTTGGATAGGTGCTTTCGACAAGGTCCGCGTCTGAATTCCCGATTTCTAAGAAAGAGATTTCATCAAATCATTTGAGCGCTTTAAATTACGACGATTGCGAGCAATCTCCTTCGCAGAGTTGTCGTTCCTTACACTCACCATACATGAATGGAATGAGTCGATAGTGTTAGAGAATGGATTGCGAGTTCTAAACGCTTGTTTATGAAGCGTAATTCTCGTAATTTCGATGATATCATAAACACCTACTGGTCCTTAATATTATATAGTTTTCTTATTGTGGCAGTCGAAACATCACGGCAGACTACATCTAAGATGTAGGGTTACGAAATCGGCCGAGGTATACCGCATGCGCTTTATGCATCTTTCCAATCTATTTATGTGAATACCTTAATCGTGTAGTGTGTATTGTTTCATTCTATAATCGATAAAGACATAAGACACTGTATTGGTTTTAAAAATGCTAATTATAATAAAAACAAATTAAATGTTATTTTATGTTTAATTATTCTAATGTTACAATAAATAATAATTTAAGCCCCTTTTTAGATCACCTGAGCCGAAGGCTCAAGGTGAGCTATTCTGATCACTTTTTGTCCGTCGTCCGTCGTCCGTCGTCCGTCCGTCCGTCCGGCGTTAACTTTTAGCTTTAAACATCATCTCCTCCCAAACTCCAAGGACAATTTCCGTGAAACATCACAGGACTGTTCCTCTGGTTGGCCTCTTTCAAAGTTGTTCAAAGATTTAAATTCCATTGAGAACTTTGGTTGCTGCGGCATCAGAATGGGGACAAAATGTCCAAACTTTAAAAATCTTCTCCTCCGAATCTGCTTGTCAGATTCTAATATAATTTGGTAGAAATGTTTCTTTGGTGACCTTCTATAAAAATTGTTCAAGCCATACTGATTGGGCAAAAAACATGGCAGTCAGGCGGCATCAAAAAAGGGGCAAAATGACAAAATTTGAAAATTCCATTTTTATGAAAGTGCTTGTCTGATTTTAAGAAAATATAATACGAATCTTACTGTAATGATCCTCTATTTAATTTGATTAAGCCGTTTTGATTGGTTACACAATCATAGCAACCAGGCGTCATCACAAAAGGGGTAAATTGAACTTTTAGCTACAAATGACAACCAACTCCTACCATTCCAATAGAACAATTTCCACAAAACATCACAGGAATGTTCCTTTGGTGGTCCTCTTTCAAAATTGTTCAAAGATTAAAATTCCAATGAGAACTTTGGTTGCTGCGGTATCAGAAAAGGGGACAAAATATCCAAACTTTAAAAATCTTCTCCTCCGAATCTGCTTGTCAGATTCAAATATAATTTGGTAGAAATGTTCCTTGGGTGACCTTCTATGAAAATTGTTCAAGCCATACTGATTGGGCGAAAAACATGGCAGTCAGGCGGCATCAAAAAAGGGGCAAAATGACAGAATTTGAAAATTCCATTTTTATGAAAGTGCTTGTCTGATTTTAAGAAAATATAATATGAATCTTACTGTAATGATCCTCTATTTAATTTGATTAAGGCGTTTTGATTGGTTACACAATCATAGCAACCAGGCGTCATCTCAAAAGGGGTAAATTGAACTTTTAGCTACAAATGACAACCAACTCCTACCATTCCAATAGACCAATTTCCACAAAACATCACAGAAATGTTCCTTTGGTGGTCCTCTTTCAAAATTGTTCAAAGATTAAAATTCCAATGAGAACTTTGGTTGCTGCGGCATCAGAAAGGGGACAAAATGTCCAAACTTTAAAAATCTTCTCCTCCGAATCTGCCTGTCAGATTCAAATATAATTTGGTAGAAATGTTCCTTGGGTGGCCCTCTATAAAAATTGTTCAAGCCATACTGTTTGGTCGAAAAACATGGCAGTCAGGCGGCATCAGAAAAGGGGCAAAATGACAAAATTTGAAAATTCCATTTTTATGAAAGTGTTTGTCTGATTTTAAGAAAATATAATACGAATCAAGAATGTTCCTTTGGTGGTCCTCTTTCAAAATTGTTCAAAGATTTAAATTCCATTGATAACTTTGGTTGCTGCGGCATCAGAAAGTGAGAAAAATACCCAAATTTTAAAATCCTTTTCCTCCATAATCTACTTGTTCGATTGCAAGATAATTTGGTAGAAATGTTCCTTAAGTGACCCTCTAAATAAACTGTTGAAGCCATATTGATTTCGTTGAAAAACAGGGCAGCAAGGCGGCATCAGAAAAGGTGCAAAATGACAAAAACTTTATAATTCCATTCTTATTAAAGTTCTTGTTAGATTTCAAGATATAAATGGCCTTTACTGATAAGCTGTTTCTTGAGAAGTGTCCACTCCTTTGCAGTTTCATTTACACTCCCTGATAACATTTTCCCAGATATTTGCAGTTAAATATTTGCTACTAATTTACTATCAATTAGGTGATCGATTTAGGGCCATCTTGGCCCTCTTGTTTCCACATGTAGACGCTTCTGCAGCAGACGAGTGCTGCAAACATTTAAGTAAAGGAAGAAATGGCTCTTGATTAGCAATTTCTCCATTTTCCAAAATGTCTTGAAGTTTATGATAACAAAAAGAACTTTCTGTACATAGACACTGTCCATGATGTGTTTACGTGCTACATGGTGGGTTATCTTTCTAATCACCTGAACGGAAGGCTCAGGATGATCTACTCCGATTCATTCTCACTGTCTGTCCGTTTCCTTTTGCAAACATTCACAACTTTGTAGAACATAGTAACTTAATTTATGTTTTTATTTAATATATCATGCAAGCTTTCAAACCGGCTGGTTTGTCTGAGAAGACTTCATAGAGAATTTCGTATAATAACTCGTCCTTTTGATATAGATTAGTTCTCCCCGCATATTCTGACGAACAAGCCCCACTGCCACATCTGAAATAAAAGTAAACGCTTTGTCACATAAATCACATCTGCAGCAGACGACTTAGAAACGACTTTGAAACCAACTAGGCAAAATAAAAAGACAATTTCAAAAAATGAAAGGTAATGTATAATAACCCTTATACACATTTTGACGCCTCTGCAGCAGACTTTAACAAACCATGTGACAGAAGTTGAAATTGATCAAAATGTGGTTTTGTCACAATGTTTCTAACTTTATTCAATAATTATATTTACACTTACAGAGATATTCCACATTTTTTTTACAGACGTTTTCAAAGTCTTCAGCTTCATATATGGTGTATGTATGAAAACGTTTATAAATGAATAAATGTGAAAGCATTTGTGGAAATAAATAAATTCCCCGATAGCAATTGACCTGATGTGCTTTTTTTCATTATTAATTGCTTTCAAGCATAAGAGGAAAACTTATAACATCTGAGAAATATCAAATTTAAATCGTTTACATATTTGAAAACATGGTGGGAAAAGGAGAAAGTATTGACAGATTTATCTCATTTGTGAAAGCAACCACTTGTCTGCAAATCAAGATTTCACTGGACATTAGTAAAGTATGTTTATAAAAGGGGAGTGTAAAATGCTAATGTGTGACAGTGTGGCATTGTCATATATAGGCAAATATATTTTTAACAGTAAACACTGAAGTAAATTTTTTCATCAATAAGCGATCGTCCAAAATAAAGAGCCCGAGTATACCTGTGTAATAATTAATATGCGATCAAACGAACAACTCACAAAGCTATTTATTTAATAGTAAATCACTGCAGCGTATCTCCCGACCTTGGGACTAAGTCCCGCATATAGACACCACCAGTAACTGAATGTGTCATTTTTGGCAACATAATGTGACAGATGCACATTTCATGAATTATGTGCATGCACCCACGTTTTATAAGTACAGGGCCATCAGACCCTGGATCGCTTACCTGAGAATGTGCTCAGGTGATCTTAAGTACGTTCCGTTTAAGTATGGTGGTCAGACATATATAAAAGGAGGCGAAAGGTAACATATTGATATACATGTACCTATGTTGATCCCTATAAACCTTCACTCAATCAACCTTAACAACATAATAAAGACACCGCTACGTACTGACCTATTCATACTGTGACCACCGCCTCCAGTGAGATCATCCGAATGGAAATATACGCCTGCTCCAACAGCGAAATATTCCCCTTCGTTAGCCATAGCGTAATTATCAGACCAGATACCGTTGTTGAGGGCATTGGCGTACGCTGCAGTGATCTGGAATGATTAACAAGTAGTTGGTACCGAAACCAGACAATATTGATTATAATACTACATCAGATGTCTGATTATATCCAGAAACAATGACCAACTGGTTGATCGTTCTTGTTTAATCCGGGGTCCTCTGAAAAGACCAAACACAGACTTTAATATATTATCGTTATTGCCATAAGTTCCAAATCCTCGATTGTCGTGAAAATGTGATGCAATGTGATGTTTTTGTTTGTTTGTTTGTTTGCATGACGTTTAATGCCGAATTCTATCATTTTAAGTTATACTACTCCGTTTCCAGATCCATTATATTGACACCAGCAAATCAGTTAACCATAAAAAAGAGCGCATAAGAGGGAAAACCATTACTACCATTTTAAGTATTTGGTATGATCCCACCGTGTGTTGAACCCGAGACCTCTCGCACCACAGGTGAACGTTCTACCACAACACAACCGAAGCGGTGTTATATGTTACTATGTCAGTACTTTCATCTTTGCAGAGTCAAATGTGAGTCCTACATCTGCTCACTCCAATTAGTTAAATATTGACTTGTTACATCAATAATTGATCACTTACTCTTGATTTGATTCCGGAGTCAAGGACGTTTCCATGGATACTGTGTGCATACTCGTGTACCAGAATATTGGACTGTCCATTATAACCGTCTTGACATATCAGGTTTTTATCACTGATCGCAGCCCGTGCCCCTCCGATACCGGCCAGGGTGTAAATCTGCCGACCATCAAATGTGCAAGTCTTTTGGCAGGTACCTGTACATTGATCTAGAATCGAATGAAGGAAAACTGGGCTGCACGCTGTATTTAATTTACCTATACGTATAGAACTTGGTATTCGCTGCGAAACTCATGCTTTTCTAAAACAATCCTCGGTATGTAAGAGATAGGGATACGCATATCATCGAAAGTGTATTTACCATTTTGGAACAATACTGACTTAGCTTTGATTTGTCAAGTTTAACCTTGAACAAACGAAATGTACTGACTAGTTTGTTGTAAGTTGTTCAATAGTTTCTTTCCCAATATCCAATAGAAAAAAACAATATAACATTTAGTCGCTCCTGGCGAATATGAGTCGCTTACTAATTTCGGCATATTCTAAACCCTTATTCTGCTGTATGTCTCCAAAACTACAATTTGTGAGTGTCATAATACACGCCCTAAAGCCATTGTTGCGAATATTGTAAACTAAAATTAGCCTACACATGTGTGAACATCAGTCTTGGTGTTCATTGTTGTCTACCCGCGTTATAAAATATAAAGGACTAAGTATGGGATTCGCGTTTTGCCTGTTGGCATGGGTTACACTTTGATTCGAATAGTGTAGGCACTAATGAGACATGCTTGTTCAATGTCTTTCTTTGTGTTTATTACATACGCACATGTCGCTCAACCTCGTTCGACTGGCTACCATTGAATCACATCACGTGAACCAATAAAAGGATACGTTTGGAGCATTGGTATGTTGCATATTGGTAATATTCGGGGTATACGGCAAGTGTTTCCGCCTCAGCAAACACTCCGATCTTCGTATTGCTGGCCGCCCGGGTGAAGTTGGCATCGGACATGTGGATGGTCATTTTACTAATAATTATCGCTGCCTTGTCAGAGAAAGATAACATATTGTGCAACATGTACATTGGTAAATTCGGCAAGAACCAACACTATCCGAATACCACACTTATCTGTTCACTTGAACTTATATTTAAGAGTTGACTAGCTTTGTGTATACAGTCGCATTTCACGAAACATGAACTTCAAAGTTTGATACAGCGAGTCGTAAAAGAACGTTTGCAATAGGCAAACGTTTTAATAAACCTATTCAGTTGTAAATTCACTTACACAAGTTACATAATTTATAACCAAAGTGCGGCCCGCTTTATTTATGTTATAATCATTTTACCAAGAACCTGCAAATATTCCTGTAAATAAAAGATAAACGTAGAGACAGAAATACGGACGAACAGAAGATACAGAACGTTTCCATATGTCCAACCTCCCGAACAGTATTATTGCCAGTACAGTTAAACGAGTGGCTGCTTAATACAAGTAAAACAAAGACGAAAATGCTTTTTGGTTAATCTTTCAGTTTGCTTAATAGAGGTCACCTCTAACACAGGTTTGACTGTACTTACTATTTGATGCGTATACTCCGACACCGATTCGGTGGCATCAACCCGAATACAGTTACTGTACTCGTGGTTATAGATACTCCCGTTGTGGGCCACCCATTTTGTCTTAATTGATGCTCGTTTGGCTACTGGAACGTGTGTCCGGTTTAGTGACCTGCATTGAAATTGATATTTCACTCTCAAACGGGAGCCCTTTAACGCATCTGCGAAAGACCACTTATGAAACTAGTGTGACAACATGATCAATTGCCCATCATGAGCGTTTTTTTCTATGACCTACCTTTTGTTCATAACTCGATTCAATAACTATACTTTCAGTTATAGGATTCTCAAACGTTTCCAATGGTGTCTGCTGCAACCCCATTTTATTGTTTATTGGAATTGGTTAAAGCAAAATAAATAATCTCTCGTATAGAACCATTTTTGGTTTAACCCCTTCGAACTTGCAGATGTATTTGAACGCATCTGTAGAGGACGACTTTGAAAACATCGTGAAAAAAAGGGGAAGTCCTCATAATAGGTATTTTCTGCTTTCACCACAACATTTCAACTATATTCGTTAATAAACTGGTCGCCATACTAAACTTACTCGGGATAAAAGGATATATTTGTACTGTTTTCAAAAATTAAATCATAATATAACTAAGTGTGAATATAACGTATTTCCTGTATGAAAAGTTCCACGATATCCGACAGCATATCCTTTTCACCTTGTATAAATCTTGAAATCCTGTAAGAGCATTACTAGTTTATACAGGCTACTACAATCTGATAACCCATTGATAATAGGAAAATTAGAACACTACGTATACATGCTGTTGAAATAGTTTTTTGTTTTAAGGACATTTTTCATAATGTAATGAATGTATCAATATTATGTTATGTATAATGGACCGATGGCCTAATACTTTTGAATAAATTGTCATTTTCAGAAAGATTCCAGGACCTCTTATTATCGGGCACCACTCACCTACTTCCAGTTCCTTTTACGAGTTTATCTGACGAGTTCCGATTGTAACCTACTAAAAACCAACCATTTCAAATGTTAATATTACCCATGAGCAAAACAGCCATACGAAATTGATCGTTATTACGATTAGCTGATTGTGAAAATAATTGACCGCGTACAATTGAATACATCATTCGGATCGCTTCACTCGAACATAGGTAGACACGATACCTCCGTGAATGTTAATTCAACTATGTCTAGTTATGTACGCCAACTTACCAATCTCATTAAAATCAGACTTAAATACTTCGCTGTAGGTATATTGGATCCATCCTCGGTACCCAGGCTATTCATAACATATATATGTTATGAATAGCCTGGGTACCGAAGATGTATTGGATCTGACTATCTAATAAAGGCTCGTCTCAATTGACCTAGTACACTTAAATTCGTATGTGCACGTGCCCGGCTATATGTCCAATATAATCGCACGATGCAACAAACGCCCGTGCTATAAAATCGGAGCAATCGACAATTATCTCTTCTCTATATTGTTTATTTATATGGGTCATCTTACCTGTTTTATTGATTGATTGATTGATTGATTGGAGTTTAACGCCGTGTTTTAACAATTTATCAGTCATATCACGGCGATCAGTTCACCTACTCATGGGTTTCCTGGTTTTCTCACACCAGTACTCCACACAGCAATCTTCCCAAGCAACTGACTGCTTTTCCACAAAGACTTAGCCCATTGGTGGAAGACGAATGACGCATGTCGCAATGACTTTTGTCAAACGTCGGAAAGAAAGTGGGCCGAGCCGGGATTTATCTGTTTTATACCGTAATATTTGGTAAGCGTCAATTTGATTAACCGACGCAAAGGTCAATCTGAGACGACCTGTATGGTGCAGTCAACACAAACAAACGAACGATCGGAAAGTTACCGTGTCCACCTCATTTCGAGTGTAGTGGATCGATTAATGCATAGCGTTTGTCCGCTGTCAAGTAAAATTCACAATACATACTTAAAAAGTAAGTTTTCTTTACCTGACCCAATTCCGCGTTATATATATGTGTTTATCCGACAGAATCGGACGAGCTGCGATCGCTCGACAGGTAACAACTAGGGTTATCATTCCATGTGTCATGAGTCTGAACGCCGGCTCGGATTTTTCGTCTTTCCGATAATTGACAACATCTGGAGGAAATGCTGTGTGGGGTTTATTAGAGGGAATGCAAGGAAACAACTGTTAGGCAAAGTGGCCGCCGTGATATAGCTACAATAACGTTGACAATGGCGCTTAACTCAACTCAATAAACCTTCTAGGTTGCGAACAGGTGAGATCCTAGTCAAACCCTTTCTCGTTAGCCTAGGGTATGGAAAGTGACAAACCAGACTATATTCGCGAAGGGGAGTCAGGCTGTTAAGAAATCGGGTGCTAATCTGGACTGGATTTGCGAAGGGAGTCAGCCTGTGAAGAAATGGCGGGCTAACCTGGATCTTCACTTGTCGCAGAAGTCTTGAATGTCGGTTTTCGAGTGGCGTGGATGAAATGAGACAAGCTCCTTTAATCATTTATAGCGTAGAAAGAGAGTTGCCTGTGCAGCAATGCTACGGAGACAATGATCTACAGTAGATTCTTGAAAACTTCTTTGTCTAACTGGCGATCAGTGTAAAACCAGATCAGAATGCGCTGAAGCGCATGCCTTTTCTGAAACTACATTTTTCCCAAATGCCTGAAATTATGCAACATTGATGGCTATTAGTTCCGTTCAGACCTAAAACTCGCTCGCGTGTATATACGTCCAGCCAATTGTTTTAGTCTGATTGTTATGAAGATTGAGTCCCATCTAACTATAGTGCAGTCCTGGAACAAATGATTGTTGTATTCACGTGAATAATAGGTTATCTAACTATGGTGCAGTCCTGGGACAAATGATAAGTTATTCTCGTGAATAAAAGGTTATTGATAACTACATATGTATTCATCATGTAGAAGTTCAATTTAATTGTTTATACTTACGTAAAACCATGACCATCTGGTGGTGGCCAGGGTATGGCGACTGTCACTGTAGAATAATAATAACGCAGATATATCACCTTATTGCTTTGAATAAGCCGACTTTTTAAGCCGCTTTCAACAATTTTTAGTTATATCACAGTATTTCCTGGGCAAGGTACCAGTACCTGACACCAGTGTATGATATGAACCACTGCATTCGCAAAAGTCTAAAGCTCGTATCTATCGAGCGGAGGACTGGTTCGATCCCTGGTCGGTCGGGTCAACACACTCTTGAAACTTTGCAGTAGTGACCTACCTTAATCCGTGTGTTTCAAAAAACTGAAAAAAGCATTAATTTAAAGTAGACATTACGACAATGCTTGAATATTCCTTCCCAATTGTCTTTATTTATTTTTGTAAACATCTAGAGAAAATTATGGAAATAGTAAAGATATAATTTAGTATTTGAATAGGTTTGAACACATTATGGCAAAAGTAGAAACTACTCAGTTTGACCAATTTCCGATTTTGCCATAATATTTTCAAAACGCATCAAATTGGTAAACTGTAAACCGTTTCAATATGATCTCTGAAAATCATTACCTGACAAAATACACACGAACGAACATAGAAATATATAAACTGCCAACATCCTTCCAGAACTAATGGCAACGAACAAAAGTGAAAATGTAATTGAAAAGCTGTTTAGATAACCGATAAGTTATCAAAAAAGATCTTTACCATTTCTAACATATTTGTTACGACAGCAGATGATAGGGAAACATCTTGAGAGGAACTCTATAAAAGCTGTCTAAATGATAGCACAATAAATATGTTGAAAAGGAAATTGCTAACCATAAAACATTTCTTCTACTTATAATTATTTTTAAAATGTAATTGCTGAAAACGCCTAAAAATGCTTCCGCAAGTAAGAAAGGGTAAACACATAACATAGTGTTGTTGGTCCTCTTAAATGCGTTATTTGATAAGTTAATTCAGTGTTCTAGATTTATAAACATTTTAACTCTTTTACTGTAGAACTTCACAAAATCGACTCTTCCTTATTGAAAATCAAACCACTCCATTATTCGTCCAACAGGAAATTTGGTAACATTGAATGTCTCAGTGGCAAATAAGACAATTTCAGGAGATTTCAACTCGTTACGAGCTGTCTCGCTTAAAACTGCATTGTTTGAAAAATCCTTGTATTGCCTTTGGCAGCGATAGAGATCAGGAAAAGAAGTACCATTAGATACTTGAACATAGTTTCGATACAGAATAAAATGCTGTTAAAAAAAGACAATCCTAGTTTGGAGCATTTCTGTATCCATATAATTTATTTTTTAAAGTGGCCTGCCCTGCTAGAAAAGACGCCCCCCCCCCCCCCTCCGGAAGTTGTCTTTATCAAGGAAGGGGTTAGTGGTTCCAATTTGGTTTGGTTTAATTCCAGTTTCTGGATTATTATCTTTAAGACGGTTGACCATTTAGCTAGACGGTGCATGTGACCATATCATTCGCACAAAGCTTGGAAAACAAAAACATCCCTTTCTATAAAAGAACAAATCCGCACCAAACGATTTCGAAGACATCTCAATAGAAATAGGAATAAACCTCTCTTTCTGAAAGTATAATTATAAAAAAAAAGATGAACACATTGTAGCAAAAAGATAAATTGCTCATAAAAAACAATGTCTTCTTTTACAACAATTCTTTCAAACGTTGTGTGTTGTAGCTGCTCTCTGCTTATGGTAAAGGGTTGTCCTTGAGACCCTATCTTCTAAGGTCATAAGACTTCGTGACGTTACCAAACATGATGAAGGCTAAACATATCACCTGATTATCGTCATTTTAGATTCGTACAAATGGTAAACCCTTGTAAAATATGATAATAAGCTTAAACGGAGTCTTTATGCCGCCTTCAACAATGGTCACAATGGTCTGATGCAGCTCATATTGTATTCCTTATCGGATACAACTAGTTGTGCTTCTGAAGCGTAACCGTACTCAAAGTATTCCGGGAAAAGAAGACATTGGTCCTCGTGTGCAATTTAACGTTTTTCGTAATATCTTCCAAGTGTTTTCACTTACAAGATTTATAGTTTCATATTTTAGCATTGGTAATTTTTTTTAGTTGCCTGCTTACATGTTTGACGTATGAAGTAAACAGTAAGCCCTGTTACTGGTATATCGGTCAAAACTTTCACTGCCGAATTTCACAAAGTCGGCCCTTCCATGAACATTGGACTACATTGTTCGTTCAACAGGAAATTTGATAACATTTAATTACGAGCTGTCTCACTTGAATCTGCATTGTTCGCAAAAGGCTTGTATTGCCAAAGCTAAAGAAATATATATATTGATTGAAGGTAGAATTATAACATCGTATCAAGTTATCTGATTGAGAGCTGTCAACATTGACTTTACCTTTTTACAAAGAGTCATGGCCTTATCAGTTGAAATCAATGTTGGGTGTGCTTATAAAACAAAAAAAACAGCTGAGCCCGAATTACATAAATATCTGTTAATCTCGGTGACTATTAACCCGTCCCCAAATATCGTTAGAAATGGAGAAATGGTTCACTGAGCAATTTCTCCTTTTGCCATAATGTTTTGAACTCTATCCAATATATACTTTTGTTTATAGGTTTTCCATTAATTTGCTAAGAGGTTTTTAAAGTTGTCTGTTACTTATTTGTTACATGTGAGAAAGGTTTTTAAAACCTTTTCACTTATACAACAATTTTGACGCAGATTAACTATGGTATATAAGGGTCGCGTAAATTACCAGTTCATCAATAGGTACATTGTCTATATTCGTAATTACCAGTTCATCAATAGGTACATTGTCTATATTCGTAATTACCAGTTCATCTATAAGTGCATTGTCTATATTCGTAAATACCAGTTCATCTATAAGTGCAATGTCTATATTCGTAATTACCAGTTCATCAATATGTACATTGTCTATATTCGTAATTACCGATGGATCAATTTCCATTCAAATTAAAAGAGCTTCAATCAAGACCTGATATTTCACAGATTTGCAACAGACGAATACTTTGAAGACATTGCTGGAATAAATAAAATTGCTGAAAAAAACCAATTCAGCGTTTTTTCTAGGGTTTTGTCAACTCTACACGAAACTTATACTTACAGTTTTCCAGAGGGAACAAAAACAATTCGAAAACATTTTCAATATCTATAGAGCGACCGACTCGGGCTCGGAAGGTTTTATGCTGTGCTTGATCAAACAGGAATCTGTCCATCCCTCTAACATGTTGGTATCAGAAAAAAATGACCAGTACGAGGGCTTGGCGTGAAACAGTTGTAACTAAAAACCTATTTTGAAAACACTGGTTTAGGGGTAATTTTGACCCTTTTATAAACAATGCAAATTTAGATGCCATTGCTCAGAACGAGCAACGGCACCTAAATTTCCATTGTTTACTAAGAAAAATGATTTAACGCTTATAAAGACTTTATGGCGAAGTGATTAACCTTGGTAAAAAAATTACCAATTTTAGTTACAACCGTCTCACGCCAAGCCCTCGAGTAGTACTTGTTTTTACCCAGGAACTGCAGAACTATAACTGACAAAGTGGCAGAAAAGCCATTCAAACTAAAGTAAATCCATTAAACTAGACGATATGTAAACCACAGCTCACCTAATAGCCCTTTTCCCACACGCAGACTCATTTTGGCGCGTCTCGACGGGACGATTTGTGACAACACTAAATCATATTCCCCCCCCCCCCCCCCCCCCCCCTCACAATGTTACCAACAGTCATGAGGAAATGAACAAGCAGCCTGAATCAGCACTGAATTTAATATACATTGAAACAGATCCAAGTTTCTCGAAACTTAGTATTATTCAGTAATTATCTTCGGAACCTTTTTCGTTTTGACGTTAATTGGTTTATCCCTGTTGCCGCTAAAGGCAATTAAAGGCGTTTGCAAACAATGCTGATTCAGATGAGACCACTCGTCACGTGCTATCTCTCCCGATATCTGAAATGTTTGCCAATTGTTCCAATTTACAAACGGAAGAATCGACTTTGTGAAATTCGGTAGTGAAAGGGTTAACTATTAAGTACAGTGTCTATTGCACGCAGTAGAACACAAATTAACCATGATTGCTCCGGTTGAGGCTTTGGACATCCTATAGGTATTTAAATTCAGTAAAATGTCTACAAACTGCTTCATGCATTCGGATGATAAATAAGAGGTTCCCCAATGCCCTGTTTTGCTCTCTTTAGTATTTGAGTTATGAGTATAGGAGAAAGTGTTGTTTGATGTAAAATGTCCATATACTGTCGATGGACCTTGATCCACTGCCATAAAACTACCTAAACAACTAATCAATATAATTGTACTTTAACCGCCATCATGTGCAATTATCTCTAACCAATTGAGCCATACTGATATAAAATTACCAACAACTCTTCTTTTTAAATATATGTTTAGATCAGACGAGGGTTTAGGAAGGTCTATTTGTACCAAAACTTCTTAATTTGTATTTTATTTATTTATTTATCTATTTATTTATCAATCCCCCTCGTAGAAGATTAGATAACATCAAAATAAACTATACACTATTCATGCACAACATGATGCAATCAAAAGAAAAAGATTATAGCGACATTACAAGTGCGATGTTCAATAATTCAAGTATGGGTTGTGATGTGTTGATATTACAGTATCAACATTTACCTTTGTATTGCAACTCCAATGCAGATGAAGTGGTTCTTACACATGCGAAAACACATCTGCAAAACTCACAGTTCTGTACAATGAAACGTTAGTCCTGTCTTGCGACTAGTAATGCACAAGCAAAATCATCTGCGCCCATATTTCATTCGACAAGTGTTCTAGTTTCAGCTCTGTTGGCTATGTTGTGCAGGAGAGTAGAAGAGATCAGGCCATTTCCAAACAAGACACGCAAACCACAGACATCCGACAATTCTATTAGCCCAATACAAAATATAAGTGTTACAATATGTAGTACTAACTGTTTTACATGAAGTCTTTTGCATATTATAAGGGCATAGCTCCAGTTTCGGGCTTCCAATATCAAGGCTAATCTCTTTTCTTAATGTTCCAAAATCCATGTAAACAGAGGTGACATTGCTAAAAAGACATGACTCTTTACGGAACCCCTTTCACACATACACATATTCTTCATTAAAAGGCATCACAAATATCAGGGCGATAACGGAAATCTCTACAAATGTAAGTATAGAGTTATTGTATTAAGATATAAACATTGTGTAAAAAGTGCAAAATACTCATTATGAGCAATTTCGACATTTGCCGCAAGTGTTTTCAAAAGTCGTCTGCTGCATACGTATCAAGATATGTCTACATGTGGACAATGAATGGTAATTTTGGCTAACATTGATGACACTTTAAGCAAGTCAATCGCAATCCACAAAATGAATATAAAAAGTGTTATTCCATTAGTGAATAACACCGGTTGTTTGGAGGCTTCCATCAGAATCTTTCCAACTGGTCGAGTAAATTTCTCAAGGTGGAATTTCGCACGTTTCTCCGGCATCTCAAAGATTTTGGACAGGAAAACAATAAGCCTCTTTCAGCGTTAATCTTTAATGAGGACAATTTAAATATTTGTACCATTACAATTTTTAATTATACTTGATTTTACCAGTTTTCTAACCATGATACGTCGTCGTTTGTTCCTCGGATGGGGCGGGTTTTATTTCAGGTGGAAATAATACTTCTGATACTCAGAATAATGGCTTGATGCGCCAACATATTCAAATGCGTAGTTGGACTGAGTGAGTAATAGGGTTAATAATGTTAAAAAAACACACACAAAAAACTTAATTCACTTAATTCATACAATGGATGTTTTAAGTCCGTAATATTTTTATTCCAGATTTAGAAAGAGAGGTATCGGTCTTTAAATTGTGAAAGTTAACTAAGTTTTCTCGGAATTTCCACAGCGTTGATCTTTTGTACTAGTGGCCAGACAATCCATATATTATATTTTTGCTATGGGGCGATTTCGATTAACGGAAAAGAAAAGCCTCAAAAACAGTTATGCTAATTTTCCCATATCGTTTGGTAATAAAGAATCTCCTTATAGTTGACATCTTTTTCAACAATGTTAAATCAAGAAAAAAAATTGGCCCACTATATATACATACCAGAGCTCCTTTTTCATCGACGTTTCGGTTAGCATGTAGGTTGACAGTCCGCTATCATTCAGATATACGGTATAAATGTTGAACACATCAATTCAGAGTTTAATTGTCTAAATCTGTCTTTTTGCGTTGCATATTATCAATTCAACATGAAACGCAGGGCCAAGAAAAGGAAGGCCCAAGACCCACAGGCGATTCAGGTTGTGGACAATGTTCAGACAAATCCTCAATCAGAGCCACAAGTTCCTGCTGCAGCCATCCAGGGTCCATCGACTTCACGAAAGAAGGACGCCACAAACAATATTCAGGATCCGAATATTGGTAAAATGTTTCTTCCAATAAACGTCCAAAGCGACCACGCCCAAGTGTTGTGTGTCGCATGTCCCCCAACACTTAAGGGAAAGCGTATCTGACTCGTGATCTGGAGGTCACGGGTTCGATACCCAGTTGCGGCGACATTCTTTCGGGCGATGTTTTCCATTGACTCTCACCTCTGATCTATGTGAGAAAGTAGTCACTGGCTTCGAAAGAATGTTGTGTAAGTACTGGGGTGGGAAAGCCAGGAAAACATGGGTAGGTGCACTGACCGCCGTGATATGACCAAAGCTATTGAAAGCGGCGTTAAACTCCAAACAAACAAACAAACAAACAAACTTAAGGGAAAATATTTAAATGGGGCAATGCGTTGAGCTTTGTGTTCTTTTACAGCAGGGCGCCGGGGCGGAGTAGCAGACGACCAGGTTGTCCATTGATAATTCAGGGCAATGTATTGCTTATCAGCCCCTAGAATATCTCCTATTGAGGTATTGTCAGATGCATTTATAATTTTCACCAGCATATATTTGTCAGCTCACCGAGAAAGAGCACAGGATTTGTTAAAATATTTGGCAACAATTCGATCTGCGTCCAATAGGCATCTTGGATCGGGTTATTAAACTTACGACACCCACTTTCGGATTTTGAAAATGTCTTTACAACATATAGAAAATGTCTACAAAAGAAAATATAATTATTGAATAGGGTTGAAAACATTGTGGTAAAAGGTAAAAAAAAATGCTTTTGCCACACTGACTTTAAAAGTCGTCTGTTGCAATTGCGTCAAAGTGCGTATGCAGGTGGGAACGGGTTAAATCAAGCGCAAAGACTCCTTCCTCTCGAAATAAACACTGAGACACTGAGACACTGAGCAGAATATGTCTTATGTAATATTACCGGATACTACCTTCGGAAACAGAGACACTGACCAGAATATGTATAATGTTATATTGCCGGATACTACCTTCGTAAACAGAGACACTGAGCAGAATATGTATAATGTAATATTACCGGATACTACCTTCGTAAATAGAGACACTGAGCATGATATGTATTATGCTATATTACCGTATACTACCTTCGTAAACAGAGACACTGAGCAGAATATGTATAATGTTATATTACCGGATACAACCTTCGCAAACAGAGACACTGAGCAGAATATATCTAATGTTATATTACCGGATACTACTTTTGCAAACAGAGACACTGAGCAGAATATATATAATGTAATATTACCGTATACTACCTTCGTAAACAGAGACACTGAGCAGAATATATCTAATGTTATATTACCGGATACAACCTTCGCAAACAGAGACACTGAGCAGAATATATCCAATGTTTTTTACCGGATACAGCCTTTGCAAACAGAGACACTGAGCAGAATATACCCAATGTTATATTACCGGATACTACCTTTGCAAACAGAGACACTGAGCAGAATATATCCAATGTTATATTACCGGATACTACCTTTGCAAACAGAGACACTGAGCAGAATATGTATAATGTTATATTACCGGATACTACCTTCGCAAACAGAGACACTGAGCAGAATATATCTAATGTTATATTACCGGATACTACCTTTGTAGACATATATGACTCAGTGTGTGGAAAGACCGCACCGGTGCATTAGTGGTAGAGCGTCCGCCTCGGGTCCGGCTCAGGGTTATGGGGTTAGCATAACGACTAATTCGCTGGTGTCATGCTAAGTAGTACAGGCTACTTACCCAGGAAAAGCCGCAATATAACTGACACATTGTTGTGACCTGCGTAAAACACCATACAAAAAACATACAAAAAATAGTGCACGGGCAAAGTTACAAGTTGGCATTTATGAACAATGCAGGTTCAGATCAGCCTGCACATCTGATATTTCTTATAAGAAGCTACACAGGTTTACAGAAGCGTATAATAACCTTACTGAAATAACATGTGGACGGTGAATATCTTGATCAGACATTGCGGTTACACAGGCTGATCGAGTCTGCACTGTTCTCAAGAGCCAACTCGTACTTTTTCCAATGGACGCATTCGTACAACTATTATTCGCCGGGACTTGAACTGCAAACTTACGTTGTATGCTGTTTTATTTGATTGAAATATGCCGTCAACACAACCTCATCAAATAATAAAAAGTCATCCGATCTTATAAAACAGAAATGACAAAACTTGTAAAATCACGATCTGGTTAGAATTACCATGCGATATCTCCTGACAACATGTTATTACTATATATAGTAATACAATAATTGAGCAATTCACGTCAATGTATGCTCTAAAGATAATTAGACAGCTGTTAAGGATTGATCTAATCTATATGTTAGCTGTATATCACTACATTGCTTCAAAATGGCTGGACAGAGATTCATCCGGTATTTGTTGATCTGGAATTTCGGATTAGTAATGTTAATAACAGAACAGTGCCAAGTTGGCTCTACACAATGTATAGCATTCAGTCGTTATAACAGTCCACAGTATGCTACTTGTGTGATACACGTATATATTCCGACGTCTTCTAAATATATACATATATGTGAATATCCAGTATCGACCACCTGTTGGTATCCGTGTATGGTAGAAGTGCGTGACACACATGAAGGTAAGCTGTGTTATCGATGGGAGCTTCCTTTAAATGGTTTACCTGGTATGACATTTCAAACAAAATGTGCACCTTATAAACTCAGGGAAAATAAAAAATAAATTAAAACAGTTCGTTAACAGGAATGAAAGAGAAATTATTGTTCCAAGGAATTAATAAAAATAAATATGTTTGTGAATGTTTAGGAATCGGATAGATATTGTCTAGGAAGATACTTTACTTAAGTTTAAACTTAAGACATAAAGGGTAAGTCCATTCCCTGGTGGTTATGTATTTTGAACAATTAACATTACAAACAGGAATCTGGTATAGAATCAACCTTGGAATATTTATATAAACGAAATTTAAATATCGTGCCAATGTTTAAGCATACGCATTTTAAACCAATCACTTTAAAGAGTCACGCCCCTAGCGGTCAACATGCTCTAACATCCACCATGGCTTGAAAGCATCCGGTAGAGTCTCCTTCTTGGAACATTTCTATAACTTATTTGAAAATCGGGCAATTTTTTCCTGAGAAGAATTTAAAAGAAAATCCCCTTTCACTTGAGGCATAACGGGTAAAACAGGCACAAGACCCCTGGTCTCGATATTTTCCAATCAACCGAGCTTATATGAATCTGGTAGAGAGTCACCCTCGAAACATATTATTAGAAATAATTTGAAAATCGGGCAAATATGATCCGAGAAATGTTTCCAATGTTTCAGACATAAGCGGTAAAACATCCCAAAACCCATAGGAGCCATAAGGTTTTAGTTTATAATTTTGGAAAAATTTGGTATATGGTCACCCATGGCAAATCTCTACAAAATGATTTATTCAAAAATCGACATAGAAATTCGGAATAAAACAGTTTTAAAGAAAATTAAGATGAACATTGAGAGGGTTAAGTTTGTCACGACTGTCCGAGTCGTTACAGAGGCGAAATTGTTTGAAGCAAAACGTTAACGGACGCACGAACGTCCTAACGATTCGCCTCTCCATTATATTCCTTTGTCTAAGCCCATATCTCTAATCACATAAGAGCCTGATCTTGTACGAGGTTACACTGACACACGACGGACAATTCGCAATGCCATACGTGTGAATGCCTTACAGCCAATGGAGCTTAAAAACACTCGTATTAAGCAATGTCCTATTCACACATAAATCAGGGTTGTTCTTTTTAAAAACAGTGTCCCGGGCATCTTGACGTCAAATGTCTTAACCCTTTCCCTCATATAGACGCTTTCTGACGCCTCTGCAGCAGAAAGCTTTTTGAAAACATAGTGACAAAAGAAGAAATTGCACAAAACGTGCTATTTCTCCTTTTGCCACAATGTTTTCCACTTTTTGTCATAGGTTTTCCATTCAATTATGGAGATTTTCAACTTTTTGACAAAATATGTTCAAAGTCGTCTGCTGCAGAATTGCGGTATGAGGGAAAGGGTTAAAGAAGGCTGGTACTAGACACATTTATCTAAAAACACAATTCAACAACACCCCTGTACGAGCCGCCAGTTGTTTAACTCTTTCAGCGCCACAGGCAATATTGAGGTTTTTGCAAAAACAATGCAGATTCAAATTGAGTCAGCTCGTGACGAGCTGTCTCACCTGAAATCAACATTGTTTGCCTTTTAGTTACCAAAATAGTCCAAAACTTTCATAAATTGATAAATGGACACACCTGATTTTGAACATGGGGTAGTCTACTTTAAACAATTCGGCGTTGAACTCTTTCCCAAACACAGATCAATCTCGATACATCTGCAGCAATCGATTTGTTTTCTAAAGTTGTGATGAAAGAAAAATTCGTTCATAATGAGTATTTCTCCTTTTCCCACACAATTTAAATTTCTTGTCAATAAAAGCCGTCCATTCCTTAGTTTTGTCTGATGTTTTCAAAGTCGTCGGCTGCAGATTTAATTACATATTTGAAAGTGTCTCAATAAAATCGGTCAATGTATAAGAAGGTTGGACATGTGATGACGTTCAACTTTTAGCCAGATGCAGAAACATTCCGACGCCTTTGCAGGAGATGAAAATCATTGTGAGGAAAAGAGAAATTGCGCATCCTATTCTCGCAATGTTTACAACGCTTGGCTTAAATTATACCTTCACCTTCATATTCCCCAATACTATTCTAATTGTATTTTATACGTGGGAAGTCTTTAATCCTTTCCCACATACAGACGCTTCCTAGTGCGTCTGTAAAAGACGACTTTTGAAAACATAATGAGTAATTTCTACTTTTGCAACAATGTTAACATCATTTATTGTTTGAAATACTTCCATATTTGTGTCTAGATGTTTTCAAATTGGTATGCTTCAGAATTGTAGTATATGACAAAGGGTTAAAAGGCAACCTTGTATATCAGGTGATGTAGATGAAGATTGCTCATGCGACGTGAATGAGGACACACGTCAGAACATTATACCTGCATAATGCTAGAGTCCAAGCGGAGCAGATTGTAACAGGTACACAAATTGTTTTGAGGTTAGCATATTACCCTGTTTATGATAAAAATAAATCGTTCCTTTGGAATAAGAAGGTCATAATTATGTATAAAAGTACAGTTTTGATCAAGCAAGGAAAAGACATTCCATTTCTACATTTCAGCCTTTTTGATGGTTTTTATTTGTTTGGAGCGAAGCGGTAAACAAAAAAAAGTACCATCCTTTTTTTATTCAATTTTATATTCAACTAAATACAATTTATTTGTAGATGACACCAATACATATTGTTTATCAATGTATGATCTAATGGCATTTAAAGTTAAGTTTGTTATTAGAATGGATCCAGAGTGGTCATAGGCGATAGGTGATAGCAACTTTAGACCATTGTTTGGTAATGAAGATCAGAAAGCCACTTTGAAAATTGGTATAAATGAGGGGGGATATTGCCCTGCCTATTTATCAATAACATTGCTTCACATAAAACGGAATACAGTGGACTCGCGATAATTCGAACATGTGACAATTCGATTGTATTGTTTAACCGAACCATTTCCTGGATCGGATCCATGTTTTTCGAAACAGCATATGTGCATTCGGAACTGCTTCGATGGGGGTAACGAGTACGTGTCTGTGGATACACAATGTCTACCTGTATCAGTGGTTATTGTAAACAGTTTGAGATGCTCGTGCATTTCCACTGGGTATATATAGAGTTTATTCAAAATATATATATGTATTGCCACGTTGTTCGATCACTTCGAGGCTCGAGCAGTCAGTTATGGAGGAAGGCTATGGAAACATACGAGATAGCTATCCCCACCCCCAAAACCACCTAATATAATATTAGAATAAGTTATTTTTTATTTATCATAATTGATGATAATCTCGGTTTAGTCCATTTCAGGTTCAAGATTTCTGGTAGTACTTTTGACCATCCATAGACGTTCTTGAACTGTTATATTGAATTGATTCGTATGTATTGTCAAATGAGATAGGCACCAGCAATACAGGACTCTATCCTAACAATATGTAGTTGTGTTGTATTATTTCTGGAGTATGTGAGATGTTTGATGTATATAAGAGGGTGAGAGTATACATATATTTCAGAGGCGCTATTCATGTGTTGATGATTCAGCATCGTATGCCATCGATTATTAAAACGCGTCAGCACTACTGGGAAAGCATGGGTTAACGCTGCAAGAAAAGGTTTACAGGTTAAACTTGAGCCAAGCCTTCGTTCCGGATAAGAAAAAACATGTTCAGAGCTGAAGGATTTCTTTCGCCTTTGGCATCCATGGTGCATGCTACTTATCCCCAGATCGAGGGGGAAAACTCAGTTTGCGATATGCCGGTGCAGATTCCAAACGGATCTTCTGGACTCTGAAAGAAACCTTTGGCGACCTTGACAGAAAGCAAAAGTAGATTTGCAAGTACACTGCTGCCAATATTCGGTCAGATGCTCAGTGTTGCGACACATATAGAAATGTTCTGATAACCTAAGCGATAAGGTCAAGGACTGGTTTAAAGACGGTCTTTTACTGGTTCAGGTAGTAACATCTTGAGGTTTAATATTGCGTCTGATACTAAGGCAAATATGTTTGAGATATGTTTGACCTTTGTCTTATCTGAATTTGAAGTAGTTTAACTAAATGTCCCAGCCGAATAAAGGGACATAAATTAAGGGGGACTATGAACACTTGTACCGACTACGTATTGTTTGCGGAATTATGTTTACTGTTTCAGATATTTTTGTTGCAGTATGGAAGACGATAAAGTAAATAAAATAATGGAATTATGAAGTCATATCCAATAACGAAACTAGAACATTGATACCTAGATCAGTATGCACACGTTTCTTGCAATATAGAACAGAATATATGAAAGAAATATAATAAAAATGTTCATGAATATGTATAGTTAACATAAAGTTTTCTAACATTTTCTGTTCAATATTATTACATGTACCAAACTTTAACAAGAAACCGTAGAAAATGGTATGACTGATTCGCAATCATCTGTTATCCGGTAAGAAGAAGTTGTACAAATCTTATTGTTAATCAAGCTCATGCACAATACACAGGATTATTATAAAACCCCTGCACATCAGGCAGATTTTCGCACGGCTCGTTTGGTGTCATAGGTTAAAGCCTTTAATGTGAAAATATAATCTGGTAAAACTTTTTCTTTTTTAATCTTCAATATATATATAGTAGGCATCAAATAAACAGGATTTCTTGTTTAGGATTCAGAACATACAGTTCAACCTATGACATCCAAATCAAACTGGATTTGAAGATTTTCAAAACTCCGTCGTCCCGCATTTGCACTCGGTGACCTGACTATATTCCACAATGCTGGGACAAAATGCCGCAGAACTCTCATTTCCTATTATTGCGCTCTGCTTGTTAGTTAAAATTATAACAACATTAGAACCAGTGCATGATAAAAAGGATGACTTTACTTTGTGAACAGTCTAAATATATTCTAGTATTTACAAAAGAACACTGTTCAGAAATGCTTACTTGTACCGTTTCTCATGCAGTGGCTCATATTCCCCCCTTTTCTATATCACCAAGAACGTTTAGCTCAATAGACGTCGTTAGAGTGTCTTGTGAAGGAGTTCCAATTTTGGGTCTAACTGCCTTGCCGGTTTCATTCAAAAACACAAAATCATTGTCTAAGTTCTATCATAAAATGAAAATTAAAATTCCATATATTTAATTTTATAGTCAAATATGAACTGTTTGTTTCCTAACGCTGTCAAGCCAAACTCTGTTCAAACATTGTTTTGGTCCATATACGAGCCGTTCCACGAGAAACCCAACATTATTGAATCTGCGTAATGTATCGATCCAGATCAGGCTGCGCAGGCTAATTCGGGCCGACACAATCCGTTTCAGGGGGAGAGAGGTATAAAGTAATAATTCCTGTAACAGAAAATCCACAGGAGGCGAAGAGTGTCTGTTCGGGTTAGCTTGTACGGCATGCTTAGGCTGATCCGGGTTGATACTTTACGCAGAATCAACAATGTTGGTTTTCTCGAGGAACGGCTCATATTATAAGTAAATCAGAAACCATCACAAAGCCATATTTGTATATTTAACTTCGCCACTGCGAAGTGGTAATCAGTTCCTAGAGAATCAATCTATTTTTACCTATCGGACCACTATGCTAAACGCGTGATTGTTCCATAAAGTAACCTGCACACATGGTCAGTTCACAGTACAGTCAGGTCACCGAAAAACAAATTCAAACACAACATTGGAAGTGACGGTTGGCGACGTCCAATCTTATCACTATCATACAAAAATATTTCGCTTTACGTATATTGGATCTGATTAAAACGCATAAAGGGTCGTTTCGAATTGACCTTATTCCCACATACATTCGCTTTCTGACGAATCTGCATCAAACGACTTTTGAAAATAGTGTGGAAAAAGAAGAAAGTGCTCATAATGTATGTGTCACAATGTTTTTAAATTCATTCAAAAATAATACTTTCACATTTAGAGAATAGAATTTTGAAATATTCTTCAGAATTGTTGTATGTAGGGAAAGTTTAAAGTTACTTGACGTATAGAGTGTTAGGTTACTCTTTTAGAAGTGTTGTATGTACGGAAAGTTTAAAGTTACGTTTATGTACAATTTGTTAAGTTACGTATACTCTTTTATATCTGTTGTCATATTCTACATTTAGGCCTATATAATCTATTAGCGAACAACGACTGCTTTGGTGAAACTTGGCGCACTTTTCAATTTAATGTCATTAATACCACGACGATCAGTTCAAACAGCCATGGCCGTGTCCCAGTTCCGCAGTCGGTAGCGACGAGGGCTGTCAATCAAGTGGATGTGAGTTCGAATCCCACCT
Organism: Serripes groenlandicus; assembly: GCA_031761405.1. Lineage (NCBI taxonomy): Eukaryota > Metazoa > Mollusca > Bivalvia > Cardiida > Cardiidae > Serripes > Serripes groenlandicus. The sequence goes on from JASEVX010000004.1 coordinate 117,767,327, forward strand.
TGGCCAACATTTTCTTTCTGACGTTTGACAAAAGTTACTGTGACAAGCGGCATTCGTCTTTCATCAATAGGCTAACAGTCTAAGTGGAAAATTAGCCAGTTGCGTGGAATTTATGTTGTGTGGAGTACTGGTGTGAGAAAGCTAGGAAACACATCAGGAGGTGAACTGGCAGCCGCCGTGATATGACTGTGAACAATGGTTGAAAACGTCGTTAAGCCCCAATCAATCAACCAAACAACCATGAGTTTTCTGGTTTTATCTTACATGTAATCTGCAATGCGTTCTTCCTAGGCATCCGGCTTCATTCCAGCTAACCCATTGGTGCTAGAGATTGACGTTGGACACAGTTGACTTTGCTTTGTCAGAAACATGAGGACATTCGCACTCCCCACCCTTCGATACACATCCCTAATCATAACAGACAGAGCTACGTATACTGTACGAGGCTTTTAGGACGTGCCATTGTAATGATCTCAAACTTTTTATATCTCCATCCGTATGTCGAAGAATCCTTTATCTTTTTACATAGATAACTTGCTTTTAGTACGCATGTCTTTAACATTCTAAATATGGAACGAAATTGGGTCGATCGTGGTCTAGCAGGATCCTCTTATCTCTACCATTTCCCACATACACCACGTCTGCAGCAGGCGACTTTAAAACATTGAGTAACACATGGAAAACAGTGGAAAATCTCTATAAATGACAGAAAACTTATATAATAAAGTTGGAAACATTGTGGCGTAATGATAATTGGCTCTTTATGATTAATTTCTGCTAATAAAAAGTCGTCAGCTGCGTTCGAAAGCGTCCATATGTGGGACATGGTTAAGATACGGGTTAAGGGTTAAGATAAGATTTTCTGGTCAAATACGACCAACATTGGTAGCATTGTCAGATTGACCATTGGACGTTACACTCGCAACAGGTGATTATTTCTTGATATTTATATATTGTCGGTAATTACCTTTTTTCAGCGGACTAGATAAGAGGGAGTGAACAGGTCTTTTCTCCCACAATATTTATCTTATTACCTTACCAAATCCTATGTTGTGGGTACTCCAAAGAATCGTCTCGTTGTGACAATTCTTTTGAGTAACAACAACATAGGGTTTGAATGTCAAATAAGGATTTAAGAAGGTGAAACATGTCCCTTATCAAACGCTCTGGTTTCGCAACAATAGGTCGTTTGTACATATGGAATAGTTATATTTTTTAGATCTGGCATTTCTCTGTTGAAAACGATATATGACGCTTTTACGACTAATATAAACAATGTTAAAATAGAAGTTTTTGCTTAAAGCTTGCAATATCTCCTTTCCGCACTATGTTGTCAATTTTGTATCAAAATTATTATTAATATTAACCAGATTTTCTGAACTTCAACATCAACCGTTTGAATGCAGTCTAAATAACAATCTATCAAATAACTCGTTGATTGAAGGTCATCACAATTAACTGCTCCAACCCGCGGACGCATTTTGACGCAATAGCAGCAGACGAATGTTGAAAACATTGTGGCCAAAGATGAACTTTCTCATGATGGACAATTTCTCCTTTGGCCACAATGTTTTCAACTTTCTTTAACAATTAAGCTATCTTTTATGGAGATGTTTCAGGTTTTCGTCACTATGTTTTCAAAGTCGTCTGCTGCGGATTTGTTGTATGTGGGAAAGGGTTAGCTGCTGGAACCGATGTTTGCGAACCCTGTGCCACTTGTATAGAGCAAGGCGAGCCGGCGCATCAGCGCCAACTGACCAACCTCTATACTGTTTAGAACTGGATGTTGACTCTTCAATCTAAACGATTTAGCATAAAGTTGTTAAAGACCAAAAGGTATTTGTGGCAAGAAGCTAATTATCATTGTCTATTCCAAATCAGAGAAATTCCTCGAAAATATAAAAAGCAGAAACTCCGAAAACATCTAAATGTATCACGTTAGTTACCATTCGCACCGACCTTCATTCTTAAAAAAAGAGTTTTCAAAGTCAATTCGATCTTGAGAAAATTTGGGATATATTTAAATTGTTTTAACACAAACTGAATACGCCACGGATTAAATTAACAAACCGAACAAACGGGCGAGTACTATTCGAGTCTTCCAATGATCACAGACAGCTGGAATGGACGGTGTTAGAATAATATGAATTAACCATAGTTTTGGACTTTTGTGGGAAATCCATTCGGAAATTCCTGAAAGTCGGGTTTCCTGTGGCGTGGTTAAGCTGATTTAATTGAATAGATTGAAGGACAACTCAACTAAATATGAGAGAATTCTCCCGAAAATAAACTCGCTCTAAGACAACTCGCACGTCTATCAACAACTAATTGCTGACAATGAAAAATATCGGTCTAATTAAACGAAGATACATAGCATTACACTTTTAAATAAAAGCAAAGTAAATCAAAAAAAAAAAAAACCTGAATTGTTTTAAATAAATATTCCACAAAATCGTATTTCTTAAGAAAAAAACCATCATCGAATGGTAACCATACTTTGGGACCAGTTGCCATCATGCGAGTTGTCTTTGGTGCGAGTTGTGATTTGGACGAGTTGCCTTAGGGCGACCTGTCGTTGGAGCAAGTTATGTTTGGGGCGAGTTTAACTCGGCGCGAGTTGTGTTTGGGACGAGTTTGATTTGGTGCGAGTTGTGTTTGAGGCGAGTTCAAATTGGTGCAAGTTGTGTTTGGGGCGAGTTCAAATTGGTGCAAGTCGTCAGGATACCATTGTATATACCTACCATTGCTGTACGCATTGTAAGAACACAACCGTTTAATTCACTTATAGTCTCGTTTACTAATTTTCAGATCCTCAAGATGAAACTCATATTCCTTGCCCTCGTCATTCCGGCGGTGTTTGCGGCTCCTGCCGAAAACGATAAACGTTTCATAATCGATAGCTTAGGTGGCTCTATCTGTAAGTGGTTAACCCTTTCCCCCATAGAGGTCCATTTGTAAAGGCATCTTCAGCAGGCGTCTCTTTCAAATATCTATACTCTTATAATATTTAAAAGACAGTTGCCACATCTTTGCCTTGACATTTCCAATTCATCTGTCGCATATTTGTTGTTAACGGTAAAGAGCTTGAGCAATGAGGGAGATATAAATTCACAGAGACTGTTACACGATTGGTTGTCCAGAGTTTGTTTGATTGTTTCTTTGTCGAATAATATTTTACCCCGCCTTTTCCACAGTATTTCAGTTACATTATGTCGTTAACTGGGTACCAGTACTATCGGTATTTTCAATTCCGATACCGATGCATCAATCGTTATGCTATCATCGCAACCCTGAACGCAAAGGAGACAGGAGACAAGCCATTACAACCATTTGTATAGGTGTGTCCAGATGCTAGATATGCTAAAATTACTCCGAGCAATTGTAAAACTGAATCAATGGGCTAACAGTCTATGTGGACAAGCAGCCAGTTGTTTGGAAAGAATGTTGTGTGGAGGACTGGTGTGAGAAAGCCACGAAATATATGAGTAGGTGAACTGGCATCCGTATTATGACTGAAAAACTGTTAAAAACGGTATTAAACCCCTTCAATCAATGTAAAACTGATTTATTTTTCAATCACGGTGTTTCAACGTGGAAATATATTGACATACAATGCTAATAAACTCACGTTAACTGGTATTCTTTCGAAAGGGACACACAAATAATCAATTCCAGGATCAGTATTTAAAAAAACCACTGATCGATCTGAACTACCTCTGCACTGTTTTCTTGATATGAGCCGTCCCGCGAGAAAGCCAACATTGTGGACTCTGCATAAAGTATCGACCCAGATCAGACTAAGCATGCCGAGCAGGCTATTCCGGGCCGACACTTTCAGTCTCAAGGGGATAGAGGTATAGAGTAATGATTCCTGAAACAGAAACCCCACAGGAGGCGAACAAGTATGTCCCTGTAAGCCTGCGCGGCATGGTTAGGCTGATCCGGGTCGATACTTTAAGCAGAGTCCACAATACTGGTTTTCTCGTGGGACGGTTCATATGTCTTTCCCTTTCATAATAAACATTCAGTTTAAACCTATTTATTTTACATTGATTGCGAAACAAGCTTTAAGTCTATATTAATTACGCTCGAGGTCTGCTTCCTGGAGACTTAACCAGCACTCGCAACTTTTGAGTTGAAAAATCCCAAAGTTACAACTCGCTCATCCTTGGACTCGAACCCGGGACCTTTGGTCATTTTAGTAAAAATATATTACGATGCTGACATTACATAAATGAATTTTGCTCTAATCGAGGATCACTCGTACACGTGGCTAACTCGAAGTGATATATAGGTCCGTTCGACATCGAGTTATCGCGAGTCGATTGTACTAACGCATTCCCCCATATTATTCCTCATATTATTCCCCATGTTATTCCTTCATGTTATTCGCCCATGTTATTCCACCATGAGATTTCCCCCAATGATATTGACGTACCAGTATTATTGCGACGACTTTTAAAAGAGATTTAAAGGGTTGATAATATTTTGACTTAGGTGAATCTCTTGCTGACGATTTTGGAGAGAGCAATCTATAAGACGTTGTTATAAGCTCTTTCTTTGTTCGCCTTCTGTGGATTTTTGTTCCCACTGAGACGGAAAGTATCGACCCGGATCAGCCTAACCATGCCCCGCAGGCTAACCCAGACATACTTGTTTCGCCTCCTGTGGATTTTAAGGTTCATGAATCAATACTCTATACCTCTTTCTCTCAGAGACGGAATGTGTCTGTCCGGATAAGCCTTCGTGGACTGCGCAGGCTGATCCTGGTCGATACATTACGCAGAATCCATAAGGTTGGTTTTCTCGACTTACGACGATGATAAAACATTTGTTACATGTTTGAACAACATATACGTAGATGCTAAAAACAATTGTTACATATTGTACCAATTTAAACGTAAATAACTAAAACTATGGTCACATATTTTACCAATGAAAACGTCGAGGACAAAAACAAGTATCGCATAGTCTACCAACTTATATACCGATGACTGAAAACAATAATCAACATTATTTCACCGACTCAAACGTCAATGCCTAAAAATCATGGCCAGATATTACACAAATCGTACTTCGATAACAAAAACAATAGTTACATATTTCACCAGCTTATACATCAATGACAAAAACAATACTTACATATTTCACTAGCTTATATGTCGATGACAAAACAATAGTTACATATTTCACCAGCTTATATGTCGATGACAAAACAATAGTTACATATTTCACCAGCTTATATGTCGATGACAAAACAATAGTTACATATTTCACCAGCTTATATGTCGATGACAAAAACAATAGTTACATATTTCACCAGCTTATATGTCGATGACAAAAACAATAGTTACATATTTCACCAGCTTATACGTTAATGACAAAACAATAGTTAATGATTTCATCAGCTTATACTTCGATAACAAAAACAAAAGTTACATATTTCACCAGCTTATACATCAATGAAAAAAACAATAGTTAATGATTTCATCAGCTTATACGTCGATAACAAAAAGAATAGGTACATATTTCACCAGCTTATACGTCAATGACAAAAACAATTGTTACATATTTCACCAGCTTATATGTCGATCTCAAGAGCAATAGTTCCATTTTGCACCAGTTTATACGTCGATGACAAAAACAATAGTCATAATATTTCACCTGCTTATACGTCGATAACAATAGTTTCATATTTCACCAGCTTATACGTCGTTGACAATGACAATAGTTATATATGTCACGATCTTATACGTTGATAACAAATACAATAGTCCTACTATTTTACCAAACGTATTAGTTAACAAATTGCTTGATTATTTCCTTTGACTTTGAACATTTCAGTTGACCTTGAGACCCTAAAATGCGACATACAGCTTATGGTTGATGTCCTTGGGAGTGATCCTTTAGAAGTGGCATGTGAGAGTGAATGTCACAGCCTTCTCCAAGAAGGTCATGTCCTTAACTATGGATGTGGTTTGATTTGTCATGGGTAAGTGTTAGTTTGTGAAATTTAATTTACTGTTTTACCATTTGTATTCGTTGACACAACTAATGTCCTTAAAAATGTCCCTAATAGAGCAAATCTGAATCAGACGACTTTGAAAACGTGTAAGCAATAGACTTAAATTATATGTTTAAATGAATATAGAACAGAACAGAACAGAACAGAAAGTTTATTTTCAACTTAAGCATATACAGCTCATGGTTGATATTCACAAATAGACATACAGAAATGGTTAAGACAATGAAATAGTTGCGAAATAGTACTTAAATAAGTTTAAATTAAATAAATTCAAAATCAAGTTTATATGCATATGTATAAATACACACATATACACAAGCAATTATACCCATACACATACTTACATATATATATATATATATATATATATATATATTAATTTCAATATGAAATTAATTATATCAAGAAAGAAAGTGGGACAGTTAACGCCCGTCTAATAAGGATGCTTTTTATTTTCAAATAGAGAGTTTTGTCATCTCAAAAGCCTTGAGGCAAAATGACGCCAGATTACATAAATATTTTTTTCTTTCTGTGTTTAAGAGTTCTATGAACTTGTACATACTTGGACGTTGTGCGTAAAAGCACGGTATGAATTGTTTTCTTAATGTTTCATAGAACGGACAAACTAATACAAAATGGAATATGATTATGTATTTATTAGCGGTGACAACATAGTAACAATTTGCACATTGTCTCATTTTTGGCAATTTCTACTCTGTTTTTTTATTTCAATTTAGATGTGTCACATTGCGTCTGCATATGAACACTGATTAATAATTTATACCAATAAACATTTGTTATCATATGACAATGCTTGTATCCGATCTTATATACCCATTACGTATTTATTTATATGTCACTTGTGCAATATAACATGACCGAATCACTATTTTTGTAATCATCTGCGAATGTTTACTAAATGGCTGAGAACGTGTATCCGTTAAACACAAAGGTCACGATAGATGGACTAGGTGAAGTGACCATTATCGGTCATAATTTGTTTTGTGTGTGTGATTAGTTAACAGTTTATTAAGTATTACATGTTTGGACTATTTTCTGACAGCGAAAACCTGATTTTCTTTTTGTGTTTTGTCATGTGATAAAAAGAATCTGACATTCGTTGTCATTTTATAAAGTTTTATTAAACTCGTCCAAACAATTTGTTATTAAGCTCGCCAAAGGTTCGTTTATAACAAAATGCTTGAACTCGTTTAATAAGACTTTATATGAAATGACAACTCATGTCTGATCCTATTTTTTCTTTTTAAAGCGACGAGATATATTTGGACTTTGATCTCATACAAAGATCTACTGCTTTGATACATAGTCAACTCAACTACTGGGCACATTATAAAGTATTACCATAGAGAGCATCCTCTCAATGACATATCTTCAATATCTTTAAAGTGTCACCCTTCATGGCCAAAGTGTCAACATCTGGAAAGGATTTGATTTTGGAATACTTTAACCAATTCATTTATTTAGAGAACTTCTTTCGGTTTCTTCAAGTAATATCAATTTGACATAATGCATAGAAAGCATAGTATGAAATAACTTTGCATTTGATAACGACAGAGTAACGATATACGCCCTTTAGGGCTGCTTCTTAAGACTTAACTAAGGTATACAAGAGTCTCTAATAGAATCGTTTTTGTGGCGATTGGTTTGACAATCGCCACAATGCTAACAGAAACAACAACAACGAAAAATATTTACATAGTCGGTTTTGAACAATCGGTTGATATTTTTTTTCCTTACTGCAAACTAATTTACTCACATCCGTTATAGTTCCATCATTGATGCAGACACGTGATTAATAATAATTATTTCAGTGCTACTTGGTACCGGATTGTTACTAATATTTGAGTTTTATCGAGACATTATCTACATGTACATAGAGTTAACATATGTAAATATTATCTTCGTCATGATTGGGCAGATAATAAATATCATTGCGCGTTCTATCTGCCTTGCAAATAACTCTTGATGATACTCAAATCTGGAAATTCCAAAAGGTTCTATAAATAGCTCGCGAGATTTTTGGTTATCTCAATATTATAAACGCTTTATTGTGTAGTTGTTTAAATATATGAAAGCGTCTAGAAGATAAGACTGGTTTACAAAGGTTTAAAGGACACACGATTGTCAGTGTGTACATACGTTATGTATACACGTCTGCATGTTCTAGAGTCAATTAGCAATCAATGCTGAAAGTGTAGCCTAATTTAGTTTGGAGATCGAGCATTATAATATATGCCTATATTTTTATAAATTGAACAGTTTGGCAAATAGTGAAATTGTGCTTTTTGAGCATGTTTTGTGTTTATTTTTGCACTCACATTATTCAAAGCAGTTTAACAACCTCAGAGACATATAAATACACTGTGTTTATATGTCTCTGACAACCCTTAATCATGCAATGTGAAGGACTAAATTGAACAGACCTGTTTAATATCGGACATCATTGAAACAAACACCAAACTAATGGATACTGTTTTCTCTCCTTTCTTGATAATTTAGTCATTTCTAAAGTGTAAAAAATATTTTATCTTAATATGGCCTAGCGACCTGGTGATGAATATGTGATTACCCGAACAATTTAGATTACAAATAGCCATTCTAACGAGCTAAGACGGTAGTCTATCGAATACCAACTAGATTTTTCATAATGTTGGAATGGCCTAATTTTGAACACATCATGACCAATTTTAGAACGTAACTAAAAAATCACCAAGACAACATTTTGGCAAACTAACATAATTCTACTGTCAAAAGATTCAGGGTTGATACATTCTCAAATTTACCCGCACCAGGGTCATCGCAAGCCCTACACCGATATACTGCTTGTTACTTTGCAGGAGTTTCCACCACTACAGTGCCATTAGCGCTTTGATTTAATTTTGCAGGTATAGTGTATATATCAAAGCATTTTTTCACATCATACCAAAGCCGTATTATTGTTTTCAATCTCATACGCTGTCCTGACCCGGTGTTGCAGAAGGTCGTATCTAAGGAATGCATGCGTGAGAGATTTAGATATGAGCTATTCCACGAGAAAACAAACATGATGGACTCTGCGTAATGTATTAACCCAGATCAGCATGCGAAGTCCGCGCAGGTTAATCCGGGCCGACATACTCCGTTTCAGGGGGATAGAGGTATAGAGTAGTTATTTTCGAAACAGAAAACCCACAGGAGGCCAAAAGTGCCTGTCCGCGTTAAGCTGCGCGGCATAATTAGGCTAATGTGGGTCGATGCTTTACGCAGAGTCCACAGTGTTGGTTTTCTCGTGAAATGACTCAAATCTTCTTTTATTTCAGATTCAACGCTCTGGTACACACGTTTGACGTGACCCCTGACCCAAGTGGTGCAACACCCAAGCCATGCGCTCCTAAAACTTATTAAACATTGACCGCGCGTTATGTGTCGTTTAATGTCGTTAAACTGTGTTTATGTAAATTACAGGAATACATATTTATAAACCTGTTGAAGTAATGTTTAACTTTCATTTTGCTAATCTTTTCAAATATCGAATATTCTGGGTGAGATTCTGTAAATATCAATAGTACCCGAACAATGGACTACCTCATTTGGCCCACACAGCCAATCGGGAACGTCAAGTGTCTTTAATTTAGACTCAATGTTAACAATGTTCGTGTCCAACTGTTTCAAATATGCAAATATGTCCGCATTAGATGGAGATTGTTCATCAACAGTATCCAAAATAGCCCCTTTGTCAGCTCAATAAATACAGATGAGTCATTAAATAGAACAGAGTTAGTTGCGTGTAAAATGTCACTCACACAACGATTTTGTCAACTTTCCTCAGTCGGGCCTCCTTCTCTACTCTTCTTGTTCAAACATGTATAATCGTCTCCACTACTGATTTCCATTTTTACGTTTTTTGTTTTTCTGTTGTTTTTGCTTCTCTTTGTAATTATACTTTGACATACTAAATCACACAATGTATAAATGAAACTTTGATAACCTAGATATTCCAAAATGACCGAAAAAATAGTCCAAAATAGTCAAACATTCTGATTTTATCCATCTAAACCGAAGAGCGACATGAAACAGCTCCTCACTCTATCACGTGACCATACTAACTCCTCCGACGCCGGGAACGAACAGCCACACAATCTGGATAATTAGATCTACTCGTCATATGACGGTACGCCTCCTAATATCTCCCGTTACGTCTTCTTCTGGAGTTGTGGACTACGCTACACATACTTTGTTCGTTCGGCAAACGTCTACGTCCGGAACATCAGACTCTTCTGGCTACTACCATAGCAATTAGCCATAGACATAACCAGTCTAAAATATAACAAATAACCCAGTCTTATAATCAATAAGAATTGTCACTACACTTAAGACTGTAATTTTACCATAGTCGTATAACTCCACTAAACCCTGCGTGGTGGGTAACCAACGAAATTGTTGATTTGGCATTACGACTGACTCGCTGATGTCAGGATAAATGGACCAGAAGAACTTACCCAGGAAACGGCGTGATTTAATTGACACATTGTTGAATGCGGCGTAAAACACCATACAAACTCAGTCTCATTTCAACAATTACACTCGGCAAACGATAGCCATGCTCGTTTCTTTATTGTTTAATTTACCCAGTTGCGCTGTGTTAGCTTACCCACGAATATGTACGGAGACACCATGTTCATTGGTACGCGAAGGCAATTCACCGAACGGTATATTCACGTATCAGCGGTCAATACAATTAAACGCATTCCCACATGCAGCAAAATTACAGCGAACGATTTTAAAAACACGCTGGCAGAATTATTTAAAATCTCTATAAATATAAGTTGGGTTATTAAAAAGAGCTGTAAACACTGTGGCAAAAGGATAAATTGATCATTACGAGCAATTGTCTTCTTTTATCCCACTATTTCCAGGTCGTCTTCTGCCGAGGCGTCAGAAAACGTCGGTATATGGGAGAGTGTTTATAGTAAGATATGTCCCAGTTCCTGTATCTGTAGTGTATTCACAGATGAGCTCTAGATAAAGCATAAGACTCGAAAAGAGGGAGTAAACTGGTCTTTTTCCCACAATATCTCTTTTATTACTCAACCAAACCCCATGGTGTGGGTACTCAAAATAATAGTCCCACTGAGATGATTCTTTTGAGTACCCACAACATAGGGTTTTATAGTCTAATAAGGATTTTAGAACATGATAAGAGCTCTGATTTTGTATTTCAAAACCTTTATTTGATACTTAAATGTACCCCCGTAGTGATGTGATTATACTGTCCGCCTCCAGAACGGGTGACCTGAGGTCGGCTCAAACACTAAAACAAACAACCACATTAGTGACTTCACATGTTGACCATTTCGCTGCAATTAAATACATTGCAAAGAATGTAGATTCAGATAAGACAGCTCATAACGAGCTTTCTCTCCTGAAATCTGTATTGTTTGCCTCTGAAACATTAAATGCAACTAAATTTCCTATCGGACGAAAATTTAAATGGTCTAATTTTCAACACGGAAGGGTTGACTTTGTGAAATTCGGCAGTGAAAGAGTTAAACACATGCAGATATTTTATGCCACTTTCCACACTTATTTAGTCATGCAACAACTCGCTTCCAAGATCAAAACCCCTACAATGCAAACAAAACGACATTTTAAAGTATGGCGGGCAATTGCTTCTGTTGCCAGAATGTGATCAGGTCTATTGCATAGCTGAGTTGATTCACCCAGGGATCACGAGTGGGTATGTGAACAGTGCGTGTGATTTGACATATATGCTGTTGAAAACGGCGTAAAACACGAAACAAAGTACTCTAAACGACCTTTGAAAAGATGATGTTCAATGGCAATCACTCGAAAAACATGAGTATGTGCAAACAAAACGACATTTTAAAGCATGGCGGGTAATTACTTCTCTTGCCACAATGTGTTCAGGTCTATTGCATAGCTGGGTTGATTCACCCAGGGATCACGAGGGTGTGAACTGACGGAGTGGTATGACTGGAATGATTTTGAAAACGGCCTAAAACACCCAACAATACCAACAAAACGACCTCTGATATTAGGGCGGGCAATTGCTCCCTTTGTCAGAGTTTTTTCAGTACTATTGAGTAGCTGGATTGAATCACCCAGGACGCATGAGTATGTAAACAGTGCGGGTGATTTGACATATATGATGTTGAAACGGCGTAAAACACCCAACAATACAAACAAAACGACCTTTGAAATCATGATTAGCAATGGCTCCTCTTTCCACTCTGTTTTCAGACATAACGCATAGCTGGGTTGATTCACCCAGGTCCCATGAGTGTGTGAACTGTGAGAGTGATTGGACATAAATGCTGTTGAAAACGGCCTATAAACCCCAACAATGCAATCACATTGACGTTTGAAAACATGATGAGCAATGGCTCCTCTTACCAGACTGTTTTCAGTCCTATTGCCTAGCTGGGTAGAATCACCCTAAAAACACGAGTATGTGCACTGTGATGGCGATTGGGCATACATGCTGTTGAAAACGGCCTAAAACCCAACAATGCAAGCAAAACGACCTTTGAAAACATGAAGAGCAATGGCTGTTTTTATCACAATGTTTTCGATAGTTCATTTATAGGGAGTGTATGCATGTGGGAACGGGGTTATGGGAGAATCGTTCACTGTACCGCCGAAAGGGATTTGACCTGCAGAGGTGCGAAAACAAGTGAACGCATTCTAACCCTTTCCCATATGCATATATTGTATGCCACTTTCCACACTTATATAGTCATGCAACAACTCGCTTCCAAGATCAAAACCCCTACAATGCAAACAAAACGACATTTCAAAGCATGGATGGCGGGCAATTGCTTCTCTTGCCACAATGTGTTCAGGTCTATTGCATAACTGGGTTGATTCACCCAGGGATCACGAGTGCGTGGACTGACGGGGCGGTATGATTGGAATGATGTGGAAAACGGCCTAAACCACCCAACAATACCAACAAAACGACCTCTGAAAGCAGGGCGGGCAATTGCTCCCTTTGTCACAGTGTGTTCAGTACTATTGAGTAGCTGGGTTGAATCACCCAGGACGCATGAGTATGTGAACAGTGCGTGTGATTTGACATATATGATGTTGAAAACGGCGTAAAACACCAAATAATACAAACAAAACGACCTTTAAAATCATGATTAGCAATGGCTCCTCTTTCCACACTGTTTTCAGTCCTAACGCATAGCTGCGTTGAATCACACAGGACGCATGAGTATGTAAACAGTGCTTGTGATTTGACATATATGATGTTGCAAACGGCGTAAAACACCCAACAACGCAGTCAAAATGACCTTTGAAAACATGGCTAGCAACGGCTCCTCCTACCACACTGTTTTCAGTCCTATTGCCTAGCTGGGTAGAATCACTCATGAGTATGTGCAAACAAAAAACCACATTTTAGAGCATGGCGGGCAATTGCTTCTCTTGCCACAATGTGTTCAGGTCTATTGTATAGCTGGGTTGATTCACCCAGGGATCACAAGTGCGTGAACTGATGGGGTGGTATGACTGGAATGATGTTGAAAACGGCCTAAAACACCCAACAATACCAACAAAACGACCTCTGAAAGCAGAGCGGGCAATTGCTCCCTTTGTCACAGTGTGTTCAGTACTATTGAGTAGATGGGTTGAATCACCCAGGACGCATGCGTATGTGAACAGTGCGAGTGATTTGACATATATGATATTGAAACGGCGTAAAACACCCAACAATACAAACAAAACGACCTTTGAAATCATGATTAGCAATGGTTCCTCTTTCCACTCTGTTTTCAGACCTAACGCATAGCTGGGTTGGTTCACCCATGTCCCATGAGTGTGTGAACTGTGAGAGTGATTGGACATAAATGCTGTTGAAAACGGCCTATAAACCCCAAAAATGCAATCACATTGACGTTAGAAAACATGATGACCAATGGCTCCTCTTACCAGACTGTTTTCAGTCCTATTGCCTAGCTGGGTAGAATCACCCAAAAAACACGAGTATGTGCACTGTGATGGCGATTGGGCATACATGCTGTTGAAAACGGCATAAAACCCCAACAATGTAAGCAAAACGACCTTTGAAAACATGATGAGCAATAGCTGTTTTTATCACAATGTTTTCGATAGTTCATTTATACGGATTGTATGCATGTGGGAACGGGGTTATGGGAAAATCGTTCACTGTACCGCCGAAAGGGATTTGACCTGCAGAGGTGCGAAAACCAGTGAACGCATTCTAACCCTTTCCCATATGCATATATTGTGTGCCACTTTCCACACTTATATAGTCATGCAACAACTCGCTTCCAAGATCAAAACCCCTACAATGCAAAAAAAACGACATTTCAAAGCATGGATGGCGGGCTATTGCTTCTCTTTCCACAATGTGTTCAGGTCTATTGCATAGCTGGGTTGATTCACCCAGGGATCACGAGTGTGTGAACTGACGGGGCGGTATGACTGGAATGGTGTGGAAAACGGCCTAAACCACCCAACAATACCAACAAAACGACCTCTGAAAGCAGGGCGGGCAATTGCTCCCTTTGTCACAGTGTGTTCAGTACTATTGAGTAGCTGGGTTGAATCACCCAGGACGCATGAGTATGTGAACAATGCGTGTGATTTGACATATATGATGTTGAAAACGGCGTAAAACACCAAACACTACAAACAAAACAACCTTTAAAATCATGATTAGCAATGGCTCCTCTTTCCACACTGTTTTCAGTCCTAACGCATAGCTGCGTTGAATCACCCAGGACGCATGAGTATGTGAACAGTGCGTGTGATTTGACATATATGATGTTGCAAACGGCGTAAAACACCCAACAACGCAGTCAATATGACCTTTGAAAACATGGCGAGCAACGGCTCCTCCTACCACACTGTTTTCAGTCATATTGCCTAGCTGGGTAGAATCACTCGAAAAACATGAGTATGTGGAAACAAAACGACATTTTAGAGCATGGCGGGCAATTGCTTCTCTTGCCACAATTTATTCAGGTCTATTGTATAGCTGGGTTGATTCACCCAGGGATCACAAGTGCGTGAACTGACGGGGTGGTATGACTGGAATGATGTTGCAAACGGCCAAAAACACCCAACAATACCAACAAAACGACCTCTGAAAGCAGGGCGGGCAATTGCTCCCTTTGTCACAGTGTGTTCAGTACTATTGAGTAGATGGGTTGAATCACCCAGGACGCATGCGTATGTGAACAGTGCGGGTGATGTGACATATATGATGTTGAAACGGCGTAAAACACCCAACAATACAAACAAAGCGACCTTTGAAATCATGATTAGCAATGGCTCCTCTTTCCACTCTGTTTTCAGTCCTAACGCATAGCTGGGTTGATTCACACAGGTCCCATGAGTGTGTGAACTGTGATAGTGATTGGACATAAATGCTGTTGAAAACGGCCTATAAACCCCAACAATGCAATCACATTGACCTTTGAAAACATGATGAGCAATGGCTCCTCTTACCAAACTGTTTTCAGTCCTATTGCTTAGCTGGGTAGAATTACACAAAGAACACGAATATGTGCACTGTGATGGCATTTGGGCGTACATGCTGTTGAAAACGGCCTAAAACCCCAACAATGCAAGCAAAACGACTTTTGAAAACATGATGAGCAATGGCTGTTTTTATCACAATGTTTTCGATAGTTCATTTATAGGGAGTGTATGCATGTGGGAACGGGGTTATGGGAAAATCACTGTACCGCCGAAAGGGATTTGACCTGCAGAGGTGCGAAAACCAGTGAACGCATTCTAACACTTTCCCATATGCATATATTGTATGCCACTTTCCACACTTATATAGTCATGCAACAACTCGCTTCCAAGATCAAAACCCCTACAATACAAACAAAACGACATTTCAAAGCATGGATGGCGGGCAATTGCTTCTCTTTCCACAATGTGTTCAGGTCTATTGCATTGCTGGGTTGATTCACCCAGGGATCACGAGTGTGTGATCTGACGGAGTGGTATGACTGGAATGATGTTGAAAACGGCATAAACCACCCAACAATACCAACAAAACGACATCTGAAAGCATGACGGGCAATTGCTCCCTTTGTCACAGTGTGTTCAGTACTATTGAGTAGATGTGTTGAATCACCCAGGACGCATGCGTATGCGAACAGTGCGGGTGATTTGACATATATGATGTTGAAACGGCGTAAAACACCCAACAATACAAACAAAACGACCTTTGAAATCATGATTAGCAATGGCTCCTCTTTCCACTTTGTTTTCAGTCCTAACGCAGAGCTGGGTTGATTCACCCAGGTCCCATGAGTGTGTGAACTGTGAGAGTGATTGGACCTAAATGCTGTTGAAAACGGCCTATAAACCCCAACAATACAATCACATTAACCTTTGAAAACATGATGACCAATGGCTCCTCTTACCAGACTGTTTTCAGTCCTACGTTGTATTGCCTAGCTGGGTAGATTCACCAGAAAAACACGAGAATGTGCACTGTGATGGCGATTGGGCATACATGCTGTTGAAAACGGCCTAAAACCCCAACAATGCAAGCAAAACGACCTTTGAAAACATGATGAGCAATGGCTGTTTTTATCACAATGTTTTCGATAGTTCATTTATAGGGAGTGTATGCATGTGGGAACGAGGTTATGGGAAAATCGTTCACTGTACCGCCGAAAGGGATTTGACCTGCAGAGGTGCGAAAACAAGTGAACGCATTCTAACCCTTTCCCATATGCATATATTGTATGCCACTTTCCACACTTATATAGTCATGCAACAACTCGCTTCCAAGATCAAAACCCCTACAATGCAAACAAAACGACATTTCAAAGCATGGATGGCGGGCAATTGCTTCTCTTGCCACAATGTGTTCAGGTCTATTGCATAGCTGGGTTGATTCACCCAGGGATCACGAGTGCGTGAACTGATGGGGTGGTATGACTGGAATGATGTTGAAAACGGCCTAAAACACCCAACAATACCAACAAAACGACCTCTGAAAGCAGGGCGGGCAATGGCTCCTCTTACCAGACTGTTTTCAGTCCTATTGCCTAGCTGGGTAGAATCACCCAAAAATCACGAGTATGTGCACTGTGATGGCGATTGGGCATACATGCTGTTGAAAACGGCCTTAAAAAAACCAACAACGCAATCAATCAAAACGACCTTTGAAAACATGATGAGCAACGGCTGTTTTTATCGCAATGTTTTCGATAGTTCATTTATAGGGAGTGTATCTATGTGGGAACGGGGTTTATGGGAAAATCGTTCACTGTACCGCCGAAAGGGATTTGACCTGCAGAGGTGCGAAAACAAGTGAACGCATTCTAACCCTTTTCCCATATGCATATATTGTATGCCACTTTCCACACTTATATAGTCATGCAACAACTCGCTTCCAAGATCAAAACCCTTACAATGCAAACAAAACGACATTTCAAAGCATGGATGGCGGGCAATTGCTTCTCTTGCCACAATGTGTTCAGGTCTATTGCATAGCTGGGTTGATTCACCCAGGGATCACGAGTGTGTGAACTGACGGGGCGGTATGACTGGAATGATGTGGAAAACGGCTTAAACCACCCAACAATACCAACAAAACGACCTCTGAAAGCAGGGCGGGCAATTGCTCCCTTTGTCACAGTGTGTTCAGTACTATTGAGTAGCTGGGTTGAATCACCCAGGACGCATGAGTATGTGAACAGTGCGTGTGATTTGATATATATGATGTTGAAAACGGCGTAAAACACCCAACAATACAAACAAAACGACCTTTAAAATCATGATTATCAATGGAGCCTCTTTCCACACTGTTTTCAGTCCTAACGCATAGCTGCGTTGAATCACGCAGGACGCATGAGTATGTGAACAGTGCGTGTGATTTGACATATATGATGTTGCAAACGGCGTAAAACACCCAACAATGCAGTCAAAACGACCTTTGAAAACATGGCGAGCAATGGCTCCTCCTACCACACTGTTTTCAGTCCTATTGCCTAGCTGGGTAGAATCACTCGAAAAACATGAGTATGTGCAAACAAAACGACATTTTAGAGCATGGCGGGCAATTGCTTCTCTTGCCACAATGTGATCAGGTCTATTACATAGCTGGGTTGATTCACCCAGGGATCACGAGTGCGTGAACTGACGGGGTGGTATGACTGGAATGATGTTGAAAACGGCCTAAAACACCCAACAATACCAACAAAACGACCTCTGAAAGCAGGGCGGGCAATTGCTCCCTTTGTCACAGTGTGTTCAGTACTATTGAGTAGCTGGGTTGAATCACCCAGGAGGCATGCGTATGTGGACAGTGCGGGTGATTTGACATATATGATGTTGAAACGGCGTAAAACACCCAACACTACAAACAAAACGACCTTTGAAATCATGGTTAGCAATGGCTCCTCTTTCCACTCTGTTTTCAGTTCTAACGCATAGCTGGGTTGATTCACCCAGGTCCCATGAGTGTGTGAACTGTGAGCGTGATTGGACATAAATGCTGTTGAAAACGGCCTATAAACCCCAACAATGCAATCACATTGACCTTTGAAAACATGATGACCAATGGCTCCTCTTACCAGACTGTTTTCAGTCCTATTGCCTAGCTGGGTAGAATCACCTAAAAATCACGAGTATGTGCACTGTGATGGCGATTGGGCATACATGCTGTTGAAAACGGCCTTAAAAAACCAACAACGCAATCAATCAAAACGACCTTCGAAAACATGATGAGCAACGGCTGTTTTTATCGCAATGTTTTCGATAGTTCATTTATAGGGAGTGTATCGATGTTGGAACGGGGTTATGGGAAAATCGTTTACTGTACCGCCGAAAGGGATTTGACCTGCAGAGGTGCGAAAACAAGTGAACGCATTCTAACCCTTTCCCATATGCATATATTGTATGCCACTTTCCACACTTATATAGTCATGCAACAACTCGCTTCCAAGATCAAAACCCCTACAATGCAAACAAAACGACATTTCAAAGCATGGATGGCGGGCAATTGCTTCTCTTGCCACAATGTGTTCAGGTCTATTGCATAGCTGGGTTGATTCACCCAGGGATCACGAGTGTGTGAACTGACGGGGCGGTATGACTGGAATGATGTGGAAAACGGCCTAAACCACCCAACAATACCAACAAAACGACCTCTGAAAGCAGGGCGGGCAATTGTTCCCTTTGTCACAGTGTGTTCAGTACTATTGAGTAGCTGGGTTGAATCACCCAGGACGCATGAGTATGTGAACAGTGCGTGTGATTTGACATATATGATGTTGCAAACGGCGTAAAACACCCAACAATGCAGTCAAAACGACCTTTGAAAAAAATGCGAGCAATGGCTCCTCCTACCACACTGTTTTCAGTCCTATTACCTAGCTGGGTAGAATCACTCGAAAAACATGAGTATGTGCAAACAAAACGACATTTTAGAGCATGGCGGGCAATTGCTTCTCTTGCCACAATGTGATCAGGTCTATTACATAGCTGGGTTGATTCACCCAGGGATCACGAGTGCGTGAACTGACGGGGTGGTATGACTGGAATGATGTTGAAAACGGCCTAAAACACCCAACAATACCAACAAAACGACCTCTGAAAGCAGGGCGGGCAATTGCTCCCCTTTGTCACAGTGTGTTCAGTACTATTGAGTAGCTGGGTTGAATCACCCAGGAGGCATGCGTATGTGAACAGTGCGGGTGATTTGACATATATGATGTTGAAACGGCGTAAAACACCCAACAATACAAACAAAACGACCTTTGAAATCATGGTTAGCAATGGCTCCTCTTTCCACTCTGTTTTCAGTCCTAACGCATAGCTGGGTTGATTCACCCAGGTCCCATGAGTGTGTGAACTGTGAGCGTGATTGGACATAAATGCTGTTGAAAACGGCCTATAAACCCCAACAATGCAATCACATTGACCTTTGAAAACATGATGACCAATGGCTCCTCTTACCAGACTGTTTTCAGTCCTATTGCCTAGCTGGGTAGAATCACTCAAAAATCACGAGTATGTGCACTGTGATGGCGATTGGGCATACATGCTGTTGAAAACGGCCTTAAAAAACCAACAACGCAATCAATCAAAACGACCTTTGAAAACATGATGAGCAACGGCTGTTTTTATCGCACTGTTTTCGATAGTTCATTTATAGGGAGTGTATCTATGTGGGAACGGGGTTATGAAAATCGTTCACTGTACCGCCGAAAGGGATTTGACCTGCAGAGGTGCGAAAACAAGTGAACGCATTCTAACCCTTTCCCATATGCATATATTGTATGCCACTTTCCACACTTATATAGTCATGCAACAACTCGCTTCCAAGATAAAAAACCCCTACAATGCAAACAAAACGACATTTCAAAGCATGGTTGGCGGGCAATTGCTTCTCTTGCCACAATCTGTTCAGGTCTATTGCATAGCTGGGTTGATTCACCCAGGGATCACGAGTGTGTGAACTGACGGGGCGGTATGACTGGAATGATGTGGAAAACGGCCTAAACCACCAACAATACCAACAAAAACGACCTCTGAAAGCAGGGCGGGCAATTGCTCCCTTTGTCACAGTGTGTTCAGTACTATTGAGTAGCTGGGTTGAATCACACCAGGACGCATGAGTATGTGAACAGTGCGTGTGATTTGACATATATGATGTTGAAAACGGCGTAAAACACCCAACAATACAAACAAAACGACCCTTTAAAATCATGATTATCAATGGAGCCTCTTTCCACACTGTTTTCAGTCCTAACGCATAAGCTGCGTTGAATCACCCAGGACGCATGAGTATGTGAACATTGCGTGTGATTTGACATATATGATGTTGCAAACGGCGTAAAACACCCAACAATGCAGTCAAAACGACCTTGAAAAAATGGCGAGCAATGGCTCCTCCCTACCACACTGTTTTCAGTCCTATTGCCCTAGCTGGGTAGAATCACTCGAAAAACATGAGTATGTGCAAACAAAAACGACATTTTAGAGCATGGCGGGCAATTGCCTCTCTTTGCCACAATGTGATCAGGTCTATTACATAGCTGGGTTGATTCACCCAGGGATCACGAGTGCGTGAACTGACGGGGTGGTATGACTGGAATGATGTTGAAAACGGCCTAAAACACCCCAACAATACCAACAAAACGACCTCTGAAAGCAGGGCGGGCAATTGCTCCCCTTTGTCACAGTGTGTTCAGTACTATTGAGTAGCTGGGTTGAATCACCCAGGAGGCATGCGTATGTGAACAGTGCGGGTGATTTGACATATATGATGTTGAAACGGCGTAAAAAAACACCCAACAATACAAACAAAACGACCTTTGAAATCATGGTTAGCAATGGCTCCTCTTTCACTCTGTTTTCAGTCCTAACGCATAGCTGGGATTGATTCACCCAGGTCACATGAGTGTGTGAACTGTGAGCGTGATTGGACATAAATGATGTTGAAAACGGCCTATAAATACCAACAATGCAATCACATTGAGCCTTTGAAAACATGATGAGCAATGGCCTCCTCTTACCAGACTGTTTTCAGTCCTATTGCCTAGCCTGGGTAGAATCACCCCAAAAATCACGAGTATGTGAACTGTGATGGCGATTGGGCATACATGCCTGTTGAAAACGGCCTTAAAAAACCAACAACGCAATCAATCAAAACGACCTTTGAAAACATGATGAGCAACGGCTGTTTTTATCGCATTGTTTTCGATAGTTCATTTATAGGGAGTGTATCTATGTGGGAACGGGGTTATGGGAAAAATCGTTTACTGTACACCGCCCGAAAGGGATTTGACCTGCAGAGGTGCGAAAACAAGTGAACGCATTCTAACCCCTTTCCCATATGCATATAATTGTATGCCACTTTCCACACTTATATAGTCAATGCAACAACTCGCTTCCAAGATCAAAACCCTACAATGCAAACAAAACGACATTTCAAAGCATGGATGGCGGGCCAATTGCTTCTCTTGCCACAATGTGTTCAGGTCTATTACATAGCTGGGTTGATTCACCCAGGGATCACGAGTGTGTGAACTGACGGGGGCGGTATGACTGGAATGATGTGAAAACGGCCTAAACCACCCAGCAATACCAACAAAACGACCTCTGAAAGCAGGGCGGGCAATTGCTCCCTTTGTCACAGTGTGTTCAGTACTATTGAGTAGCTGGGTTGAATCACCCAGGACGCATGAGTATGTGAACAGTGCGTGTGATTATGACCATATATGAAGTTGAAACGGCGTAAAACTCCCAACAATACAAACAAAACGACCTTTAAAATCATGATTATCAATGAAGCCTCTTTCCACACTGTTTACAGTCCTACACGCATAGCTGCGTTGAATCACCCCAGGATGCATGAGTATGTGAACAGTGCGTGTGATTTTGACATATATGGATGTTGCAAACGGCGTAAAACACCCCAACAATGCAGTAAAACGACCTTTGAAAACATGGCGAGCAATGGCTCCTCCTACCACACTGTGTTTCAGTTCTATTGCCTAGCTGGGTAGAATCACTCGAAAAACATGAGTATTGTGCAAACAAAACGACATTTTAAGAGCATGGCGGGCAATTGCTTCTCTTGCCACAATTGTGATCAGGTCTATTAACATAAGCTGGGTTGATTCACCCAGGTATGCACGAGTGCGTGAACTGACGGGGTGGTATGACTTGAATGATGTTGAAAACGGCCTAAAACACCCAACAATACCAACAAAAACGACCTCTGAAAGCAGGGCGGGCAATTGCTCCCTTTGTCACAGTGTGTTCAGTACTATTGAGTAGCTGGGTTGAATCACCCAGGAGGCATGCATATGTGAACAGTGCGGGTGATTTGACATATATGATGTGCAAACGGCGTAAAACACCCAACAATACACAAACAAAATGACCTTTTGAAATCATGTTTAGCAATGGGCTCCTCTTTCCACTCTGTTTTCAGTCCTAACGCATTAGCTGGGTTGATTCACCCAGGGTCCCATGAGTGTGTGAACTGTGAGCGTGATTGGACATAAATGCTGTTGAAAACGGCCTATAAACCCCAACAATGCAATCACATTGACCTTTGAAAACGTGATGACCAAATGGCTCCTCTTACCAGACTGTTTTCAGTCCTATTGGCTAGGCTGGGTACGAATCACACCCAAAAATCACGAGTATGTGCACCTGTGATGGCGATTGGGCATACATGCTGTTGAAAAACGGCCTTAAAAAACCAACAACGCA